>OX608078.1:95214996-95580781 GCA_951509765.1 Sphenella marginata
CATTCCATCAAGTCCCAATTCACGAGGATGATGTACCAAAGACAGCGATCACTACGCCATTCGGGATGTTCGAATTTAAGTTTATGACTTTCGGACTCTGCAACGCTGCGCAGACGTTCCAAAGGTTAATAAACGAGGTCCTGCGAGGTTTAGACTACGTATTTCCATACATCGATGACATCTGTATCGCTTTGTCCTCATTCGAACAGCACAAACAAGATTTACGTGAAGTTTTCAAGCGTCTTCGGGACAACAATTTGGCGATTAATGCATCAAAGTGCGAGTTTGGCAAAAGTCAATTAAAATTCTTGGGACATCTCGTCGACGCGAACGGCATCCGCCCGCTACCGGAGCGTGTAACAGCAATTATTGATTACCCAAGGCCTACATTAGCAAAAGAGCTGAAGAGTTTCATCGCCATGGTGAACTTTTATCGAAAGTTTTGTATGTGTGGCCGGAAGCGGGCGACAACTAAACAAGAGGACCGAAAAATTATTAGAGAGGCAAAAAAATTCCCACTTAATTCAGCCAGGGAAATAAAAGAAGTCACCAAGTTAAACATATCGTCGCGCACAATGCAAAGAAGACTGGTTGAAGTCGGATTGAATAGCTATTTCGCAAAGAAAAAGCCTCTTTTGCGTGCCGCGAATATCAAAAAACGTCTGAATTTCGCGAAAAAGTATGTGGGCATGCCAGAGTCGTTCTGGAATCGCGTGATTTGGTCAGACGAGTCCAAATTTGAGCTAAAAAACTCAAAAAAGCGAAAACGGGTACGATGTGAGCCTTAAAATAGACTGAAGTCAAGGAATATTACTCCCACAGTTAAGCATGGCGGAGGGTCCCTAATGGTATGGGGATGTTTCTCCGTCAAAGGAGTTGGGCAACTTGTGAAAATTACAACTAAAATGACTGGAGCACATTATGTACATATTTTGCAGGAAAATCTCGAGAAAAGCTCCACGGACATGTGCTTCGGCGACTATATCTTCCAGCAAGATAACGATCCGAAGCACACGAGCAAAGTTGCAAAAAAGTTTTTTATGGAAAGTGGTATTGAGACGTTAGAATGGCCGGCTCAATCACCAGATTTAAACCCGATTGAGCATTTATGGACAATTCTGGACGATAAAATCCCATTTGAGGCCAGTAAAAATTTAGATTCCTTTTGGACAAGTATGCAAGACGAGTGGGCTAAAATACCCGTGACTATCTTAAGAAATTTAGCAACAAGCATTCCTAAAAGATTGGCAGCGGTGATAAAAAATAAAGGGCATCATACAACATATTAATTTAAGCATTTTGCTAATTAAAATTGCATCTATTAAACTACTTTCTGTATTAAAATGTTGCGTTGCACTTTATTTTGTCCAAATTGAATTAAGGACCCTGTTCAATTTGTTATTTTTTCTACAAATCTTTGAAAACTGAATAAATAAATTTTTGTTTAAAATGAACTGTGTGAAATATAAAAGCAAATTATTTTCCATTTATTTAAAATTAAGCTTGCATTTTTGTGTTTCTCTATCAGGAGCGTTCCTTGGGTACTTTTGCACTTTATTTTGTCCAACAGTGTATATAACAAAAAGAAAAAACAATTGAAATTGAAGTTGTTGATATTGACACAGTACCTTTACTTGGTTTGACGGCGTGCGTAGCTTTTGGGTTGGTGGATATTGCGCGTGTAACTAAACAAAACGTAGGACGTAATTTTTTATAAGTGCGATGGAGAGAGACATAGATCGGAATTTTGTTGAGGCTCATTATGCCGATTTATTTAAACGACTGGGACAATTTAATAAGCCATATAAAAAAAGATTAAAAGAAAATTCAGTTCCTAAAGCCAGGACTTCGAGAAGGGTTCCTCACGCTATTTTAGGTAGCCTAAAAGAAAAACTGAATGAATTAGAGAAAAATGGAATAATTGAAAAGGCAGACACTAGTGAATGGGTTCATCAGATAGTTGTCGTAGTTAAGAAAAATACGAAAGATTTGAGAATTTGCAATGACCCATCGGACTTGAATGACTGCATATCGGATGAGAGTTTTTTAATTCCGACCTTGGAAGATTTAACAACAAAACTTGAAGGAGTTAAATATTTTAGTGTACTAGACTTGGAAGACGGGTTTTGGCATGTGTTTCTAGATGATGAATCACACAAATTATGCACGTTCGCCACCCCATTTGGAAACTTAAAATTTTTGAGGATGCCGTTCGGCATCAACTCAGGCCCTAAAGTATTTTAAAAGATGAACCACGAAAATTTTGGTGACATTGTGAATGTATTTGCTTATATGGATGACTGAACGTCACTCAGAAGCATTTAGGAAGATTAAAGATAAAATAGTTAATGCACCCATTTTAGTACCGTTCGATGAGAAAAGATGTATACAAATTCAGTGCGACGCATCAAAAGATGGCCTGGGATGTTGTATGCTGCAAGATGGCAAGCCTATTTCATTCGCGTCGAGATGTTTGTCAGAGGAACGGTACTCACAAATCGAAAAAGAGGGTCTATCTATTCTTTTCGCTTGCAAAAAATTTAAATTTTATACGTTTGGCCGAAAAGTTAAAATAGTTAATGACCATAAGCCGTTAACTGCAATCATAAAAAAGGAAATTCACAAAATTCCATCCGCAAAGTTGCAAAATATTAGGTTGAAATTACTGAATTTTGAAATAGAACTTGAATATAGACCGGGAAAAACGGTCGGCTGACTATCTTTCACGCTATGCAGGGACATGCATAGAAGGGAACTTTAGTAGCGACCTAAACAACTATGTTCTCATCATCAATGTAAGTAATGAACGAAAGCTACAATTTCAGAGGGAGACCGCAATGGACCCGATACTAAGTGTTATTAAAAATTATTGTGTATTGTGTGGATGGCCACGCAACAAGGCCAAATGCGATGAAAAAGTTAAATTTTACAGGTCCATAAAGCTAGCAGAGCAAAGTTAGCAGAACAAAAAACTAACTTATGGACAATGATGTGCTCCAAATGTGCTAATTAAGTGCCCTAATCCCAAAAAATGTGCTCCTCTATTTTTGTCAAAAAATGATGTTCTGCTAGCTTTAGGCTAAAGCTAGCAGAGCAATATGCGAAAACAGTGAAACAAGACGATTATTGCCAATGCAATTATGCAGAAATTATGTGCTCCAAATGTGCTCTTGAAATAAGCTACCCCACAAAAAATTGCACCCCTTTTCTTTTAAAAAAATTTCATGTTCTGCTAGCTTTAGGCTAAACCTAGCAGAGCAATATGCGGAAACGGTGAAACAAGACAATTAGCGCAAGTGTTATTATGCAGAAATTATGTGCTCCAAATGTGCTCTTGAAATAACCTACCCCCAAAAAAATGTGTCCCCTTTTATTAAAAAAAATGTCATGTTCTGCTAGCTTTAGGCTGAACAAGACGAATTATGTGCTTATTAAGTGCCCATCCCCGCAAACAGAAAACGAATATATGTGTATAGCAATAGAAATTAATTTATTCAGTTTTAGTGACTTTTTTGAAAATTAACATACTTGGACAACATAGCATTGTGCCTCCTCTAGTTTTTTCATTGTCTTGCAAATCGTCGAATTCTGTCCATTTTCCGTCAGGACGGGGGCAAATGGCAGTGTAGTGCCCGACTCCCCTTCTCTCCCAAGGACTGTTATTTCGACAACACTCCCCAAAACCTTCGGGGAGTGATTTTGTTGTTAAAACAACAACAACAACAACAACTCCCATTTGTCGTGGTTTGACGTTTTCCTTTTCTACCTTCATTGATCTTCGAAAAGGTGCAGTGCTTGGTGCTGCAAAACTTGCCCAGTCAGCTCATATTGTGTGATTTCGTCCTCTTTCGCAAATTTATAGCGTCTGGGCAACGACTTTAACGCCACGCCCGGCTCAAGGTCGGCATTGCATACTTCCAAAAACATAAAAAATCCTGAAATTGTTAATAAACATATATGTCAGAGAAAAAATGTTTTTAGGTACAAGCTACGTCCTTCGTAAAAACAAAAGACAAAACAAGGTCTACTCTGAGGATCTCAAATGTTGCAGGACGACATTAAACTGAACTTTAATGATCCAAATCACGTATTGATATTGATATTGATATTTATTCAAGATTCTTGTACAACTAAGAACTTAAGGTCTTTTATATGTACATCCACTCATATTAAAATCTCAAACTTATGTATAGGTTTAATGTTAACAAAAATAAAAATAGAAATAAGCTTATAAAAACATATTTTGGATGTATTTACTTAAATTATGCTTACAATTATAACAAAACTAGTCGCATAGGTAAATGATAAAAGAAGGTAATAGGAACAGAAAACAGGTAAAAGATGGAGAAATAGGAATCAGACAATAGCAAGATTATTTGTAGTCAATATATTTGTGAGTTTTATGAAAATTTTTCGTCCGACGAACTACTTTCAAGCCGGGCTACTTAAAAAGTATTCTCAGGATCCGAATTAAAAATATTTATTATTAATATGATCTTAATTGTGAAAGACTTATAAAAAATGCTGAAATATATTAATACAATAGGATAATCATCATATTCTAAAAATATCTTAAATTTTTTAAAGTTATTATGCTACAAAAAAAAACATTTTTAATATGCAACAATAAATATGTGTTAAATGGCGATGGAGAAAAAACGTACCGCCAGATCTTCTTACAGCCCGATGACCAAGACTACACCGCATAATATTCCGAACTCCCGAGACCAGTCCAATAAAGGACTTCAAGTTTAAAACGGTCACCTTTGCAGTTAACTGCGCTCCCTTCTCCCCTTAAAAAAGATCACGGCAAATCATCCGGACATTCTCAGGCAAATTCCCAAGGCGGACTTACTTGACACCGAATTCCTCGAATTCGAGAAAAGTAGTACCGCCAAAACTCTTGGAATTCAATGGAATGCGCTGTCGGACACATTCTCTTATAGTGTGGACTCACATCCCGCCTCAACGGTAGCCACCAAGCGGGGGATTCTCTCCTCCATTGCAAAACTCTTCGACCCCGCAGAGTGGCTGACGCCAGTCATGATACATGCAAAAATCTTGGTTCAAGAGTTGTAGCTGGACGGGACTGAATGGGATAAACGAGTCAAACCGATCCGTCTCAAAAAGTTAAATGGTATGCTATTCAAGAAGGAAAGATATAATCTTTCAGTGTTGAAAGACAATTCATCATAAAAGTGGTGACAATCAAAAGGCAGAAACTTTTTTAAATCTTGTAAATGCTCCCATTTTTTCTTCGACATTTCTTCGAAGTTTATTTTTATACAGTTTTGTAACAGTAGTATCTTTAGTTGTTATTTTGGACCGTTTTGGAAGTATTATTCATTTATCTCTGTCTTTTAATATAATGACACAGACGGATCATAGGGCAATTCGCGTAGCATTCTTTACCTAGTTGAATAGATTGAATAGGGTGAATAGATATTTATCGCTTTGGAATATTTTCGAAATCCAAAAAATCGTCGCAGTTGCTGTGCCTGTAATGATGGTTCCCTGCGTGCTTCGCGAATTACTTGCACAAATTGTGAGGAAAAATCTATTTGTTTACCACACATTTTTCTCTCTATTAGGGAATAGGTTGAATCACATCCTCTTTGCGTATGCCCGCTAATTAAATATTTTTGCTCTACTTTAGTTAGTTTTGACATTAATAATAACACCCAGAAACCCTCCCAAATCGATCTGGTATTGGGTAGCGATCTTATCCGTCAAATAATGCTTAATGGCACAAAATACCATCTTTGGATGGATAATAAATAATTGGCCAAACTCCCGAAAAGGTTGGATCGCATTCCTCCCAAGCGTGGGAAATATCAAACGTTCGGTTGAATGATCAACAGTTCTGGAAACTCCCGAAGACCAAATGTGCGGAGAATTTCATAAAAGCACAACCACTCGAATGGATAACGGTCGTTATATGGTTTGGCTTCCCTACAGACCAACATTCCCGAACGATATCGGCCATTCCCGTACTGCAGCCCTACGACGGTATGAAACTTACGACAAGGTACTCGAAGAATACCTGTCCTTAGGCCACATGGAAGAATGCAGTCCAAATGAGATAGAATCTTAAGGGAAATACTATTCCTTCTATCTCCCTCACCATGCGGACGTCAGACCAGATAAAAAGACAACAAAAGTCAGAGTTGTATTTAATGCTTTCAAGAAGTCAGGTGACTCCCTTAATTATACTCTATGCACCGGCCCAACCCTAAAACCCGATCTCCGACTTATGTTGTTAAAATGGAGAACATATAAATATGTGTTATATGGCGATGTAGAAAAAATGTACCGCCAGATCTTCTTACAGCCCGATGACCAAGACTACCACCGCATAATATTCCGAACTCCCGAGACCAGTCCAACAAAGGACTTCAAGTTTAAAATTGCAGTTAACTGCGCCCACTTCTTGGCTATTCGCACTCTACCTTTGCAGTTAACTGCGCCCACTTCTTGGCTATTCGCACTCTACAGGAGATGCTGACTCTCATCCACGCGCAGCCCCAATATTAAAGTCCGAGACGTATGTGGACGATATTTTATCCGGCAGCCATGATCTCCCATCAGCCGATCAATCCCTAAATTAGATTATTGATGCTCTCAACTCAGCCGGCTTCCCCTTAAAAAAGATCACGGCAAATCATCCGGACATTCTCAGGCAAATTCCCAAGGCGGACTTACTTGACACCGAATTCCTCGAATTCGAGAAAAGTGGTACCGCCAAAACTCTTGGAATTCATTGGAATGCGCTGTCGGACACATTTTCTTATAGTGTGGACTCACATCCCGCCTCAACGGCAGCCACCACACATTTTTCTCTCTATTAGGGAATAGGTTGAATCACATCCTATTTGCGTATGCCCGCTAATTAAATATTTTTGCTCTACTTTAGTTAGTTTTGACATTAATAATAACACCCAGAAACCCTCCCAAATCGATCTGGTATTGGGTAGCGATCTTATCCCTCAAATAATGCTTAATGGCATAGAAAAAATCTCTCCCAGCCTGCTAGCACAAAATACCATCTTTGGATGGATAATAAATAATTGGCCAAACTCCCGAAAAGGTTGGATCGAATTCCTCCCAAAAAAAGCACAACCATAAAAGCACAACCACTCGAATGGATAACGGTCGTTATATGGTTTGGCTTCCCTACAAACCAACATTCCCGAACGATATCGGCCATTCCCGTACTGCAGCCCTACGACGGTATGAAACTTACGACAAGGTACTCGAAGAATATCTGTCCTTAGGCCACAAGGAAGAACGCAGTCCAAATGAGATAGAATCTTAAGGGAAATACTACTCCTTCTATCTCCCTCACAATGCGGACGTCAGACCAGATAAAAAGACAACAAAAGTCAGAGTTGTATTTAATACTTCCACGAAGTCAGGGTCCGGTCACTCCTTAATTATGGTGTTAAAATGGAGAACATATAAATATGTGTTAAATGGCGATGTAGAAAAAATGTACCGCCAGATCTTCTTACAGCCCAATGACCAAGACTACCACCGCATAATATTCCGAACTCCCGAGACCAGTCCAATAAAGGACTTCAAGTTTAAAACGGTCACCTTTGCAGTTAACTGCGCTCCCTTCTTGGCTATTCGCACTCTACACGAGATGTCGAAAGATATAACCGACTCTCATCCACGCGCAGCCCCAATATTAAAGTCCGAGACGTATGTGGACGATATTTTATCCGGCAGCCATGATCTCCCATCAGCCGATTCATCCCTAAATTAGATTATTGATGCTCTCAACTCAGCCGGCTTTCCCTTAAAAAAGATCATGGCAAATCATCCAGACATTCTCAGGCAAATTCCCAAGGCGGACTTACTTGACACCGAATTCCTCGAATTCGAGAAAAGTGGTACCGCCAAAACTCTTGGAATTCAATGGAATGCGCTGTCGGACACATTCTCTTATAGTGTGGACTCACATCCCGCCTCAACGGCAGCCACCAAGCGGGGGATTCTCTCCTCCATTGCAAAACTCTTCGACCCCGCAGAGTGGCTGACGCCAGTCATGATACATGCAAAAATCTTGGTTCAAGAGTTGTGGCTGAACGGGACTGATTGGGAGAAACGAGTCAAACCGATCCGTCTCAAAAAGTTAAATGGTATGCTATTCAAGAAGGAAAGACATAATCTTTCAGTGTTGAAAGACAATTCATCATAAAAGTGGTGACAATCAAAAGGCAGAAACTTTTTTAAATCTTGTAAATGCTCCCATTTTTTCTTCGACATTTCTTCGAAGCTTATTTTTATACAGATTTGTAACAGTAGTATCTTTAGTTGTTATTTTGGACCGTTTTGGAAGTATTATTCATTTATCTCTGTCTTTTAATATAATGACACAGACGGATCATAGGGCAATTCGCGCAGCATTCTTTACCTGGTTGAATAGATTGAATAGGGTGAATAGATATTAATCGCTTTGGAATATTTTCGAAATCCAAAAAATCGTCGCAATTGCTGTGCCTGTAATGATGGTTCCCTGCGTGCTTCGCGAATTACTTGCACAAATTGTGAGGAAAAATCTATTTGTTTACCACACATTTTTCTCTCTATTAGGGAATAGGTTGAATCACATCCTATTTGCGTATGCCCGCTAATTAAATATTTTTGCTCTACTTTAGTTAGTTTTGACATTAATAATAACACCCAGAAACCCTCCCAAATCGATCTGGTATTGGGTAGCGATCTTATCCGTCAAATAATGCTTAATGGCATCGAAAAAATCTCTCCCAGCCTGCTAGCACAAAATACCATCTTTGGATGGATAATAAATAATTGGTCAAACTCCCGAAAAGGTTGGATCGAATTCCTCCCAAGCGTGGGAAATATCAAACGTTCGGTTGAATGATCAACAGTTCTGGGAAATCAAAGAGTGAAAACTCCCGAAGACCAAATGTGCGAAGAATTTCATAAAAGCACAACCACTCGAATGGATAACGGTCGTTATATGGTTTGGCTTCCCTACAAAGCAACATTCCCGAACGATATCGGCCATTCCCGTACTGCAGCCCTACGACGGTTCCATGGCATGAAACTTACGATAAGGTACTCGAAGAATACCTGTCCTTAGGCCACATGGAAGAATGCAGTCCAAATGAGATAGAATCTTAAGAAAAATACTACTCCTTCTATCTCCCTCACCATGCGGACGTCAGACCAGATAAAAAGACAACAAAAGTCAGAGTTGTATTTAATGCTTCCAAGAAGTCAGGGTCCGGTCACTCCCTTAATTATACTCTATGCACCGGCCCAACCCTCCAACCCGATCTCCGTCTTATGTTGTTAAAATGGAGAACATATAAATATGTGTTTAATGGCGATGTGGAAAAAATGTACCGCCAGATCCTCCTACACCCCGATGGCCAAGACTACCACCGGATAATATTCCGAACCCCCGAAACCAGTCCAATAAAGGACTTTAAATTAAAAACGGTCACCTTTGGAGTTAACTGCGCTCCCTTCCTGGCTATTCGCACTCTGCACGAGCTGGCGAAAGACATAGCCGTCTCTCACCCACGCGCAGCCCCAATACTAAAGTCCGAGACGTATGTAGACGATATTTTATCCGGCAGCCATGATCTCCCATCAGCCGAGCAATCCCTAAATGAGACCATTGATGCACTCAACTCAGCCGGCTTCCCATTAAAAAAGATCACGGCAAACCATCCGGACATTCTCAGGCAAATTCCCAAGGCGGACTTACTTGACACCGACTTCTTCGAATTCGAGAAAAGTAGTACCGCCAAAACTCTTGGAATTCAATGGAATGCGCTCTCGGACTCTTTCTCTTTCTCCGCTATTGCAAAACTTTTCGACCCCGCAGGGTGGCTGACGCCAGTTATGATACAAGCAAAAATATTGATGCAAGAGTTGTGGCTGGACGGGACTGATTGGGATGAACGAGTCAAACCGATCCGTCTCGTAAAATGGACGCAATTCGCAAAGAATCTGCACTCCATCTCCAATATCAATATACCCCGATGGATTAACTTCGCCCCTGACCACTTAGTCGAGCTCCATGGTTTTTGCGACGCCTCTGAAAAGGCTTATTACGCAACCCTCTATGTGCGAACTACTCTCGGCACCCAAGTCTTCTCTCACCTCCTTGTGTCCAAAGGCAAAGTGGCTCCTCTCAAAATTATAAGTCTGCCACGCCTGGAACTATATGGAGCGCTCTTACTAGCCAAACTAGTCGCAGTAGTGCAACCCCATCTCGGTCTCACTCAAAGAAAGCTGACTATGTGGTCTGATTCGGAAATCGTGTTAGCCTGGCTCGAAAAGCCACCCCACTCATGGAAGACCTATGTCTCCAATCGAACGGCGCAGATAATAGATCTCGTCGGTAATGTCCCATGGCGACACGTACCCAGCAAAGAAAACCCGGCGGATCTGGGCACCCGAGGTTGTACGCCAGTCGATCTCGCAAATTCCGCCCTCTGGTGGAATGGGCCAGAGTGGCTTTCGAAATCCCCCGAAGATTGGCCACAACCAACAATTCGTAACGTCAACCCCCCAGAATCACGTAAAGTAGAAGCCCTACATGCTACGGAAGAGAGTGAGGATCTCTTAGATCGATTTTCTTCCTACCCTCGTGCTTTACGTGTAATGGCCTACGTTCTCAAATTTGTACGTCGGCTGAAAGACGCGGTGAACGATATTAAAGAACCCACCGAAAACTCCCTAACTCATGCCGATCTCAAAAGATCCAAACATCGCCTCATAATCATGGCCCAAACTCGATATTACGCTCTCGAAAGATCATGTCTAGAGGATGCCCAGTCAATTTCAAAACGAAGTTCCCTACTTGTACTTAACCCCTTCCTAGACAAGAGCGGAGTTCTCCGAGTAAATGGTCGACTAGCCCATGCAACTCTCACTCATAATGAGCGTCATCTCATTATCCTACCTGAAAAGTCGCGCCTCCGTACTCTATATATACGATTCCTCCACGAAATGCTCCTACATGCGGAAGCGCGTCTCACCAACAAACATTAAGGGCCGTTTTCATAAAAGCCGGTAACCACTAACCAGAGTTTAATTGACGTATTTTGCACGGTTAGCTGTCAAATTAATCTCCGACTTATGTTGTTAAAATGGAGAAAATATAAATATGTGTTATATGGCGATGTAGAAAAAATGTACCGCCAGATCTTCTTACAGCCCGATGACCAAGACTACCACCGCATAATATTCCGAACTCCCGAGACCAGTCCAATAAAGGACTTCAAGTTTAAAACGGTCACCTTTGCAGTTAACTGCGCTCCCTTCTTGGCTATTCGCACTCTACACGAGATGTCGAAAGATATAACCGACTCTCATCCACGCGCAGCCCCAATATTAAAGTCCGAGACGTTGTGGCTTTCAAAACCCCCCGAAGATTGGCCACAACAAACAATTCGCAACGTCAACCCAACCGAAATAACGTAAAGTAGAAGCCCTACATGCTACTGAAGAGTGAGGATCTCTTAGATCGATTCTCTTCCTACCCTCTGGCTTTACGTGTAATGGCCTACATTATAAAATTTTTACGTCGGCTAAAAGACGCTGTGAATGGTATTAAGGAACCCGCCGAAACCTCCCTTACTCTCAAAAGATCGAAACAGCGGCTGATAATCATGGCCCAAACTCGTTACTTCGCTCTGGAAAGATCATGTCTAGGGGATTCGAAACCAAGCTCCCTACTTGTACTTAACCCCTTCCTACACAAGAGCGGAGACCTCCGAGTAAATGGTCGACTAGCCCATGCAACTCTCACTTATAATGAACGCCATCCCACTATCCTACCCGAAAAGTCGCGCCTCTGTACTCTACATATACGATTAACCCACGAAATGTTCCTACATGCGGAAGCTCGTCTCATGTAACAAATCTTAAGGCAAACATTTTCTATTGCCCGTCTCAAACCACTTATAAAAAGGCGCATTTTCCAGTGTAAAGTCTGTACTACTCACAAACAACAAACGCGATCCCCCGAACGATGTCGATTCGCTCCCCCCTTCACCACAACTGGTGTAGACTTTGCTGACCCCTTTCAATTAAATGCGTTCTCAAACCCTCGTAAAGAGCTACGTGGCAGTCTTTGTTTGTTTTTCCAGCAAAGCGGTCGACTGGAATTGTGCTCAGACCTCACCAGCAAAGCTTTTCTTGCCGCCTTCGCCCAATTTGTAGGACGCCGAGGATACCCGAACCAGATGATGAGCGAAAATGACAAAGCATTTATCGGCGCCAAGAGGGCTACCGAACTCGAATTCGCATCCTTTATGCCAGAAGTATCGTCAGATATTTTCCAGAGATATGCCCCGCAAGGAATCAATGGGAAGTCATTTTCTTCGAGAAGCACCAATGCTCTCGCTCCCCGAACCGAATGGCGAAGACCTCTCCATGATAAATAGATGGGAGAGACTGAAAGTTCTGCAGCATCAGTTCAGCAAAAAACTCCCAAACTCCCACGAAAATCGGCGATCTCGTCATCATTAGGGAAGACAATTTACATCCCACTGAGTGGTGACTAGGTCGATTGGAAAACCTACACCCAGGACGAGATGGACACATTCGTACCGTAGACGTCCGCACCCACAATGGTATTCTCACCAGACCCCTCACATGTTTTCTACAATCAGCCCAGAGTGACGAGGGCTCTAAGAGCCCACTCCCATCTCCCTAAATTCATACAGTCCACTAATCTCTTGCTATCTCAAAATCTCAGGCAACTATTTAGGCATTAGGCAAGCGTATAACTAATATGAATTTATGCATTACTCTCTTCTCTACTGATGGATCGTCAACGCCCTCCGCCCAACCCTGCCCACAGACCACCCGCGCCGTAACGAACCCGTACCGGATTTCCGAAAATGCAGATTATGTGCTGATGTGCCTAGCGTTCACCGACCATGCAACCAGCGTTTCTTAATCGCTAGGGCACATCAATGCTGCACAAACTGCTTAGCGCTATCGCATCGCACCAATCAGTGCACCTCAAGCGAGAGCTGTCGGGTCTGCGGGCAGCACCACCACACCTTTCTCCATCGGGACACCGGAGGCCGTCAACCCGCATACGTCGCCCCGCCTTTAGCGGAGGTACCTCCACTACAACGCCGCCAGGAGCCGCGCCGCCGACCAGCGATTCATCGTCGTCGCACTCAACAGCAGCATCCAAGGGCCAACGGTCGTATTCCCATCGCACGTCAACCACTACGACCAACCAGCGTCGGTGATCGCACCATCCGATGCACCGCAACCAGCTTTACATACATATATAATAATCTTCGTTGAATTACGTCATTATATAATTTTTATAGATTATATTATATTTCCTTTGAGTGAATTATACTATATCCCATATTGAATTATATTACATTATTCACCTCAACAGACGAACACACCCTTAGGTTAAGTCTTAAAATTACGTACGATTTGGGTCGTGTGGCAACCCTGCCGCATGAAAAACAGCTGATGTGGGCGCGGCCGTCATTTTTATCATTATCATTTTTCTACTGTCGAATTCACCGGCCTTTTTACTCGGGTGTAAACTTTATAAAATTAATAAAATTGTAAAACAAATTTCGTCTGCAAAAAAAGTAAACTTGACTGAGGAAAATATATCAATATAGTTTTCATTAAAGTGACTAACATATCAATATATAGAGTTTTCATAGCAAAAATTTAATAGCCGCCCAAGGCAAACGCAAGTGTATATTAAGGTGTAGATAACTAAAACAAATCAAGCCCAACAGTGTACTTGAATCATAGTGTTTCTTAAACAAAACAAATACGTAAAACTTTAAGTTGAATATCTGGAAAAATACAAGAGAGCTTATTTGTAATCGTTTTAAAGTAATCACAAACCCAAACCAAACCCAAGCTACATTGGTGATATTTTATTTCGGCTTTAACCAAAGCGCCAGTCAACACATTCGGAACTCGAGCAGAAAATCAATCTGAGTGAGTAACTATAAATTTATACTTGGTCCTTAGAGCCGGATTCGAACCGGCGACTTACAAATATAACGAGACGACTAAGCCAAGGGGGCGAGGATGTTTAAGCGACTTGAACAATTTCTTTAATTTATTTCATTTGCGCACCCTTTTTATTATTCGCAACCAGCTTATGAAATATTCTGAAGATATTGTTTTTGGCTGCATAACCCATATGGGGGTTTTCCAAGCGAAAATGAGGAGGCCATCCCGCGCTTCTACCTCAGAGCCCCCGGTGTCACCCCCAATGAATAAATACAGGATGTAACAGGTGCTCTGCACCCCCCGTTCTATATAGATAATAAATTAAATTAAAATAAAAATATATTTGCAAGTTTTGCAAGCTCGAGAACAGTGAAGAATAATAATTGGTTTTAAT
Organism: Sphenella marginata; assembly: GCA_951509765.1. Classification (NCBI taxonomy): domain Eukaryota; kingdom Metazoa; phylum Arthropoda; class Insecta; order Diptera; family Tephritidae; genus Sphenella; species Sphenella marginata. The sequence goes on from OX608078.1 coordinate 95,229,392, forward strand.
TATTATATCCGATTTTGTGGACTATTGATATTTTGGAGAAAAATTACAAAGCTAATCAGAGCGATGGATAGGATTACATGTTTCAAAGTGTCCCCACTTATCATCAGATCCCTTTTGGGACACTGGGATATGAACCAGTGTCTGCACCAAACCCGCTGTTAGAAATCTAACATCTTAGTTATGATGCCCTGTGACGACACTATGCATTCATCTCCACTTCAATTTTTAATTTGGTTGTTGTTGTTTTATTCTTGCCAACAGTATACAAATATATGTAAATAGAAAGACCGTAAAAACCAAAAATTAAGTAATAATTAAATAAATAAATATAATAAAACATAATGTAATAAAAATTAAAATTAAAAAAAAAAACTACTCGCCCCCTCAAAGCTTAGACACCCCCCATATCCCGGAGGGGCACATTCGCATGACGTGTGGATTGTTCTTTCGTGCCGAGTCGTTGAAAGGCTTTGGTTTGATAATCGTCGAGATCTAAAAATGCTCAGCTACAGAGAAAACCTCATCAACTAAGTAAGGTAGACATAATATAGATTACGCAATCAATAAATTATTAGTTGAGAGCGGATAGTTATTGTTAAGAATAAAGATACCAATCAAAGAATATGAAAACAATTTGTTGCTATGTATTTAGGATAGAAAGAATTGACTTTTTTATGCTGCAGAGTGAGACCGAAAAATCAAACGTCATAAAAATCTTGACACAAACAACGGAAATGCTCATTTAATTAAAAATTGGTTCTGCACTGTTTCAAGATAAGTAGATTGAAGTTCATTCCGCCAAAATAATTTTTTCCATGGAGGGTGTTATGAGATTTCTTCCATACATCGCATGAAGCAAAATTAATTTTGTATGGAAAAACATACTAATACATATATGACATAATAGGATCACCAATATTGCGCAGCAATAAACTAGTGTCTGGTATGCCACAGGAACAATCCTAGGCCGATTATTATTTAGCCTGTTTTTAAATGATATTTTCACAGCTAGCAAGTTTGTCAATATGCATGCTTATGCGGATGACGTCCAGCTTTACCTGTCAAGCAGTATTGGTGTGTTGTAAAATTAATACCGACATTTCATCCATTGCACTCTGTGCTACTAATAATGGGCTTAGCCTTAACTAAAAAAAAACCTACGTCTTGTCTATCTCAAAGAAAAATCTAGTCAGACGTAGAATCCACCTATCTACATAGGCACTGAGCAAATTACGTTTGTTGATAAAATTACAAACCTTGGTTTCGTAATCAACTCTAGTCTGACATGTAACGACCACGATTCCTTCTAATTAGGCAAGATCGGCGATGTTTACCCCACTGGCTATTCAATTAATCATACTTTGAGCTAATTTACAATAAACTGGACTCGCAATCTACTCATAAAATTGATGTGGAAGGGTGGGTAGATGCCATGTACAGACATCGACCTGTTACAATTTTATTATATGTAGAGATATGTATGTATTTCAAATTTCGAAAACTGGCCCAAATTGTTGTTGTGAACTATACAATGAAGTGCATATAGGCTATAATGATTAAAATCGGACTCAGTCTGTTATAAGTTCTGATACGCAGCGAAGCAAGCGGGCCTTACTAGTTTTAAATAAAAATAATTAAAAATCCAGATTCTTTTTATTCCGGCGAACGGTATGCAATTTAATTTCACTACTATTTTATTGAATACTAGCAGGGTACCCAGCGTTGCTCGGGATGTACATTAGAGTGGGTTGATTTGTAGGGGAGGGAAAAAAGTTAAAAATCGCCATCTTTTTAAGCAACTTTGCTGAAGATACTTTAGGTCTAAAGTTGGCTTGAAACCCCCGGAAATCGCGTTGAAGTTTCATAGTTAGGGTAATGAAAATTTTTGTGTGAGACCTATCACACTGTGTGACAGCGCGCATTAACTTTTTACGGCGCATACCTTAAATTGTAGTTCTAGTCAAGCACACGAAAACTACACAGCGAGAATTTCAAATACATGGTCAACATCTGGAAATAGGGGCAAAAACCCCTTTTTAATTGTTTCGAGGATATATCTGAAACTTTAACAGGTCGATGTCTGTACATTGCAGATATTCCAAAAAAATGTATACGGCCAATTATTATTAAGCCAATAGATTCCAAATCAACTATTTTTAGAATTTTTGTCCGTCTGTCTGTCTGTCTAAATGTTTGTGGTGGCATCACTCAAACACTGCTGATTGGGATTAAATGAATCTTTAGTCATTTATTAGTAGACGTTCAACTTAAAATTTAAGGTATTTCAATAACTCTACCGGTTTCCGAGTTATCGACCAATAAGTGGACCAGGGGTGACCAAAAATGTGTAAGTACAATATGGGTATGTAACGAAAGGTGCTTACGAGTGATTTTATAATCGATGTGATAAATTTCAATATCTCAGGTTTTTTAGGAAATATCCCTAAAATGTGAAACGGAAAAACGGAAGGGTGTAAGGCTCGCGTGGGTCTACTTAGGCACTTCATTTTATATAAATAACTATCAGGGAACCCCACGTTGCTCGGGATGTAAGAAGTTCATAAAACTCTGATACCCTCACTTGAGAAGACAATTTACAGGCAGAGAAGGTTCAGAAGAATTTTTTTCCCCACATTCTATCCCGTTTATGACTACGGCAACCAACTAAAGTAAACGCGTTTTTTAATAGTCTAACTTAGACATTTTGTCATCTACTTTCCATTTGACTTTTTAGTTGTGCCTAAACATTTCCCAAGTCATCCACAGTCATTTTTTAAAAAAAATTCCCAATATACAGACACAACTTTTCAAGAGTTTTATTATAGTATAGATAAACCGCAATATCGAAAAGTGAAAGAAAAATGAAAGCTGTGGCCATGCCCTTCGTCGGATAGTATGTAATAAGAATAGGTTTCATGTATGAGGAAAGAATATTTGTTTTTCAAAAACTCTTATTGAACTAAGAAAAATAAAAAGAAAAGCCTATTTCAAATGTATTTTTATTTCGGTACTAAAAAAAAAAAGTAAATGAGTAATAGGAAAACATATGCGAATCCATAAAAAAAAAATGTATTACATACAATTTGAACGAAAAAAGTACGATTTTTGAGTGAATTTAGTACAATTCATGAAATGTCATTTCCCAACTCGTACATAAATTTTGAGTTACTGGATGTATTGAGTTTTAATTATAGCAAAGACAAAGAGCATAGAATAATAAGAGGGAGCAGTTTGCCACTCAATTTTTGGATGGAACGTTTTGGTGTTCCTCTAGAAGATCCACGACAGGGTTCTTACCACACTTTTTGAAGCCTGTCCGCAAAACAAAAAGTTAGAATTTTTCTTTTTCTTTCGTCTTTCTATCGCGATGCTGATACCCCTTGCTAATTTTTATGGGGGCCTAGTGCGTGGTAGCAATCAGCAGTTCAAAATGCAAATTGATAATTATGAGAAAAAAAATCTGACTTACTAAAAAATGCGCGAAATAACAACAATAACAATTTCATTCATAAATTTCTGCCAAAATCCATCCAAAACTTCTAAAAATCTAAAATTGCGAAAAGTTGAAAAAAGGGGTATTCCAGCAAAAATAGTGATATCACAATATCTTTAAACCTCTAATATTTCTACCTATCTTCTGAACTATGCTTAAATAGCTATATTAAATTGACCTGAGGTGGCTTTATGTATGCGTCCAAACCACAACTCCATATAACATCTAAAAATCAATTAGTTTGACCTAGGGTGTTCATTACCATCTTTTATAGTTTTTCAATAATTCTTAGGATTTTTTAAGAATTTCGGTCAAGTACATTAGAACTGGAATGCCCCCCAAAATCAATAAAATTCAATCCTCAGACTCGGACGGCTTGATTTTATACCGGCGCATAAATTCATTCTACCAGGCGCGCAGAAAAAATGTGTGCGTGGCTGCTATTTCATTTCATTCGCACGAACTTCTGCCTACATACATACATGTGTATATGCACACTAGAGTGGCCTTTTTTTCAATATAGGAATTTTAAGGATGCTATGACTTTTCTGTATGTAAAAAAAAATAGTAAAATTTTTAGCCCAATTCAACTAGTCTGAACATTGTCGCAAAATTTAAATAAATTGTGTATAGACATTGAAACGATTTTTTAATAAAAGGGACATACATTTTGTTATATTCCTTTTATAAATGGAAAGGCTTATTAATTTATTTTTGTATGGAAGTAAAGGCACTCTAATGTGCACAAATGGACGGCAAAAATTGTCGAAATTGCTAAAATGAACCAAAATGCAAAAATATAATATTTTAGAATCAAACTCACTTTGAAACAACGAATGGGAAAGGCTAGGAAGGGACAAGGGGTGCATTTTATACCGACTTTGATTTGTCTGTACCAGGAGCGCATACAAATTAGCCGTCACAATTATGCAAAATCATATGCTACACTTTGACCGTGACGCTACAAGCAGATCGCGACATTTGCTCTGCCGCTACTATGCTACACACAACTATATGTATATACGCAATGCATGGCAACAACAAAATACATTGCGTTCGGCTGCATACACAACTATAGTGGTGAATATTTAAGAAAGACATGTCAAAGCGGAGACGAAACCCTGTTGCGGACCTTTCAGACTTTTGTGTTTCATCGTTCCCATTGAGTGGCAAACTGCTCCCTCTTATTATTCTATGCTCTTTGATTATAGCTGTTTTTACTCTCACTGCTTGCAGCGAACTTAAGCAATCGTAGCTACAATAAAAACACTCAAATTACGTGCATATAGTCGAATTGAGTAACATGAAGTAATTGCGTTGAGCGTCTGCTTGTTTGTGTGGATATGTGTGTGCCACCCTACATTCACATGCACTGTTATAAGTATACGGTGGCGCTCATATTTTTGTAGCTGTGCTAGCTGAGTACAAAAATAGAGTAAATAGAGAGCAATGTGGTCTGTTGATGCCAAAGATGACTTGATACGAAACTCTCTCCCGCTCTCTCATTTCGGTCCTCGATTATGCAATGTTGCCTACTTTTTTATGTGCGCTAGTTGGCAATACTACACAATCGAGGACCATCTGACATTAGACACATAAACAATGAGGAGCCAGAAAGCAAAAAACGCACCAAATTTGGGAAAATCAAACAAGTGAACAATTCGATAAACTTAAAATATCGCACGATTGAGAAAAAATACGTAAAGTATGAAATAATACAATCTAAGGAAATAGCTGCGGAAAATATATGTAGAAAATTATATTTTTTTTAAGCATTCGAGTGTTTTACAGGTATAAGCTTACAAGATACAAGCAATACGCCTTTTCTTTTTGTATTATTTGCAAATATTTATTTTAATTATAATTATTTTTATGTGAAATCATATTATTTCCATTACCATGTTATGTTTCATTACGAAATGTACATCATTAAGGATTTTACCTTATATTAAGATATCTTGGAAATTTTAACTTTATATTATGAATTATTTATTATTTCATATATTTTATTTTAAATATATCTTGTCTCATTTTATACGTTCCGAGCAAGAAAAATTCAAAAATGAATTCGATAGCACCTTTTTGCACACCTCTTGGTCTGTGGGAATTGAAAAATTCCTAAAAAGCTACTCAAAATGCCCATATTTTGTTTTCACCATACTGACATCATTGGAAAATGTTATAAAAAATGACCACTTTTTGAGCGCTCTCAGAGAGCGCGAAGTTTCGTATCTAGTCATCTTTGGTTGATGCTCTCTAAGCACAAACGACTGAATGGTAAAGCGTCCAAGCAAAGATGGGCTTTCAAACAAAATTTATTTATTTATTTTAAAAAAATTACCTATGGTCCTATTCTGGCTAGTCTATGATATATTAAAATTTGAAAGAAAAAATCGGGCCAGTGGATCGGCTGTTTAGCTTTAACATAATTTCGAGTTTGAATTTTATATAATAGTATAGATATAGATATAAATTACTAGAATGCCTTTTACATTTCAATGAACTACCTTTTATACACCTTTTCGAATTCCTCGATAATTCCAAAACTAGCGGACTTATCTCATTAGAGCAAAATAACATTTATTGTCTGTACAAATAATTTTGTTTAACTACATTTTTTAGGAAATGTATAAAGAACTAAATTTCTAAGTCCTGCTTGCTGTCCATGCGTGGTATTTTCTTTCGACTTACATCAGTCACGGCCGTGACACTTATACGGGTTTTCTCCGATACACGCAGAGAAACACTGGTTAACAATTGCACATATCGTTCAGTTCCTTGTATGTGGCATGGGACTTGTGGGTCAGCAAGTGGTGGGTCTTCAAATTCTAGATATTCCTTCAAATGGTTGTATGGAATGTTTCTAGTAATCGGTGGTTCTTTTAAAATGTTATCATCATCCAAATCAATTAATTAATCTTTTCGGAGGACAACACGCAATTTGCTTAGCAATGGCACCGCTGGCTGTTCTTGGTCCGCTAGTTTTTGAATTATCGAGGAATTCGAAAAGGTGTATAAAAGGCAGTTCATTGAAATGCCAAAGGCATTCTAGTAATCTATATATTAATAGGCTAACATTTTTTCCATACAATCAATTGCCAGAGTGTATCTCATAAGAAAATGCATAACTCCAATTATTATATATTTTGATATGTTTTCATGGGCCAGGAGCTTTGCATAGGCATATTATATTTAACAAAAAATGCTTCATTAATTTGTAATAATTCATCAAAGTTTTCACCAAAACCCAATGCTGTTAAGTACAGTATCTGACTGTTTTGTTGTACATACAGCAGTGGCGCAGGTGGTGAGCTTGCCGGCTATGATGCGTTCGTAGGTTCAAGGACGTGTTCAGGGCGGGTTAAGTTTTTTTTTTTTTTTTTTACTAAATTGAATTTGCCTTAAAATATACGAAAACTTTTTATTATATTTTTTTTTTAAATTTATTATATTTGTAATCCAATATTTTTCTGTTTATTATGTTTATGGCATCTATCTTGGAGTGAAAACCCCAAATTTTTTGAAAAAATATAAAAAATTATTCCAATTTATCAATTTATATTTTTTAAGAAATATACTATATTTAATATACCAAAAGTAAAAACGCAGTTTGTAGCTTCTTCAATTTTATATTCACGAAATAGTTTGAAATTGCGTTAATTTTCCTAAAGACATCAACTATTTTCTTCCTAAAAATTTTTATTTACAAAAGAGTCGACATATAACCCAATATTTCAATATTTTTCTGTTTATGACATCTATTTTCGAGTGAAAAAACCAAATTTTTTTAAAAAAAGCTAAAAAATTATTTCAATATATCAATATATATTTTTTAAGAAATATATCATATTTAATATACAAAAAGTAAAAACACAGTTTGTAGCTTCTTCAATTTTATACTTACGAAATAATTAGAAATCGCGTTAATTTTCCTAAAGACATCAACTATTTTGTTCCTAAAAATTTTTATTTACAAAAGAGTCGACATATAACCCAATATTTCAATATTTTTCTGTTTATGACATCTATTTTGGAGTGAAAAAACCAAATTTTGTTAAAAAAAAGCTAAAAACTTACTTCAATTTATCAATATATATTTTTTAAGAAATATATCATATTTAATATACAAAAAGTAAAAACACAGTTTGTAGCTTCTTCAATTTTATATTCATGTAATAGTTTGAAATCGCGTTAATATTCCTAAAGACTTCAACTATTTTCTTCCTAAAAATTTTAATTTGTAAAAGAGTCGACATATAACCCGAATCCTTACATATTTAGGCTAATTGGGCCAGTTAAGATATGTGTTTTCAATATTTCCGAGTTGAATTTGACGAAAGAAACCAGAAAACCATCATATGTGTAAGTTGTAATATTCGCCCGCTAAACGGAGGTCAAAAAATCCACAACTAAAGGAAAAATTGAGAAAACAGTCTGTATCACAAATAAAAGTTAATAAAAAGTTAAAAAACATTTAACAAAAGTTGGGGTGGGAACTCGCTACCCTACAATTGATAGTGGAGTAGATTGTCAAACAACTGACTGGGCAATTTTAGTGAAAACGATCAATCAATCGCTTGACACCACAATTTGACGTCAGTCTTTAACGCGCTCTGCTTTATCGACTTCATGTCAGTTTTTAAGTCGTAATGAAAACACATTTGACACCAAATCGCCATAGTGTCAGTTAAGTCAGTTTTTGTGGTCAGTCATTTTGATCTAATGAAAACCAGCCTTAACTATGTTGTTGGTATATGTCAATGAAATTTAATTTTGTTTATTGAAATATTGACGGAATATGAAAGGAGGGTCTGATGGTGGACTTTCAAACATTACTAAGTACCGTTTTTGCCATCTCCTATTAATGATTACTGGTCTTTAATGGACGGTTTTTTTTTGGTTAGTTGTCAAATTACCCGTCTTTAGAGTAAACCAGCTTTTATGAAAGCGACTCTCAATAACTCAACTATAAATAATTATTTTCAGCAATAAAAATGTCTCCAATATTTATGCCTCTAGGCATTAGGTACTGGAGAAAAATGCGAACTAAGGATTTAATAAGTTAAAGTAATTTAAGGTGGTCGAATTTCGACCACGGGATATACTAGTCTATATTATTATTCTAAAACAAGGCGCTTAGCAAGACTAAACTACAATACGTACATAAATGAAATGTGTATCAAATGAAAGCTTATCATAAGCATGTTTGCACAAAATTACAAAAATTTCAATTGGTTAATTTGTTCATAAGATATTAGCGTTTAAAGTTTGCTTTAATTTTTTTCTAAAAAAAAACCCACCCAATTATCGGGAGTTACCTACTAGTTTATATTATTTATATAAAATGAAGTGCCAAAGTAGACCCACGCGAGCCTTACACCCTTCCGTTTTTCCGTTTCACCTTTTTTGGTAACTCTCATGCTACACATGATCAAATGTATAAAATAAAGTAAAAGGCATATGGTTATTTAGTTTGATCTTTTGGCTATCCGTTATGATGATATGAATGGCAACAAAAGTTAACAGTAAGTTTTTGGAGGAGTTTGAAAAGTGAAAAACGTCGCTTTTCCATTTTTTCGAGCGTAACTCTAGATTTTTTTTGGAATTTTCGCTATAAAATCTTGAGGTATCAATGTATCGCTTCTAATTGAAACTGTATGTAGTTTTTGAGACGGAGATTATACAAACATGGGCAGGGATAATGTGCCCCTCCAATGTTCAATATTATAATCGATCAAAATAGCGTAACTCGGTTTTCGGTCATTTTCAATATTTGTGGTTTTTGGCCTATACATAGGTTTTTGAGGCAACCGAGTATTGAATTTTGGGTAGTACCTGATGATAGCCTATTAAAAAGCAAAAGTATCAGTTGTTTTGAATTTGATGTGCCCCAGTTCAGTTTTAAAGGTATTGGCAGAAATGTCGAGGTACTTGGTTGCGTACCATTTTTTCGACAGCATGTTTTTTTGTTGGCACAGCTACCGTTTTATCTGAATCACGTGAAATTTTTTTGCAATTTTTTGCCCCACAGCACAGTATTATAGTTCCAAATGCCTCATCTTGAAATATTAACACAACGAAAGTTATTTAAGTTTGTATAAAAGCAAATAAGCGCAATTTTCAAGAAATATTAGAAAAGGTAAAAGAGTGTAGAAAAAAATATTAAATATTAGCCATAATTGTTTTTATTTACCAGTAAATGAAATTAAAAACATATTTAACTTAGTTATTACAAACAAAAAAAAAAAATTATGTTGCCATACATATCTACATACTTTTCAATTTCTGCTTCGTCTACACTATTATTGCTTGAATAAAAAAAACACTATTAGTGCTTATATAAAGCTCTATACACCCAAAGACACCCTGCGAACCTACTAAGGGATTGCAAGTGCGCCTGTGGTTTTTAATATAATATTGATAATAAACATACAAAAAGATAATTTGCTGGTCATTATGTAAATAATATAAACATATTTATACTTGAATTACATATAAAAAACATAGCTTGTTTGTTCGAATAATAAAACCTTTAATTTATTTTCTCAAACTAATTTTTCGAATTGTGTAGAGTTCATCTATAAAATGTTTCTCGCTGCTTCCTCTCATTTTATAAGTACCCATTTTGTTTAGACGTACTTTATGGGTCCCTTGGTCCAAATATCGGAATACATTTCCGAAGAAGTAGGAATATCGATTTGAGACCCCAATGAAGTCCTCTTAAATACCTTTTATTTGATAGCCATTTTGTAGGTACAAATAAATTTGGCGGTTACCCGGTTTCATATTTTTGCCGATATCTCCAAAACCTGGTTTGGGATTTTGGAAAATGTTTACCCAAACATACTATACGAACATAATAATATTAAACCCAAACGATTACCCACCATCCCGCCCAACCGACACGAGGGGCGCATCCGCATAACGCGCGTATCAAATTTGCCGAGTGTTTGAAAGGCGGAGGTTTGTTAAGCGTCGAGACCTCAAACTGTTCAGCTACAGAAAAACTTCATCAGCTGAATAAGGTGCATACATACGAGATTAAAATACATAAACATAAACAAAATAATTAGTTGAGAGAGGAAAGAACAGATTTCTTTATTGTAAAAAGCGAGTCCGAAGTATCAAAATTACATGATTGAGAGTTATACATTCCCACGACAGCCGGTTCCACGTACCGGAATGACTCGGGGTTTCCCCGACCAAGGGCTGTTATTTCACTACCCCCCTGCCTAAACCGTCAGTTATCCTCCCCCCAATAATGTCATCCTCCGAGCAGCTCCTTGCAGCGGGACTGCTCAAGACTCTCCTGCTCCGGGCTGGTATTGAATCCAACCCCGGACCTAGAGAATGGATCTGCTGTGTATGCTGGAAGAAAATTTATGTGAAACGTTCACATTCGGTACAATGCTCTAACTGTAGCAGATGGTTGCATCTAACTAGTTGCTCCGGACTAAATCCCTCTACTCATAGACCCGCTAGTTTTTATAAAACTTTTGTGGCCCCTTGCTGTTCACGTCCTATGACGTCCAGTGGCCGTCGTCGATCAAGTATCGCTCCGCCACATATGTCTGACTCTGTCACATCAGTCTCCACGACTAGCACTAACAATGCACATCAGCAAGTAGACCTTTCGAGCGGCCGCTCACGCCCACAGGCGTCAACATCTCATACAGCAGCTCACAGCTACTCCCTACGTAGCACTTCCCAAGTGGATTTGAGCAATGCTGAGCGTCCGCTCTCTCCCACCCCCTCGGTCAGCCCCTCTTCTTCCAGCATTAGCACGAGTATAAGCCACAACCATCAGCTCCTGGTCCCTTATACTACGTGCACTGTTTGTCGGTTAAGATTATATACGCCGTTGGCATCAGTCAAGTGCAATAACTGCTTTGGCCTGTGTCACCTGCTCATATGCTCTGGACTCGCGAACAGGAACCTATGGACTGATACGTACGTTGCGCCATGCTGTCGAGCTACGCAACCTTCAACGTCGTCCGACTCGCCACTACCTTCTGGTAACGCGATTCCTTCGACTTCAAGATTGCGCCGTAGTGCGCGACCCAGCCTATTACCACCTAGGCATACGCACCAGTCCTTGACCCCCAGCATCAACTCTGCTCCCCCTACACACTTCGGTATCCTGGTAATTGCAACGGCCTAACTGGCAAAATTGTTGAAGTGACAAATTTAATGAAGCGACTGAACATCAAGATCGCGGCGATCCAGGAGACAAAGTTAGGTGGAAGGTCGTCTCTTTTGACCTGCAACGGGTACAATGTACACCGTTGTGACCGTGCGAGAGGGCTTGGGGGTGGTCTGGCATTCATCAGGCATCAATCTGTGCAGTATCGTCTATTTGAGCCTAACATCGACCCGAGGGACACCACCTTAGAACGTCAAGGTATGGTTGTCCGGTCAGGCGATGTCGACCTTGAAATCATAAACATTTACGTACCTCCTGTCACCTGTTGTCCCAGGGACTACCACCCTGACATTCGTGCGTTACTCAGGGGCGAGAACCGCGTCATCCTTGGTGACTTCAACGCACACCACGACCTGTGGCACTCCAGCCTGCAGGCCGATGGTAGGGGACAGGAGCTGGCTGACCAAATAGATGATTCGACGTTTTGCACGGTAAATGGGATGCCCCCACTAGAGTGGCGGTAAACTGCTCTAGCTCGCCAGACATCACCATAGTCAGCGCTGGACTAATAAACTGCGTTGACTGGCGACCGATGCTGACGCTTGCTTCAGACCACCTACCCATAGTGCTCTCAATCGATCGCCCCACCGACTTTGTCACCGCTGAGAAACGCACTTACACTAACTTCAATAAAGCCGACTGGGAGGGTTTTCTCAACACCACAGAGAGCGCCTTCGCTGCTCTTCCTACCCCGTCTGACGTACGAGAAGGGGAAAAGGCGTTTCGTATGGCCCTAATTTCAGCCTCCCACCAACACATTCCGTCAGGTAGAATAAAGGAAGTGCGTCCATTCTTCCCCGCAGAGGCAGCGGCCCTGGCAAATGAACGTGACCATATTAGACACCTTGACCCTACGGATCCTCAAATACGGGATCTTAACGCGGAAATCAGACGCTTAGTAGATCAACACAAACGCGCTAAGTGGGAGGAGCACCTAAGGTCTTGCAACCTCTCGGCTGGAGTTGGCAAATTATGGTCGACGGTGAAATCTTTGTCCAACCCGACTAAACCTAACGACAAAATATCCATCGCCTTCGGTGATAAGGTTCAGTCGAAGCCAAAAAGATGCGCGAGCGCCTTCTGCCGACAATTTGTAATGCATCCTACGTTGAACAAAGATATTCGCCGAGCCACCAGGGAAGCGCACAAACACAAAAACAGCGATGCGCCCGTTGCCATCTCCACAACAGAAGTTCATGAGGCTATTCGGAGATCCAAGAACACCAAATATATCGGCCCCGATGGCATTTCCATGCTGATGCTGAAACACCTTGGCGACGAAGGCATAAGATACCTCACACAAATTTTCAACCTTTCCCTTTCCACCTTTGTTATTCCTGAAAGATGGAAACAAGCAAAGGTGGTCCCACTACTAAAGCCTGGCAAGCCAGCTGCCGTAGGGGAGTCATATCGCCCGATATCTCTCCTCTCGCCAGTAGTGAAAGTGTTGGAAGCCACCTTGTTGCCGTACTTCACCGCAAACCTGCGGCTCGCCGAACATCAGCATGGATTTCGCAAAAATCACAGCACCACCACCGCGCTGAACGCCATAACCACTCAGATAGGGGACGGACTAAACCAAAAGCGTCCAAACCACAGGACAGTGCTAGTTGCGCTTGACTTGGCCAAAGCTTTTGATACGGTTAACCATGCGCAACTAATGAAAGACCTTGAAGATTCGTCCCTTCCTCCCTGTCTTAAACGTTGGACTGCAAATTATATGAGTGGTCGTCAATCGTCGGTTGAGTTCAGAGGCGCAAGATCAAAACCCAGAATAGTTAAACAGGGGGTGCCGCAGGGTGGTGTCCTATCCCCGTTCCCGTTCAACTATTATATATCGAAACTTCCCCCCCCACCAGAGGGTGTCTCGATCGTCTCTTACGCCGACGACTGTACGATTCTGGCAACAGGCCCCTCCGTAGAAGAATTCTGCTCTCGTATTAACTCATACCTCCCAGCCGTGTCCGAATTCTTCGCCGGGAGAAACCTGGCATTGTCACCGAATAAGTCCTCGGCCACCCTATTTACGACGTGGACAACGCAAGTGAACATGGAATTAGACGTCTACGTTGATAGTGTCAAGCTACCAACTGTCTCACACCCCAAAATCTTAGGGGTGACGTTTGATAACATGTTCAAATACGGCGCTCACGTAACCGCAATTGCCAATAAAGTCCAAAGCCGTAACAAAATCCTCAAGTCCCTAGCTGGCAACACTTGGGGTAAAGACAAAGAAACGTTACTAGCTACATATAAAGCAATTGGCCAGCCGGTACTGAGCTACGCGACGCCTATATGGTCGCCGGGGCTAGCTGACACACACTGGACGAGGCTACAGGTCTGCCAAAACACCGCCACTGGGTGTCTTCTTATGTCTCCTGAGCATCACTTACATAATGAAGCGAAAATGCTCGCCGTTAAAGAGCATAGCGAGATGTTGACCAGGCAATTCCTGTTCAACTGTTGCAAACCGCAGCATCCGAACGGACGCCTGATCAACGAGGATCCGCCCCCCAGGAGCATAAGGAGCCATCTACGCAAACACTACGATGAGATCCGGCACCTGATTTCCACGCCGTTTGATCCTAAGGTGCACCGGCAGGCCCTCACCCTCATCCACACAAATTCGGTAAATTCCTATGTTGGCTCTCTCCCGGTGAACGCCGTTCTTCAGGCAGCAACACCACCCGTTGCCGAAGAGGAGCGCGAGCTGCCTAGGGAGACTAGGGTGATGCTGGCCCAACTCCGGTCTGGATACTGTAATAGGTTAAACTCTTACCTATCCAGACTGAACCCCGACTTGCCTAATGTCTGTCCGGCATGCGGCTTGTCCCCCCATACCACTAACCATCTTTTTGTCTGCTCATCTGAGCCTACTCTTCTAACACCCATATCCCTCTGGTCCTCCCCTGTTGAAGCCGCTAGGTTTTTAGGACTTCCGTTAGAAGAGCTCGATGACAATATTGGGTAGGTTGATACTGACTACCTAGGCAGGGCAAAGTAGTGTTAAAACAACAACAACAACAACATTGAGAGTTATATTTTTCACATAAACACTGAAAAGGTTCGTGCATCTGAAAATTGGTTCTACATTGCTTCAAAAAAATAGGTTTGAAATGTCTTGAAGCTCGGGAGGGAATATTAAATTTAACTTCATTTAAAAGAAATGGACTTGAAATGTCTCCGTTTATTAATTTTACCATAAAAATTACACCAAGCATTTCCCTACGACTAGAAAGAGTTGGGAGATCGATAAGTTTTAACCGACTAGTATAAGGTGGAAGAATGTACATTGAATCCCATTGTAGGTTTCTCAAGGCAAAAAGTAGGAACTGTTTTTGAATTGATTCTAGCTTATCAATATTAACTTGATAACGCGGACTCCACACAACCGAGCCATATTCCAATATCGGTCTAACCAAGGTAGTAAAAAGAGTTTTAGTAACATAAGGGTCACTAAATTCTTTTAACCACCTTTTCACAAAAGCTAAAACACCTCTAGCCTTATTGACTGTTGCCTCAATATGCGGACTGAAGCTAAGTTTGCAGTTCATCGTTACGCCTAAGTCGACACAAACATTAACATTTTCAATACTTTCAGAGAGATATGAGAAGATCCAACGGGTGAGGCCCGGTTGGAAACCAACCAGATCGAGCTTGGGAATTAGTAGAGAGTGACAAACTTTGTCAAATGCTTTACTAAAATCTGTGTAAATGACGTCGGTGTTGAGATTATCTCTAAATCCATTCGACACGTGGGTTGTGAATTCAAGTTGGTTGTTGTTGATTTACCCTTGCAAAATCCATGCTGGGAGTTCGCAATTAGTGTTGGTTAGGCAATTAGTAACAATAGCTGCAAATAATTTGGGAATAGCCGAGAGTTTTACAATACCACGATAGTTTTCTATCGATGACCTACTGATATTTTTATAAAGAGGTGTAAGGAAAGACTCCTTCCATGAAGCCGGGAAAATGCCACACTGTAAAGAAAGATTAAACAGTTCGGTCAACGGTTGGTATTTTGCAAATTAATCACTTTTTATTTAGTTCTAAATATCTATGACGCATAATAGAATACTGTATAATATCTGAATGTGAACCCGTTTTCTTGTACATTTTGAAAATACGCGACTTTTTATTTTTTAATGCTTTTAGCTCTTTAGTAAACCAGGCCTGAGCTGGCTCATCATAAACACAGTTTCGCTTAGGTATATACTTTTCGAAAAGATTATAAATAGTATTATTAAAATGTAAAACGCAAAGGGATGTTGAGCCTTATTGTATCGAGGCGACTATCTTAGATAGTTATTTATTTAACTTTTTAAAGTTGGCTTTCGCAAAATCAATTTTTATATTAGAGGTGCAAGGTTTCTTAATGCACTTCCCGTCACAGGTTATGGTTTCGTAGACTATCTCCAGAGGGGGATGGTAAACATCTTCAGGTAACACTAGAGGATCGCACCTATTTATAAAGAATTTGGACAGGTCATCGACGAAGGCTAAATCCAAAACTTTACCAAACTTATTTGGGATAACATTAATTTGGCTAAGACAAAGGTTGGTAATTTCATCCAAAAACTCATTGTTACTAGGCTTAGCCGAGATTGGCACAATACTATTATTAATTTTGCTCCACGAGATGTATGGAAGATTAAAGTCCCCCAAAACAATAAACGAATCGGATGGTTTTAACATAGAATGAACACCATTTAAAAGACAAATGTGGTACATATACACAGATAAATCAGCAAACAGCAATATAAATATATCCGCTGCCTAACAGGACTCGGATGCACTTCAGCTCAATGTTTTCAATGGAGGGTATATCTACATCTTCAGATGGTAATGAAGATCTTACAGCCATCAAGACGTCCCCACCGGTTCTGTTTAAGTGATCCTTTCTATACGTTTGATATCCGTCGCAAAAAATTTCAGAATCAAAGACATGCGGTTTTAACCAAGTTTCGGTGAAGGCAATAATATTGTAGTTACAATTGATCGTTTTAAGATAGAAATCCGTCAACATATCTCACGCTGTTACCACTATCGGTAAAGAAGTACTTGAGTTAGTAAAAATATTTGACGGTTTTCTAGGTTTTATTTTCATCAATTCAAGCATACTTCAATCCAAAATCAATGTGCTGGTTAAGTTTTAAGATGGTCGGTAGAAAACTGTGACTGTGTATCGAACTTTGCTGTAAAAAAGTTTTAAATGGTTATTCGGGTTTGTACTTTCAACAATATCTACAAAACCGGGTCTCTGGTAGCAAAAAAATTTTACCAAAATAAAGCCTGCATATATCTCCATACGTTGATAAAGTTTCAACAAAATCGGTAAATAATTGTTTAAATAAATGCATATTTAACTTTGCGACCTAAGTTTATGCATATAATTTTCGATCTATTGACTATATCTCTTTGAGGAATTATGTAACACAAGTAACCGCGATGAATTATACCTCCTAAGTATCTAGCAATGTAGCAGGAAAAAAGTTATTACTGTGCTTCGATGTTTAAAAGAAATCTGGTGTAATTCCCCATATGTATATCACCGAGATGTGTTCTAAAAGTATCGCGAATTTTGTGTTTTTTCAAAAATTATTTATTTATTCATGAATATCTATTTTGTCCCCTTCAAAATAAGCTCCTCCTTCGATGCTGTCTTTATCTTGTCAAGAGAAGCGTAACGTCCTTTCATGGGCCTCTTCAGTTTAGAGAACAAGAAAAAGTCACACGGGGCCAGATCTGGGGAATACGGTGGCTGCGGCATCATAAGTGTGTTGTTTTTGGCCAAAAAGTCGCGCACAAGCAACGATGCGTGAGCAGGGGCGTTATCGTGGTGCAGAAGCCAATTTTTGTTCTTCTCGGCCTTCTGAGAACATTTTGAATCACCGATAAACGTTGCTTTGGTCCAAGGTAGCTTCTCCGTACGCACTTAATTTCGTTTTTCACACAAAATTTGATACAGGTTCTTTAATCCATTTTTTTGAATAGGTAAAAATCGAAGACGATCCAAAGCACGTGCAAGCAAAGCAGATGTCCACAATTAACTGAACATTCAAAATGGCCGAGCTTGTCGCCATAAGTGAGATCCATGAGTACCAACATAACGCCACAAAAAATTCGAAATTCGAATATACGTAACCAGCGAAAATTCCAAATTGGCGATACTTTTTGAACACACCTCGTATGTAAACTTTGTGACTAGCTTAATATTGTTAAATATTTGTATGGTATGTACGATTGTGAAATATTATTGATA
The DNA here is from genome assembly GCA_951509765.1 of Sphenella marginata. Lineage (NCBI taxonomy): Eukaryota > Metazoa > Arthropoda > Insecta > Diptera > Tephritidae > Sphenella > Sphenella marginata. Next base: position 95,247,350 of record OX608078.1, read on the forward strand.
AATTGTCTAACTAAATTTTTTTTCCTGTTCAAGTAAAGAACTCCCTGAGAAGACACAATAACGTGTCGAAATGCGCGGGAGGCAGAACAGAAAAACGAATGTTTATGCTTTAAATTGAACGCCCAAAAAAGCTTTAAATATACTAAAATTAATCAATTACTTGGTCTATTATCTACAATACACCCATACCTCGTTATACGGCCGCTCTTTATACGGCCTTTCGCTATAACGGCCCTCTTCAATTCATGCTAATTTTCGATTTACGGCCTAAAATGTTTCGCTATAACGGCCAAAAACCCGTTTTCCCGATTTCGATATACATACATATTTACATGCTGCCAATTTTGCGCAAGCGCAATTTCGATGCACACTATTTTCTATTTACACTTGTTTACGATCGTTATTCAGTCTTCTTCAGACTAAAGCCATTTAAAAAATATTTTATGGAGGCTTTTTTGTTTGTATATTCATTTTGTTTTTGGGAGTCTTGGTATTTTATAATCAAATCTATGTACTTGTTATGTATGATTTTTTAATTTAAATAACAAATAAAAATATAAAATTCATTTTTAACCATGCAGTTTTACAAATTTGGAACCGATCCCATTGAATTTGTATGAATTTGTATTAGAATAATTGACTCGTTATACGGCTTTTCGCTTTACGGCCAACTTTCGTGGAACGTATGTAGGCCGTATAGCGAGGTATGGGTGTAGTAAACAGAAGGATTTGATTTGAAGGGCTCAGAACCAAAAGGATCTAAGTGACATTATTTTTGAAATTGAGTTATACCCATATTTGTATAGTGAAATATGGTGTTTATATATTGGCAAAGAGATCCGAGCCATTTCGGACATTGTAGTGCCATCTATTTACCATACAATAAACACCCTACCTAGATTTTACATAGTATTTTCAAAAGGCACTAAACTTTAAACTTGAATATCTCAAAAAAATTTCGGAGTCACTTAGATCCATTTGGTTCTAAACCCTTCATTTATGTTTAACTTCAATTGGTCCCAAAGAGTTCATTGAAGATTTAAGTTGTTTGACAAATTCATCAGAAGGAGAAAAATCATTTTTGTTATTAAAAAAATCACAAGGAAGCTCTAAAGGAGTTCCATAAACAAGCTCAGCACGACTAACGTTGACATCTTCCCGTATACTTGATCTTAGTCCTAAAAGCACAATCGGTAATATTTCCCTCCAGTTCTTGGTTTTACGGCACATGGAAGCGGTCTTCAGTTATTGTTGCCACCGCTCAATCATACCATTGGCACAGGGATGATATGATGTAGTGCGTATACGTTGAGAACCAAGGAATTGTACAGGTTCCTGGAATAGATTTGATTCAAATTGACGGCCTTGATCAGTTGTAATTCTCGACCGAACTCCATAGCGAGATATCCAAGCACGAAAGGGAGCATCTGCAACTGAGCGTGTGTTTACATCTACCATGGTCAATGGTCCTATAGCACTATGATATACTTTTAAATGCTGACAATTAATACACATTTTGCACCAAGTTCTAAAATAATTTTTCAAATTCTGCCATATGGGACGCTGTAAAATTATTTTTGATGTCGTATTTGCACCTGGATGAGACATATTGTGAACATTATTGAAAATTTCTTCCCAAAATCCTTTGGGAATGAAGGGCCTTGCTCTGGATGTGGATATGTCACAAAATGTGGGCTTTCAAGACCTCGGAACTAAAGATGAAGAGGTGGGGTCCTCAATTAATGCTTTCAGTTCCAAATCTCCTTCTTGTGCTTTTGACAAATCTTCATAACTGATGAGATTAGCAGAATCTATAGTCGAAATACGCCAGAGAGTATCTGCTATAATGTTTATTTATTCCCTTCAACATGATGTGTCTGAGAAAAATTGCGAGATAAAGTGCAGTTGACGAAACACATGCGGTGAAGCCTTTTCGGGCTTCTGTTTAAAAGGAAAGTTAGAGGTTTATGATCCTCTGGCATGTAGCGGAAATGCAAAAAGCTTTTGGTAAAAATTTTCGGTAGAAATTTAATATCGCAGTAAAACGTCGCACGGCCTTGACAATTTTCAGTTGGGAAAAAAATGACTAAGAAATGTTACTTTATCCTGCCCAAAATAAAATTTCGAAACATTGACTGTTAGGCCATATGATTGAACACGTTTAAATAATTGTTAGATGTTGCTGAAAACTATCAGATGCAATTAGAACATCATCAAGATATGGGGAGCAAAAATCGAACCCTCTAAGAACCTCAAGCATGAACAGTTGAAAGGTTTGCGCTGCATTTTCCGAAATTCAAACAATCCCAACGGGGTAATAATTGCCGTTTTCGGAGCATCGGCCGGGGAAACCGGAAATTGGTTATATGCACGAACTAAATCCTGTTGCTGTCACCCTGTAGTGATCAGACAAATGCGTGATCTGGCAACTCGGCTTTCGTCCAAACGTCACGCCAACTGCAGCTACCTCTGAAAATTTCCGCGTCCGTTCTTTCTTTTCTATCACCGGCAGCCGAGGCGAGTAGCAAGCAAAATTTTAAGCAGGAAAAACCAGTGCGATCCAAAAGTGGACTAATATTTCAATTTACATAGATAGCCCTAAGCAAAACTGGGGAGGGAGCACTTAGGCAAACTCCAGCTGGGATTGGTACTATGCAGGAAAGTATACCACCACAAACTCCAGCTGGGATTGGTACTATGCAGGAAAGTATACCACCACTTAAGGGTAAGTAGTTTAGTGTAGGAAGCAAAACAGGCGGTAACTAACATGTTATCGACTTCAACAAGGAGTAGTCGTCATCCAACTCTAACTCCAAATAAGAACCCGGGAAAAAACATATACCCGCCAACACCATCATTGGCAACGTTTGCGCAAACGGCAGACGGCACCGTCGCCATCGTCAAGATATTTTACATTCTGGCACTGGGCAAGGAAGATGACATCGCCATCACCGGTGGTTACCACTCCTAGTTTTATCGCTTCTGCCATAGAGGCACGCCACCTGTCACCAACCCCAAAACCATAATCTGAACGGAGGCGTGCGAGGGGGATACCACTTCCATCAATATTTAACGCTACCACTGGCGCTTCAGCGGCAGAGTCGCAAGAATATACTATAGGGAGCCCGGCCACAACGTCACGATTCCTACCACCACTCTGGCATAGGGGCCAGGACAACAAAACCACCACAGTATCGTAGGGGCGCCGCCTTATCAACTACCAGCAGCAAGAAAAAACGCAAAACACATGAGCAATCCGGGCGCAAAACAGGCCAGATTTTTAGGTTAAGTGTAGGTGGTAGTGTAGAACAAAATAAAACTCAATACCAGTGTGACTGCCCGATAAGAGGCTCGTATGTATTATAAAAGCAGTGCCTGGTAGTAGTGGTCGTTAGAGGCGGTGAATTATGTCAAGGAAAAATTATCGTGCTTTCAACAATCGGATACCTCCCCGAAGATTTGGTTAGTTGGTAGGCGCTACCTCTTGCTAATCCGTCAGAAACAGTTGCGGTGTGACCCCTTTGGAGTGGATTCTTTTTTGTTTTCGAATCTTGCAAATGCTTTTAATTAACGAAGAGAGTTCGGCAGCAATGAACTGACGGATTCTATAATCAGTGGGTACGATGCCGACTAAATATGTAAATAACAGTATGTATTAAGGTACCACTGAAGTAGGCGACTAAGTCATTATTATTATTAAACTCACTCTACTAACCTCTAACACAAGACTTCTTGTAGGCCAGGGCGGGAGTAAGAATTATAAGTTCTTATTTATTACACTGTTCTACTCTCATTCTGTCCTATGAACCAAATGTACTTTTCGGAAAGGGGACAAAAAATAACACGTGTATCGGCGATTTGCATGTACATGTCCGATTTTTTTTTTAAAGTGTAAAATTCGTAGTGTCCATTTACCTCCTGTGTGAATGACTTTGGATCAATTTTTAGCCCTTTTTCCGTTATCCAATCGAACAGTGTTTTAAACAGCTGTTATCTATTATGTTAATATTAAAAATTATTAAGTAAAAAATTGCAATGCTTTTAAAGAAACTTATCCCTTTTATTTTTGCGTTTGTAAGCATTTGTGTCAGTATCGCGCCAGCAATATTCGCCAAGCATATGCGTAATGTCTCCTCCTTTAAAGCGCTTTTCAATAGGAGCAATGTCCCGATGGAACCTTTCGCTTGCTCATCGCTACAAGCCCCTAGATCATCAGGGAAAAAAGAAATATGGTTGTGAAGGAAATGGATCTTAAGCGACATTAATATGCCCATTTCGCCATATACCGAAATCATTTCTGCAACAATATTTTTATAATTGGCAGCTCGTTTGTTACCAAGAAACTGCTCAATAACGGCACCTGTGCCTTTCCATGCACGTTGTCGATAGGATTAAATTTTGATGAAAATTCAACACTTGCACCTATTTGTTTTATTTGCGGACCATTGAAAACACCTCAATTTCGGAAATGTTTGTGAAAACTTGCGATCGCCTCGCCCTCACGATCCAGTTTTTTAACAAAATTTTATACGAGACCGAGCTTAATGTGTGGTGGGGGAGATGGATGCACCTATGGTACATTTTCAATATTTTATACGCCTACTTTGTAGCATGTTCGCGGCTTCAACTTAAATTCAGTGTAATGCTGATCTCTTTTGCGACCTTCCCACGTACACAAGAAGCACTGGTGCTCTTGATACTTAATCAGCTGTAATATTAATTCCATGCCTCCACAAGCCAGGTGTTTATCCCGTACTTCGTGCAATTTAAAAAATTCGTCATATGGAATAGTGCTAGGACGATCCCGCACGGCTGTCACTACTATATTCCACTGCTTAAGTCGTGATGCAAAGAGTTTCGCTGTTTTCTTTGATAAATTTCCGTCTGGTACAAGGTCATTGAAGTCGGATTGCGTTACTAAATGCGGAACTGCAATCCTAAGCTCACTGGGTGTTGGTACAAATTCCGATACTTCTGAATTCTTGCATCTCGGCTTCGAAGCAAGAAATGTTGATAGCATTGTTGGTACTTCTGTAGATTCTTCTTCTTCTTTAAATGGCCATCTAACCGCCTGAGCGATTTTGACCGTCCAACATAGCTCGCCAGTCATTTCTTCTTTGCGCCAACTGGCGCCAATTTGAGACCCCACGAGATCGCAGGTCGGTCTCCACTTGGACCTTCCATCGGAGTGGTGGTCTTCCTCTTCCTCTGCTTCCACCGGCGGGTGCCGATAAGTATACCTTCTGGGCTGGAGCGTCTTTGTTCATTCGCACGACGTGGCCTAGCCAGCGAAGCCGCTGTGTTTTAATGCACTGTACTATGTCGACGTCTGCGTAAAGCTCATACAACTCATCATTAAATCTTCTTCGGTACTCGCCGTCGCCAACGCGTAGAGGCCCACAAATCTTTCGCAGAACTTTTATCTCGAATACTTGTTGTTACTATCCTCGTCTCTGCACCATATAGAAGGACAGAAGCGATAAGTGACTTATAGAGTTAGATTTTCGTGCGTCGAGAGAGAACTTCACTTTTCAATTGCCTACTCAGTCCAAAGTAGCATCTATTTGCAAGAGTAATTCTTCGTTGGACAGGTCATACAACTCATCATTAAATCTTCTTCGGTACTCGCCGTCGTCAACGCGTAGAGGCCCATAAATCTTTCGCAGAACTTTTCTCTCGAATACTCCCAATGCAGCCTCGTCAGACGTTGTTAGTGTCCACGCCTCTGCGCCATATAGCAGAACGGGAGCGATGAGTGACTTGTAGAGTGTGGTTTTCGTGCGTCGAGAGAAGACTTTACTTTTCAATTGTCTACTCAGTCCAAAGTAGCATTTATTTGCAAGAGCTATTCTTCGTTGGATTTGGATTTCTAGGCTGGCATTATTGTTGGAGTTTATGCTGGATCCAAAGTGAACGAAGTCCTTCACTATTTCGAACTTTTTGCTGCCAGCAGTGGCGTGGGTGCCAAGGCGCGAATGCGCTGACTCTTTGCTTGATGACAGCATGTACTTCGTTTTGCCTTCGTTCACCACCAGAGGCTACGGCACGGTTGTTAACGCCGATAATGTCAATGTCGTCAGCATATGCTAACAGTTGCACCCTTTTATAGAATATTGTTCCAGCGCGGTTAAGTTCTGCAGATTGTATTATTTTCTCCAACATCAAATTAAAGAAATCTAACGATAGGGGTCACCTTGTCTGAAACCTCGTTTAGTTTCAAACGGCTCGGAGAGGTCCTTCCCAATTCTGACTGAGCTGGTGGTGTTGCTCAATGTTATTTTGCAAAGCCGTATAAGTTTTGCGGGGAAACCAAATTCAGACATAGCGGCATATAGGCAGCTCCTTTTCGTGCATTGGTACAGCATCTTTTATTGTTGACCTTCCATCAGTAAATTTGAATACATTTCTATAGCAATAATCGCACACAACTTCCGGAGTATTCCACAAGTAAGGAACATAAGCAGTCTTGAATATTTTCTAAAACGAATTAAAACTAACCTACTACTAAAGGAAAAAATGTTTTAAAGACAGGTATAAGAAAGGTTTATTCTATTGTGATTTGTCCGGCTGACGTCCAACGAATAAATTAAAATAAAATTTTCAGTACAAAAAAAGGAAATTACAGGCTAAGTTTATATGATCTAAGAAACTACTTAAAATAAAAGTACAGTAGGCAAAGTATCTCATTAAAAACATTTAGGCAATTTATCTCATCAGCAACAGAACTTAAAACCATTGTCAATATCTACATACATGTCGCGAATGTGTGACAGAAGCATTCACAATAGGTAACAGCTGTTAAAAGCACTGTTCGACAATTTGAACTCGCCGAAAATTGTGAATTTTTTAATTTTACGTGATACATTTCACGAGTCTGCCTGCAAAAATTGACCTCGATTGGATAACGGAAAAAGGGTTGAAAATCGATGCAAAATCTTTCATACAGGCGTAAATGGACCCTACCAACCTTATACTTTATACCTGAAGAAAAATTCTGACATGTATATTTTTATTTTGGGTCCCCTTTCCGAAATAGTTTATTTGGTTCATAGGACAGAAAAAAAATTCGTTTTTGTACCACAGTGTTATATATCACTTCTACCTCGTATCTACCTGCTCTTATCCCTCGAGTGTACCCATACCATTCATTTGATGCAATTCAACATTTATAATTTATGGAGTAATCTTGCATTGTAGCGTTAGTTGATACATGCACTCTAAAGTAAGAACGCTCACGAAGAGCATTGATAAGTTTAGCCTTAGGCATCTTTGACCTTGCAATATACATATATATATATCTATGTATATAGACTTTTATTAATAATTATATAATAAAATTACCATGCTCCATTATTTGGTTTGTTTAAAATATATATTTCTTCGATTTTTTATTATTGTCGATATTTTGACTTCATTCTGACCGACCAGGTGCACTGAAGTTCCTGAAGATGACTTCAGAATGAAGACGAAATATCGACAATGTATATATTTTGTTGTTGGATTTTGCGTAATTATTCTCCAATTATCAATTTTTCCCAAAAACTGACAATATTAATTCGCTTAGAATTATTGTTAATTGGTCTCGAGCTTGCTCATAACTTACAAATTTGTGAACAATGCATATATTTTAAACAAACCAAATAATGGAGCATGGAAATTTTATTACATAGGTTCAGAAACTGGATGTATGTACACCTGACTTTTTTCACCATACAATTTTACCCGCCCTAAAACATATTCATCATATCTTTAAAATCGGTGAATTGAGGTGTGAAAATTAATGTTTACATACATATGTACATGTATATCGCTGTATAAGAATTTGCAGCAACATAAAACGAATTCAACTTTTTTGGGGGTTTTAACCCCCCCAAACTTTGACAAAACACCATAAAAAAAATAATTTTATAAAAGATGGTACATCTATACTAATATATATTTTGAAAGCCGTTTTCTTCTGGACCGCAAAGCTCAAAAACGGACGAACCGAATTAAATGAAATTTTGCACGTAGGTTTTGCTGGAGCCCGACATGGTTATAGGCCACAAAAAATATTCGCATTCGGGAAGGTTTTGCAGATATCCCGCAAAGGCTGGACCAGGGTAACCTTATAACGTGTTCATACAATATGGGTATCAAATGAAAGGTGTTGACGAGTGCTTTAATATGGTGTAGTTATTAGTCCCATATGAAACCCCGTTTTGGGACCAGGTGTGGCCCTAGACTGGTTTCCCACAATATGGGTGTCAAATGAAAGGTGTTAATGAGGGTTTTAAGAATTAGTGGTTTTTACGTACATATTTGAGCCCGTTGCTGAGATATCGACCAAAATGTGGATAGAGCGTGAACCCAGTATGCGTTACCCATACATAATCATGCCTATTACGGTATCCGACGGATGCCACTCACGCGGATGGCATCCGATCCGCACTCCCCTCACCTGTCGAATTTCACTCTATTACCATAACCGTCGGATGACTTCTTTATCAACTCACTCGACTGCTTTATCGAACCTATTTTGACGGTACGAGAAACTATTTGTATTGTTTTGAAGTTGTGTTTAAAAATAAAAATAAAACAAATTTATGGACACAATCGCTCTTTATTTCAATGCAAGTGAATCGGGAGGCCATACTTCAAGCATCAGACGGCTTGTAAGGGAGAGGCCAGGAGATATTTTCAAGCTGACCGACGTTGAGTAAGTGAAGAAGCTATTTTGATAATGGTGATGGCAAATGCGATACAAATTTTTTACTCCAAAGATTCGTCAAACAATTCCGGGTAAACAAGAGCGCATATAAGTATATTCTGCGAATAATTTGCAGTAAAATTCCTCCAACCATTAAATCAACAGCAATAACCCGTAAGCAAAAGCTTTCGTTATGCCTTAGACTACTAGCTGAAGGAAGTTACCAAAATGCTGTAGGCAAAGACTACATGCTTGGAATGGCGCAGCCAACAGTATCAAGAACGTGTTCCCAAGTTCTGGATATAATGGAAAGGGAACTGTGTTGCTGCTGCACTACACAATTTACGAATTCACTACAATATTAATGATGAGTATATTGATGTCGTCAATAGTGACGATGACCCAGAAATCCATTTTCAAGAAATCGAGCAACAGGAAAGATACTACACAGAAGCAGTTCAACTACGCAATCAGATGCTTCAAAACTTTTTGTAAATTTTCTTTTATTCAAATAAAACCAGTGCCTTCGTGGCCATACGTACATATATATATGCATATAAACATCTTATATCTATACTCTATACTAATAAAAGAAAAGAAAAGGGAGAGGTAAAGGGAAAGGAAAAGGAAAAGAAAAGAGAGAGGTAAAGGGAATCGTAAATTAAAGGGTAAGGGAAAGGAAAAGGGGAAAGTAAAAGTGAAAGAAAAAAGAAAGGGAAATGGAAAACGGAAAGGAAAGGGACATGAGAAGGGATTTGGAAAGATGAAGGGAAAGGGACAGGAAAAAGGAAAGGGAAAGAAATAGAAAGGGGAAAGGAGGGGGGAAATGAAAAGGAATGAGAGAAGTAAAGGGAAAGTCAAAGAGAGGAGATGGAGGATGGTGAGCTAGGATCCTACTTGCTAAGCGTCGTATTTAGTTAATCAAGCTCCAGCTGTAAAAGTTGCTGCTTTATCCGAGTCTTATCACAGACGCAAAAGTTTTAAAAAAATTTGTTTGAATCCGCAACAATTATTCAACGAATAAAATCTAGAGCAAATGACAGCTATTGCGTTTCACTTTCGGTTATCGGAATCCAGTGAATAAACGAACTGCTTTACCATTTTTTCTGTATTCCCGAACTATATTGCCGGTCGGTTATGGGAATAGCAGTACTTTGCGTTTCGAACCGCATTCCCCGCGTATGGCATCCGTCGGATACCGTAATAGGCATGAATATTATGTATTTTGAATGCTGTTTTTTTCTTCATGCAGTTTTATTTGTTAAAAAATGGGCTGTGAACATCGGTTAAATCTTGGACCGGTGCTACCCGGAATATCTTCATACAGGGAGTAATTTCCAGGTTTTAATGCGAAGCAGTGTTTGAGATATCGATCGAAGTGTGGACCGCGAGGTGTTTATACGATATGGGTAGCAAATGAAAGTTATATCGACAGATGTTCCCGATCGTTTTAGCATCAGCTAGCCGGCGTAAAATTAAATGGAATCACTGATCACCTTATAAAATAAGATTAAAACAAAATATTCCAATTATATTAGTGCGCAACCTTAAGCCACCGAATCTATATAATGGAACCGGATTGCAAGCGAAACAAATGCATAATAACATCTTAGAGGCAACAATCCTTACAGGTCCTGCGGCTGGAGAGGTGACATTCATACCTCGCAACGACACATTAGCAGAAATCAACAAAAAAAAACGGAATAAGTGATGCACTCCTTTTTTCATTTTACACATTTATATGTATGTATGAGTGTATCTGATCCTGATTGGAAATATACTTTACTTGAATTATAAAAATGTGTTTTTGATTTTTAAAAACGTGCATTTAGTGTAAGTAAACAATTATTTGAGTTCGTACATTCTGGGTTTGAAGTGAGATATCTCTAAACAATTTATTCAACTTAATATGTATAGCATGTTAATATATAAACAGAACACAATGGTATTGCGAACAACGTCGCACACGGGCAGCTAGTGCATAAATATTTGTGTAAATACATGTTGTAAAATCTATGAATATTCGTGGATGTATGTACATTGCCAATGTTTGTCAACATCTACTGATTATGTTATAAACAAGCAGTGTGGAGACATTTCCCTAAAAGTATGCTGTGGATATTAGCCGAGTTTTTTTTTAATGTAAAATAATTCAACAACATAACGAATATTTAATTCACCATAATTCCATTCGTTCCACCAAGGCTACAATGTAGCTGCTACATGACGAAAAATATGAGTTCAGTTGCAATTCAAAATATGTGAAAAGGAAAAATACTGCAGTAGTGGATAATTGACAGTCTATAGAAAAACAGTTCTTGTCGCCGCTGCGGGTGGTCAAATTTTTGGTGCAATTAACTTTAAAAAAATGTCTTTTTCTCAAAAACCCAAAGCAAATGATGAGCAACCATCGTGTTCCAGGAAAATAGTTGGTAATAAAAAAAATTAAAAGATGCATTATTCATTCTTGCAGATTTTAGCTTATGTTGAAATTACAGAAGAGTCCACTACGGTCGTAGGAAATGACAACTGGAAGGACAGCAGTCCCCATGATGTTTCAAATTTCATACAAAGAAAGTTTAGTAATGAGGAAAAGGTAGAGGCGTTGAATAAGGTTTGGGTTCCAAATGAGAGGTTTGCTTTCCCTTCAACCGGGCCACGAAATCTTTTTAAAAATAAAAATGTGTGCGGGCAAAATAGCACAGAAAGAATGGGAAAGTTGGTGGAAGAGCCGTTCAATAATTGGAAAAAAAGCTCGAGAGTATTTCGCACATCATAGTAAAACTAATTACCACAAAAATAGCGTAGAAAATGCTAATTTCATTTTGAAAATAGTAAGCAAGCAACAATAACCCGTTTGCCTTCAGATTGTCAAACAGAAAGTTTTAGAAAATCGGAACAAATTAAGGCCCATCATTGAAACAGTTTTCTTTTGTGGAAAGCAAGGACTTGCACCTAGAGGACATCGGTCTTTGTCTTGTTTTTTTTTTTGTAGATATACCGTTTGATGATAGTACCGACACCGTGTATATTGAGAGCTCCCGTGTATTTTGAGAGTATTTGTGTGTAGACTTATCGAAGATATACGGGCGGTTGGCGGCTGTCGGAAATTCTGACCCTGAGATCCGAATCGACGATGATAATTGCACAATCTAGATTTATTCTCAACTGACTTAGCTCTGTAACTTCCGCACGAATTTGATCGACTTGCGCGTTGGAAGCGCTGTTTTCTTAAACTGTCCACCAATTTACTCAAAGTTGAAGATTCGAAAGATCAGGAAAATACTGCACACCTGCGACCATTGAATGTGTTGCTAAAACAGCTTGTGTTTGTGAATTTAGACGTTGTAGCCACATGGTTCTTAAAAAATCTTCCTACATCTAAATCGCTTACCAACTCCTGAATGCTTTTATTCTCCGAAATAAAAAAAATTATCTATGAGACGTTTCTTAAGCTGCGTGTATATATTCTGAGGTTGAGGTGACGAACCGGACCTGCAGTCACATTTGTAGATTTTGATGAAGTAACTCTGTTGTTGATTGAAGTTGGATCTTGTAATGAAGCAGCATTGTCTCCGGAATGCGTATTAGGCATGATATTTGTGGGTCCTGGCGAAATTGAATAAAAGGCGAACTTGATCAATTTCACCAAAACACGCGATGAATAAATTCGCGGGTAAGTAGACAGAGAATATCTATAATTGTTTTTATTAAAATATTATCCGTATTCGCCAAGCCTCTTTAAAGGAATGAAAATATTTTTTCATCTGATTTTTGATAAAAAGAACATTCGACAAAGGTTTTTTAAAATATTAAAATTTACAAGTCATTTTTGAACAAGTGTATTTCGTACAGGTAATTCAGCACTGGAGAAACTTGATTTTAAATTCTATTACTTTTATAACTAGACCTTTTTGTGCAAATATACAATTCAAACCGTTTACGTACAGGTACAGTGAGGAATTACATACCATTCTTTGATTTCAACACAGTTTCGCGAACTGTGCCCTCTTATTATTCTATGCTTTTTGCTGATAGCACTGATGCTAAGCGCGTCAGGAATTCTATGAATCAGATAAATGAAAGGTATGAAAATCATTCGACACGTTTCGTTTGGAATGATAAATCTGTGAGAAGAAACAACAAAATACCAGCTGTAAAAAGTATTGATTCGTATTTTTCCAAACTTGCAAAACGCAGTCAATGAAGAAACTAATGTAATTGATTTTGTTAAGAAATTAGAATATAAAATTGCACGAGATAAATAGCGTCTACTGACGTATTTTCCAGTTCCATATTTACATACATACACATAAAATTAAAGTCCCATGCTATGCAAACACAAAAAGTATGCAAAGAAAATACTAACCGAACTTCCTCGCCTAGAAGACGTCTTGTGGTAGAGGTTGCCCTACTTCAGGGGTACCCTAGTACATACTCCTATTTAAATTGAGTTATTTATCGGCCTCGTACACACTGATTACAGAATCCGTCAGTTCATTGCCGCCGAACTCTCTCCGTAATTAAATGCTTTTACAAGATTCCAAAAAAAGGAATCTACCCGAGTTAGCCCAAGGGGTCACCGCCACTGTTTCTAATAGACTCGCATGAGGGAGCATCTGCCAACTAACCAAATCTTCGGGGAGGTATTTGCTTGTTGAAAACACGATAATTTTTCCTTGACTCAATTCACCGCCTCTAACGAACACTACTGCCAGGCACTGCTTTTATAATACATGCAAGCCCCTTATCGGGCAGTCACACTGGTATTACGTTTTATTTTGTGGTACACTACCACCTACACTTAACCTAAAAATCTGGCCTGTTCTGCGTCCGGATTGCCCATGTGTTTTGCGTTTTTTCTTGCTGCTGGTAGTAGATAAGGCGGTGTTTGGGTGCGCCCCCACGATACTGTGGTGGTGAACTCCCGTTTTGTTGTCCTGGCCCCTATGCCAGGGTGGTGGTAGGAATCGTGACGTTGTGGCCTTCTTCTCCTTCTTGCGACTCTGCCGCTTAAGCGCCAGTGGTAGCGTTAAATATTGATGGAAGTGGTATCCCCCTCGCGCAACTTCGTTCAGATTATGGATTTGGGGTTGGTGACAGGTGGCGTGCCTCTAAGGCAGAAGCGATAATACTAGGGGTGGTAACCACCGGTGATGGCGATGTCATCTTCGTGGCCTAGTGGCAGAAGGTAAAATAACTTGACGATGGCGACGGTGGCGTATATATATAACCAATTTCCGGTTTCGCCGGTCGATGTTCCTACTACGATTGTTCTCCAGGCGCTCGATGTAGCATCCTGCCTTAAACCTCATTACGGCGTCGAGTGCATCTAATAATGAAAGTTTAGGTATATATGATTTGGACGAGGTTCCACAAAGTATTGATTCTTAAACTTGTTGCTGCTTTAGATAAGTGTAAAATCAGGGAAAGGAATGCAGTCCTTAGATAAGTGTAAAATCAGGGAAAGGAATGCAGTCCATATATTAATAGCATATTCATGCTTTTAGAGAGAAACTTAAAACAGGTGAAATCAAAAGCATTTTCAAAGATACAAAATTAAACGCTGCTACCTTACATTGGGATGGTAAATTACTTCCAGCGCAAACGTGTAAAGACGCAGTAGACCGACTCTCAGTAATTCTTTGAAATAGCGGTATATATCAAATTTTAAGTGTACCTGCATTGAATTCGGAGAGTGGAAAGGAATAGGCGAGTTAATTAGAGAAAAAAGAATGTTTTTTGGTTACATCGAAATGTGTACTCTTTATTCATATCCTTACTAGTTTACATAAATCGTAGTGCTCTGGATTTACACTAGGTGCTGTCGGAGCACTGGCAGATATCAAAACATAAGTTAAAGTTTTTACAAATATTTTTGATAATTAGCTCAGTTTTTGTTTCTGTACGAATTACAAGTTTGACGTTTGTGTTTAGAAATAAATAGGAACTAATAACTTAAAGTGATGCGGTTATTCACCGTGGAAAGTACCTAAAACTATGCCACAAAAAAGTATTTTATGTAAACTGTTGTACCCTTTTATTCTGTTTAGCTGTTTTCAACAGCATGGTTAAAACTCCTGGAGAACAATCGTAGTAGGAACATCGACCTTGCACGTGTTCTTGAAGGGTCGGCAGCTCGAGAACATTCAGCATTACCTGACATAACATACCGTTCGGCATTACCTGACATAACATACCGTTCGGCATTACCTGACCCACAAACTAATTAACGAGTGTCAAAACACCCCTATTGCACGTGTTCTTGAAGGGTCGGCAGCTCGAGAACATTCAGCATTACCTGACATAACATACCGTTCGGCATTACCTGACATTACAAGTTGCCGCTCGGGAACATTCGTAAAACACGAACCTAACGCACGGACTATATACACGCATACCAACATTACCTGGTACAGCATTCGAACTATAAATAAAGGACAACGGATAGACGCAGATCAGAACGAAAACTTACACTGAAGATATCGGATCGCCGAAACCGGTTTGTAAAATAACAAAAATTGGCAAGGACGGAAAATCGTTCCAGTATAAATCTAGAATTCACTCTGTCTGGAAAACAGAAAATCAAAATAACTTCTTAGTTATTACTTGTATCAGTTAACACATTGTTTAGACTTTTAGAAAATAGATACAGGCCACCTATATGAAACAATATTAGCAAGAAATAGGATAATCACTCTAGAGCTGCAAACTGTCGCTATTTCGATAACATTAGCCAAAGTAAATTTAGTTAGTCCTGTAATATTGGACAGTAGCGATATAAACAAAATAATCAACGAGCACTCGACTAACGTATCAACGATAGAAACATTAGGAATGTGTAGGATTAAGGTATTACAAAATATGTATAATTTATATTTCATAATTAAATACCCCATACCTGAAATAGTTTGCAAAAAGCTTAGCCTATTCGCCGTACCACACCAGGGGCTGGTACTTCATTTTGGAGACACAAACACCGTTGCTGAATGCGGAAGCAAAACACATGCCGTAAAATGCGAAAAATCAACATTTGCCACCTTTTGTAAAATGCTGAAAACCATTACTTGCGGGCAACAGCTCATTGCGGGAGAGACGGCAAACCGTAATGTTACTGCCGTAATAAAGGGCGAGAGCGGTATTTTAAGAATCGTTAAAGGGACCTATTTTCTAACCGTCGAACAGCAGCTGACAATAAACGGTACCGAATTCCGAAATCGGAAAAATTCCACCACACGAACTCCCGGAAAATCAACCTGGTGGGACACTTGGGATCTCTGAGTCTTAATTACCTTCAGGAAATGAACGTTGAAAACATTAATCACAGTCTAATGCTCCGTAAATTGCTTAGACTATATTGTTGCAGTCATTTCGGCAACTTAGCCAAATAATTATGAAAAACTATCCCCGATACTTCCACCTGTGGAATCAAATCATAATAAACAATTCGAATTACGGGAATCGCTGACTCAACATACTCGCAAGAAAATACTTATAACATTGATATCAACAAATAGCGGCGCAGCGAACAACATTGCACGCTACTAACACAACATCAGTGATGACGACGGTGATGGCTATAGCTTAGGGTAGAAATAAGTTAGGCTAGAATAATCAGTTCTATATCAGACTCAATAAAGCACACAAGTGCCAAAAAGTAATTAGCGCCCAACCGCGGTTTGAACTTATGACCGAATATAAATCTCAACCACTTGAAAAAGGCTGAAAGGATATTATCAACCACTGGATCAATTTCAATATAAACAATCGAAAATAAATCTCAACCACTTAAAGAAAGCTGAAAGGATATTTTCAACAACTGGATCAATTTCAATATAATCAATCCCAACCACTTGAAGAAAGCTGAAAGGATATTATCAACAACTGGATCAAATTCAATATAATCAATCGAATATAAATAACACCCAACTGAAGGAGGCTGAAAGAATATCACTAACAACTGAATCAATTGGAGGAAGCTAAAATAAATATTATCAACAACTTGATCATTATCAATATTTTATTATATGCAGTTATGGATAGCTTAGCAATAATAACGTAAGTAGAGGGCTCAATTTAAAAAAAAAAGTGATTCGGGAAAAATAGAGAAACGTATTGAGTTTTGCTAGTGGCCTAATTTGTAGTCTCGTGTTCGCAACGATTTGATGAGCGATAGTGAGCTGGCGGCTTTATTGGAAAGGATTGGTAGTTTGCAGGTCTCAAGTAATAGAAATATAGGCGTAATGGACGCAAACCAAATAACCAAATACCGCGTTAGTACAAGCTTCCGTAAATGGCGCACTGCAACAGCAACAGGAATGTTTCGAATACAAACTTACACAGTTAAGTAGAGAAGCATAAAGACTTACTCATTGGATTCAAAGTTCCTTTTCCAGAAAAGGTGTTTACACTTGAGGATGATGATATAGTTACAGTAAGAAAGTTGTATAATTTTTATTCCGATGACTTGGAGGGAGATTTCAAAGATGTTAAAGCAGAAATATACGTTTGGTATAAAACTATTTCAAGCTCGAAGCTCGAAGATAGGCCAAATACAGTTTTACAAGCTATTGAACTTTGTGGAAAGGAAATTTTACCAAATGTATTTAATTTACTGAATATTCTAGTAATTCTTCCTATTACTACATGTGAAAATGGAAGATCTTTTTCATCAGTTCGAAGACTGAAAACGTATTTAAGAAGTACAATTTCCCAAGAGAGTTTAAACGGGTTAGCACTTCTCTATATGTATAGAGAACTTACACTTTCAGTGGAAAGAGTTATAGACAAACTTGCAGAGAAGTCAAGAAAAATTGACATACAACTGTAATAATTTCTATAATTATATTAATTTATGTATATTATTGTGTCTAATTTATGTTCATGAGCGTTAATTACATTTGTAACATTTAATATGTTCATAAAGTTCTATTATTAAAATGTTTGAATTCCTTTTTAGTTTTAGTTTAAATACAGAGAAAATGCAATGAATTGAACTTTAAAAAGTGCCTTTGTTTAATGTGTGTATACGTAGGTACGTATTGAAAAATATTTTTCTGTGTGCGCCACTGAAGCTGTTGTTTGTTTATTTTCTGTAAGTAAAAATCTTGGATAACATTTTTAGATTCCCAGGCCCTTTAAAGCCCGTGCCCGGGGTAAATGACCACCTCAGCACCCCCTTTTGTCGGGCCTGGCCTAGAGCTCGTTAATATGCACTAATTTATCCAAATAAAGGCCGAAAACATAACGAAATAATGACCTATTAACTTTGAAAATCAGTGTATTCTTTATTACAGATGCGATGCAGACAGACGAATGAGACGATGACTGAGTGGGGGGAAGTGTAAGGGGAATGAGAGGATGATGATTATTCGTATTGGGGTCCGCAACAATAGGTAGGCCATAGGGGGTTATAATAAAGGGTGCGCACTGACCCATACCTTCGAGGCTTCCGGGACATGCAACAGGATAGTAAGGAGGCGTGATAGGAGATAGCAGTGCCCCCAAAAGCCGCCACGTAACAATCTATTGAAGAAAAAAATCATGGATATGCGGGATGAGATATCGATCAGGAACAGTTTGTGCATTAATTATCTGTAATACGATATGCAACGGTTTAGACCATGCACTTTCAGATGGAGAACATAGTCCTTGATCCACTATGAACTGAAACTCGCGTTTTGCAATTTCAAGCTGATCAGGTGGCAACGACGAGGTCTCGAAAAAATCGAAGGTCCTTGAGTCTCAATAACAGCTCAACGCAATGAGAAACTTTTTCCGAAGCAACGATGGGTTCGTTAAATCTGGATCGGAAGATAATAGCTCGTGAAGAACTTACCAGAAGAGTTCAGGCCAGTTTCGTTATCTATTAGACATCTTTTCTTTAAATCTAGCAATCATGCATTTCCAAACAAGAGTATCAACGTAAACCAAAGGTGAATGTTAAAAGTTGAGTGACATATGTGTTGATAGGTGTACCATTAGCAGCAAATAGATTGTATTTGTCCTGCTTTTTTTTTTTTTGTAGATATACCGCCCACACGGCTTATGAGGTGTTTCAAAGCCATAGGCATAATTAGAAATAAGCTGAAGGGATCCGCTGATGCCGTTTTAGCATCTTTTAATATTGTCCTCAATTTCGTGGCGATCATTGCTAGACTAGATTTTACCTATTCGGACAAGCGTCCAATATATCTCATAGAACATGAACTTTCTACGCTTCGACAGGGCAACCCGTCAGTCCTGAAATATTTCGACGAAGTGGAAAAGAAGCTAACTCTTATCACAAACAAGACCATAATGACCCATGAGGGTCCCATTGCGGAGTCAATCTGCACAAAGTATAGAACAGACGCACTTAGGGTATTCATTTCGGGTGCTCTGGCCCTGACACAAGAGGTCTAGGCAAATAGAGAACTGTATGCGTTTGCTACAAACTTCGCAGCTGAAGATCCAAACCGATTTAAGAAAATCAGTGATAACAACTTAGAACAGAGATTGAGAACCCCCGAAAAATCAACATGTTTACAATAGACCACCGAAAAGGAACGGCAACGAAAATGATCAACAAGATCAACCAGTACCGATGGAAATAGATCCATCAGAATCACGGTTTCGCCAGAATTCAAATTGGCGTCATTCACAAAAAGTAAATCAGGGTCAGCGACAGAAAAGGAACAATTCTAAGCAGAGTTATAACCAACAACAAATTGGAAAGCGGCAGGCAGAATCAGGTAGGAATATTGGACCTTAAACCCAGAGAATAAATAATTTAAGAAAAGTTAACCGTTCTTATGAAGGGAAGGAGGGTCCATAAGGACAATCTTCGGCCCCCTTGACAGACAAAGTCACTAATTCCTACATTTCACTGATTCCTACCTTTCGCATATGCGAGTGCATAGAGGCAACGGTGTTGAAACACATCGAACCACTGCTGCGAACCGTCGGTATTCACCACTGACATGCATGAAGCATCAGAGACTTCAGATGAAACAGGACATACTTGTCGACTCGAACAACAAACAGTACAGGATAAACACCTACACTAAGCAAAAGATTTTGGAAATAACAGATAAAATAAACAAAATTATTACTTTCACTAAAGAAGAGAAAATAGATACAGGCCACCTATATGAAACAATATTAGCTAGAAATAGAATAATCACTCTGGAGCTGCAAACTGTCGCCATTTCAATAACATTAGCCAAGCCAAATTTAGTTAGTCCTGTAATTTTGGACAGTAGCGATATAACCAAAATAATCAACGAGCGCTCGACTAAAGTATCAACGATAGAAATATTATTATTATTACGGTATGGTGCTTCATTTTGGAGACACCAACACCGTTGCTGAATGCGACAGCAAAACACATGCCGTAAAATGCGAAAAATCACTGTAATGCACCTTTGCTTAGGTACAAATTACTTTATTAAAAGAATATAACAATTACTAAGGCACGTGTTTTATTGATTACTTCGTGTCTAGGACAATCTCCAAAATATATGTATGAAATGTGTACATCAAGAATGAGTGTGTAGTAATGATATGAAGTTAGGAATGTGTATAAATGGAATCGATTATATGTGTGTTCCTGAACCGATGATAGGTGTGTTCCTGGCATCCCTCTTTTTCAGAGGTATCTTGCGGGTGTCTTAATTACACGTCCATAGCGAGTGCGCGGTGGGTGATTGAGACTAGCTGAATCCTGTGGCGTAGCGGGCGTGGACGGCTCAGCTTGCAGAGGCACGTCATCTGGTGAACACAGTTGTGGTGTGGTTTCTGTCGGTGGCTGTGTTGGACTCGAAGGACTTTGAATTTTTCGTTCAACAGTAGGGCGGTCTGTGGACGAGTTAGGATCAACGTCAAGGGATGAAGTGTCAGTGTTGGATTGGGTAGCTTTTCATTTGTAGGTAATAGCGTTCTGGTTCTTCTGTTCATTAAGCTTTGTACTGGAGACCCTAGGTCTAAGCGTGGAGTGTTCCGATGATGTAGCAAGGCTAGGTGTACGTCCGTGTTGTCTTCAAGGCACTTTTTCATTAGGTTTTTAGCCTCTTGCACTTAGCGTTCGGCTAGGCCATTTGAACGTGGAAAATGAGGGCTCGAAATTCTGTGATCAAAGTTCCATTCTTTCTGAAAGGCCCTGAAGTCGCTACAATCAGATTGTTTACCACCATCTAATAATAGTACCTCCGGAATGCCGAAGGTTGCAAACCGTGTCTTCAATTCTTTAATGACGTTGAAACTGGTGATATTGTTTAGTTGTTTAAAGTCGAACTATCCTGAGTAGCTGTCTGCAATGAGGGTGTAATCCTTTCCTCTTAAGTGGAATATGTCCGAGGCGACAATACTCCATGGCCGTTTCGGTGCGGCTTGTAAATTTATTTGTTCCATCTGATTATCTTTTTGTATTTTGCTGCATGCACTGCAATTTTTTATGTACTCAGTCAAATCTGTAGTCATTGCTGGCCAGAATACATTGTCACGGGCCAGTTTTAGCGCCCCTTGTAGTCCTTTATGACTAAGGGGGCAATGTTTCTGGAACCAACACTCTGTGATCTTTAAAAATTATTTCCTCATAAACGCTGAGAGCTTCTTTATAGTACCAATATTTTTTCAGATTTATTGGCACTTTATTGATGGTATCGGCTTCTGTTTTTGTATTAGTACTCCGCCACATGCATAACTACTGGCATCATCTTAGCAGATTTTTCAATTTATTGAATGCTTCATTGTGTTGCGTATCCCACACCCACTCAACATCTTTTCGCAATAATTGTCTTAGTGGTTGGGTGATATCTCCCAAATTTTTTATAAATTTCGACACGTACGTCACCATACCCAAGAATCTTTGCAACTCTTCCACGTTTTCCGGTTGCTTAAATTTCGTTATCGTTTCTATTTTTTCGGGATCAGGTTTTACACCTTCAGTGGAGACTATATGTCCCAGAAACTTTACTTCTTGTGTATTAAAAACGCATTTTTCTTTGTTTAGCTTAAGGCCTGCTGTTTTGAATTTGTCAAGTACCTTTTGAGTGATCCTCTCTAGTTCTAGTTTGCTGGCGGCATGCAAGAGAACATCATCCATAGATACCTCCGCGTTCTTTACGTCCGCGATTAGCCAACTCATTACTTCTTGGAAAATCTCCGGAGCCGATGCTAAGCCAAATGGCATCCTTAAGCAGGAGTATCTTCCGAACGGGGTACTAAATGTCAGATATTCTGAAGTACGGGGTGTTACTTGCAGTTGCCAAAAGCCGTTTTTACAATTGAGTAACGTGAACTAATTTGAGCCGTGAATGCGCGCTGTAATTTCTTCTAACGTATTAAGTGGATAATACCGTCTTTTGAGATTTTTATTTATCACCGATGGATCTAAACAGAGTCTAATTTTATTATTTTTTCTTACCACCACCATGGGTGACACAGCCGGTGTATGCTTTGTTATGGGCTTAATTATTTTTTGCAACATTTGGTAAGATGGCCTTTCCTTTTACATTTTTGGCAAACCTTTTTAAAGGCCGGACAATTACGACGGCCGTGCGTGGTATCACACCTATTGCAGTGAAAGGTTTCATATTTTTTGTTAGGTTCTTTGATGTCTTTTTTAGTTTGATTTTTGTTCCACGTAACTGCGTCAACTGTAGCCGCCTGTTCCATTGTTGTTACCTGCATTTTGACTTGCTCTGCTGAGTGGCAAATATCTATGGCTTTTTCCAAGGTTAGTTTGCTTTTCGCTAGTAGTTTTTCTCTTGTTGTGTCATTTATTATACCCACTACTATTCTGTCGCGAATTAAGGTGTCTGCTAACGTCCCGTAACCACAATTTTTAATTTTACTTCTTAGATCTGTGACGAATTCATCAAATGTTTGACACTCCTTTTGCACGATGGTGTTGAATATGTATCTTTCATACGTTTCGTTTATTATGGGTGTGAAATTTTCTGTAAAGCGCTTTTTGATTGTGCTGACGCTTTTTCTATCATTTTCTGTTAAGTTAAAGGTATTGTAAATTACTGCTGCGTCATTTCCCACAGACGCCATGAATACTGCGACCTGAACTTCTGGTTTTTTAGTATCCAATTCTGTCGCTATAGAGTACCAATCGAATTGTTGAAGCCACAATTTCCACTCGTTTGCCACATTTTGGTAATTGTTTATGGCAAAACTTTTTGGTGGTCTAATATTGTGATCCTGTTTTTCGATATTATTTGCTGGGTCTGGCATTTTTCCGTTTTAATTCGGGTTTCGGCGCCATGTAATGCACCTTAGCAACAATTACTAAGGCACGTGTTTTATTCTGAACAATGTGTCTAGAACAATCCCCAAAATATATGTACGAAATGTGTACATCAAGAATGAGTGTGTAGTAATGATATGAAGTTAGGAATGTGTATAAATGGAATCGATTATATATGTGTTCCTGAACCGATGATAGGTGTGTTCCTGACAGCTACCTTTTGTAAAATGCTGAAAACCATTGCGAGACAGACGGCAAACTGCTCAACCACAGCAAATCACGAGTTGGGCATTATTGTCAATAATGTTAAGTCCGTAAAAAAGGGCGAGACCGGTACTTTAAGAATCGTTAACATTCACATAGACGCTTTGCGACAAGAAGTCAATTTAAAGACAGTGATCTTCGTTGCTGTGGTGACAACCATTGCTGCCGTCTTAGTGATCTGGCTGATCCTAAGCATCCAAGGAAAACGTTCCGCCAAAAAAAAAAGGGATCATGCTATAAGAAAATTACTGAGAGGATCGCGGACGATCCTCACTTGGGAGGGGAGGAGTTAACACAATCTAATGCTCCGTAAATTGTTTAGACTTCATTGTTGCAGTAATTTCCGCAACTTAGCCAAATAATTATGAAAAACGATGCCCGATACTTCCACTTGTGGAATTCGAATCATGGGAATCGCTGACTCAGCATACTCGCAAGGAAATACTTATAGCATTGATATCAACAAATAGCGGCGCAGCGAACAACATTGCATGCTCCTACTACATTATGGGTATGGCTTAGGGTAGAAATAAGTTAAGCTAGAATCAGTTCTATATCAGAGTCAATGAAGCACACAAGTGCCAAAAAGTTAGGAGGTTAGAATATGCCCAACTAAAATACACGAAAGGAAATGAGTGCAACTTCAACGTGATATAGGGGCATTATGCCTCTCTTGACACACCTCATTCTCTCCCATGGAGGGAGGTGCGATGACTGACTCTTTCAACAACGCTCCCAAAAACCTTAGGTAAGTGTCTTTTGCGCTAAAACAGGAACTGTAAGTATTTTGTTGTCGGTTTTTTACGGTCTAAGTATTTGTTTGATCAACATTACAAAATGTTAGATACACACACTAGCTGAAATATAGATCTTGTCTTATGAATCATCAATTATGGGCTGGAAATAATCGTATCTGGAGAACGTTCCAAGAATCATCTTGCTACGACAGAACCGTTCCAATGACAGGGAAAAAAGGAAAGACAATGAATTAGTGGATTGAAATACATCACTGGTAATAGTTAATTTAATGAATATATGCATAAAAATTCACTTTAAATCAATGCTTCCTTATGTTCTCTCCAACTACGGCCAGTGACTTGAGGATCTTATTGCGGATCTGTACCTTTGAGGCATTTGTGGGGACTTGTGTAGGTGAGGCCATTGTCAAACGTCACACTCAAGATTTTGTGTTACTCCCTCTGCGTGAATGTCTAACTCGTTCTGTCGGTGAATGGGATGGAAGGCAGTGGCGTGCCTAGCATAAGTTGGCTAGGCAAGCCCGTGAATGAGGCGCAGCTGTTAACAACTTTGTAAGCGACAATTTACTCTGTATCAATTTTATTGTATACTTACACACATATATATTTGCTCTTTTATTTTAAGGTGTCCTGTGTGCTCTATTAAATTCGAGTATATACATATATGTATATGTATGTGTAATATTTATTCATTCTTTATTTCGTTTCGCAACCTTTTACAAACTATTTATATTCTAAATCAAATCTTCTATTCTTTTTTCCAAACGATTTAATAACATCATCGTGAAAATTGTTTGAGCGTTTAATTGTCACAAGTAACTCTTTTTCAATAGCTATCGTGGAAAGTTCTGAAAGACGTTCTTGTCCCTGTGTATTTCTTAAATACGTGTGAATTCTTTTCAAAGCTGAAAAGGACCGCTCCGCTGAAGAGCTGGTTGCAGGAATTGTAATTATGAGATATGCCAACTTTAAAAGCTCAGAAAACACATCTTCGAGACAATTTTCATTTATGAAATCAATGAGTTGAAAAACATCGTAATCCCGCAATTCTGAAGAAGAATATAAAGATACTATCTGCGCTTTTAAGACGTGTTCATCAAAATATGCTGTATAGAATTTTTCAAGACAAGATAGCTCATTTTGTGGAAAGTTTATTTCATATTTGTGAAAGAGTCTTTTATCTAACAGCTTAAAAAACCTAAGCTTAAAAATTTCTGCATACCTTTCATTTATTTCGGAAGATATATTGTCAATTATCTGAATAAATATCCTTTTAAACTCTGTTTTGGCGCAGCTTATACCCCTCTTTAGTCGTGGAGCCGAATTATTCAGACATGACCTATCATAAAATATATCGAAAAGGTTCTGAAAGTCATTTCGTAACCAATCATCTAATTCTTTAATTTTATTCATGCTATATCCAACGTCAACTTCGCCTTTTTGTATTATACAGAATATCGGTCTTTTCAAAAATAGCATTAAGTACTTCTAGAAAAAAGTTAAATTCAAACGCCGTGAGCGTATTGTAAAAATTGCGTGTAAAATTTGTGTCCCCATCCCACTGATGATCATTTTCAATCATCTCGCTAAAGAGATCTTTTAGATTAGCCCTCTGCTCCATAACTGTATTAATAATACGAGACGAATATGACCAACGTGTTGCAGCTGTCTGCGCAAGCCGTTTGTTACAAAACTTGTTGTAGTAGTTTGAACGTTTCGTACTGTTATTGAAAAAAGATACCAACGACTGAATAGCAGAAAAAAATGAACTCACTTCCCCGATTCTACTGCATGATTTTGACAAGACCAAATTTAAAATATGGGCATTGCACCACACGTATATAGCGTCAGGAAATCGTTCCCTAACTTTTTTTTGGACCCCGTTCTTCAATCCCGACATAACTGTAGCTCCGTCATAACTTTGAGCAATAAGTTTTTCTCCGCAATCATACCTGTCAAGAAAATCAAAAATTACCTTAGTAAGCGCATCTGCGGTACGGTTTTCAGAAACATCAACAAAGCCCATAAACCTGTCATGCATTTTGTTACCAAAAAAGTACCTGAAAATAACGCATAGTTGTTCTCTGTTACTAACGTCCGGCGTCTCATCCAAAATTACGGAAACAAAAGGAGTGCTTTTAAGCTCAAGCGCTACACGAGTTTTTATTACGTTCGACACACAAGCTATTATATCGTTTTGTATTCTGTTCGATAAATAGCTTGGTCCAGAATTATCTTTTGCCTGCAAATGTTTTTCTAAAACAGGGTCATATTTTGCCAATAAATGAAGACCCTCCAGAAAATTTCCTTTATTCAGAGAAGACTCGGACTCATCGTGACCTCTAAATGGAAGCTCCTGCTGTGCTAAGTGACAGACAATATCAACTAAACGTTGAAAAACACTTCGATTGTGATCGACGTTTGAATTATACTTTATAATTTCCTCTGAAAACTGTCGGGATAAAGATGTTTCTATTCTCTGCTTTCCAAAATTAAAGAAAGATGTGGTAGAGTTTAAGTGCTTCTGAGTTTTTTGATGTCTTTTCATAGCATTAGATAAATTATTCAAGTCGTCATAGCCAGTCGAATTCCAAATATTTGTATCATTGGAGAAAAAAATGCAGTACCAACAAAATAATTTGTTCAAATGAGAGCAACCAGCTACCCAGCGAGTCTTATAAACGGATTGAAAGATCATTTAATTTAATGTTTGTAGCTTTCTGTTTGTGACGAGCACTTCAACACATTTTAGTTCTTCGCAACAAATCATAACCTCTTCTGTAGAAATCATTATTTCGGCGTAGATGTGGAAATATTATGTGCAAAAAAGTTCTATGATATAAATATCGTAATGTATCTATGATCTATATAGTGTGCTCATATACATATACAACTAAATAGATATGTAAGTGGCTTTTTTATCGACTTCTAATTCCAAAATGCAAATGAGTAACCGGCTTTGCACCTCGTATGCCACTTCGAATAACAAAATTTTTTTCTAAACAATAAATTAAATGAAAACAATTTAATAAGAATTCTTTGGTTGGTAAATAACACAGGATCACTCACCGAAATCGATTTTTTGGTGTACTCGTATTAATGCCACTTCCAATTTGTAATAATAGTAGTTTTTCTAAACTAGAATATAATGAAAAATTTGAATAAACAAAATAGGAAGAATGACTCACCAAAATAGGTTGGTATTTTTTGAAAGATAACAAATAGAATAAGTATAGTCAAACTAATTATTTCCAATTTTTTATGAGAATCAGGCAGTAGGTACACTGTAAAGAAAAATTGTACCCGGTCAGAGAACAAACCACTTTTTGGTAACATTTTATAAGACGGAGCACTACTTTATCATAGTGATACTTTCCTGTAGCACGAAGGTATCAAAATACGCGTATCGAACTCGGTAATTCTTTACGACCGTACGTAACTGCTAATAAACGTCCAAAAATATCGGGCGTTTAGTTCCCAGCAATGCGAATCCGCTTCCGGAAAACAAATATTTTGAGTAGTTTGCGAGATATTTGCAATCAAAGTTCACAATTTTCTGTCATTTTCATGTGGTTGTTGTAATCACAAATTTCACTGTAAGAAAAGAGGGCATCACCGTGGCGGTAGCCACGGCTATGGCACACACCCGGAGTTGGAATGGCGTAGCCCAGGGTTATTTTTTGAAGCGCGGCCGAAGGCCGCCTACGCGGAAAGGTGTTCTGCACATAAAAAACATGGATCGGGCCCCTAAATCAGGATTTGACCTAGGTCATTTTTTGGTTTTTTGTTAATAACTTTTCACTGAAATAAAATATTTATTTTCCGGTTTCGGATTCTTGTTACAGAGGTCAAAACGCGTCTTTTGATACCTCTCCCGATATTTGGACGTGTATTAGCAGTTACGTACGGTCGTAAAGAATTACCTCGAACGCAGTATCAATTGGCAGTGCTTTGGGTTTATATTTTACGAAAAATTTGGACCTGCACTCTTGGAAAGAAAGGTAAACTATTTTCTATAGAAAGGTAAACTATTTTCTATGCTTTCTACCTTTTCTAAACAAAATTTAAAACACTCAGGAAACGCACCACTTTTAGCAATATTACACACGCGTGATTGCAATTGTAAAACAAGCAATATATTTGATATGATGTTAACCTTGCAAAAATATCTGTGTTGTGGGTAACTATTTTTCTCCGTTTGAAGAAAGAGAAAAATGTAAGTATATTACAGGCAGAGACTTTCATGAAGCATATTTTTAATTAAATATTTTGTGATTCCGTTTCGAACAAACTTTATCGCTGGCACGGTGGCATGGTCACTAAATTTTTTCCCCGTATTAATGAAATGCCAAACTTAAATTTTACCTTATGAATGTTCGTATTTCCGTGAATTATTGCATTTAATTTATGAGGCCCTAGGCAATTTTTACAAAAAATTTTCAATGAGAAAACACGGACAAATTTTTGAAGCGAGTAAAAATTGAAGCATATGCAATATAATGCATAATGCTTAGGAAAAAAACGTTTGAACGTTGACAGATGGCACCATTACCGAAATAAATAAATAAAACAAATAATTAAGACCTTTGAGCAATCAATGAGTGGATAAAAATCCGTGACTATTGTCACGTCAGTTTTGCAATCACTGGTAGATGAGCAAACGACAGCACTGCTAAAAACATATTTCAAAATACAACGCCATGAATGGCGAAGCCGGCTTTTCATTTGCATGCAAAAATTGGGAAAAAAATCAAAAAAGTAGTTTCTTACTTTTTTCTTTTATTTAACCCAAAAAATAATGTATTGAATTCTCCTTAGGGAAAGCGAGACAACTACATGCGATATTTGCTTTTGAAAGCCTCATAAAAGCCTATGGGTGCTACTGAGATGGCATGCTATAGTCATAACCAAAGTATACATTTACTAGTAGTTCTTTGTCTCACTATGTTCCCATGCAAAACACGGAGTGGTACAAATGAAAAGAAAATGAAAACTTAAGCACCGAACACATTTAAAGCAGCGGTTAACTAAATTTGTAGGAAATAGTTAATTAACTAAAACGAATTGAATTTGCTAGGCAAGCCGGGCTTTTCGGCTTCTATGAAAGGCACGCTACTGCTAGGTAGTGGATATTTTCGTGTTATGCTAACATATCGCGTTTTATTTGGAGGCGTTGTGGCTATACCAGCCCATCAATTTCAGGTGGTAATGGGATGACAAGTGGGCGTGACTCCGTTATTTCGGTACTGCGTGAGTTTTAATGGGTGCCATTCGCATGCCAAGAGTTCCTTCTCTTGATTATTGAACTTTTTCGGTAATTGTACGCCACAACTGTCAACTGCTAAAACACTTCCGAAAATGTTTGGAAAAGTGTCAAACGACGCGTTTTGGCCTTAGTGGCAATATTTCGAGGGCGGAAGTTCGATAATCTCGTTACGTCAAGAGATATTTGTATTAAAGTTTGCATTTGTTCTATTATTTGCATATCTACACCAGCTTAGGATAAATATATCTTTAATTCTTGTAGAACGATACTAATTTTTCGTGTTTTCAGGTATGATTAAATTGCGGGATGGCGGTAGAATGACGTAGGTGTCCTCCAGGGCGAGTGGCACTGGTAATTTATAAACATGTTTATATATTAGTATTTTGGGGTATGTATACGAGGGTGGGTCCATCTGCTGCCAACTTGTCGTGGCAGATGGATTAATTTTCAGTGGCAGAAGGGTTCGCCTTACTGCGTTAGGTTTTCTCTGGCCTCGTTTTCGAGTGCAATTAGGTTTTCTTTGGCGGAATGGTTCGACCTTCTGTGTTAGGCTTTCTGTTGTCCTCGTTAAGGGTAGCTAGTGAAGGGTGGAAGTTTGGGATAGGGGAGTGTCTAAGGTTTTGATAGGAGGTGGAGTGGATGGTTAAGATGAGGCAGTGGGTCTCTCGCCATCCGATCCCTCCATAGGGAGCAGAATCAATTTGACCAACGGTCTTCTGATCTGCCCTTTTTCGGTTACGAGGTCCACTACATGCACTCGGTTATCTTCGCCGGGGTGTACGTGGGTAACTCGACCGAGCCTCCATTCATTCGGAGTCAAGTTGTCTTCTTTGTTGACAACAAGATCTCCCACCTTAATGTTTTGTTTCGGATGCTTCTACTTCACTCGTTTTTGAAGTTCGGATAAGTATTCCACTTTCCATCGCCTGCAGAAGTTGTTGCTTTGATATTGCGTAGGCCTGCGCTCTCATTTCCTCCACGGAAGTATGGTATTATGGTATTCGTGTTCTTGTATTGGCCATTGTGAGTTGTCTTCTTGTAACCAATAAGGTCCCTGCCACCACAAAGAATTGTAAAACGACACTATATTTATGGTTGGATTGGGTGCGTCTACACGGTATGTGTCTCGCAGATGAAATATTGGTATCTGCGCAAGTACAGGTTTACGGTGTATTACATTCTCAAGTAACTTCCACAACTAACGACAAAGTCGGAAAGGGGTCTACTTCCACAGTATATCGGATAAAATCCGAGTCATTCAGGAAAGTTTGTGGGATCGAACTCGCTCTTTGAAATCGATGTAAACCGCATATTTTTTATGAAGATATTAATTAAACCCTCTGGAAAATATACGTAGTGAATTTCTGAATGTAATATTAATTTCTAGATGATTTAGTGTAGGTTCATAAAGCATAAAGACGACGTCAACTTTACATTATAAGTGTGTAGTGCTACTTACTTCTTGCTTCTGGAAGGCTTTTGTGTCGAGGAAAGAATTTCAACAGCAGGGCCATCTGCTATTGCTGAAACAACGGGCGTTTGTCCAAGTGTTGCGTCAGAATTCATTTGCTGCATATCTGAATGAAAGTTTATTATTAACGCCTACATCAGAAAATAGCAAACCTACCCATTACATCATACGCCAAATTACGTATCTGTTCAGAGACAACTACCGGCTGTTGGATATACATGTTTTGTTCGGAATATTCGACGTCTGTAACTTGAGCTGTCTATTGAATCAAAATTTATTTAATCATAAATATGAGTTAAAGATTCAAGAGTATCTACCTTATTGCTATCAAGATCGTCCAAAATATTCTTGTTTGTACTTGGGTCAATAATCTCCAGGGCATGGGCTCGCCGACGCGTTGATTTTTGACTTGGCTGTGTAGGGACGGTAGCTTGCACAACACCAACCATGGACTGAACGGAAACTTGTTGCCCATTAGGACTAGGAGCTACGCCTAAAACTGGGGGACTTGTGACTTGAGATACAGCACCTGTAGTAAGTACCGTACCCGCCGTAAGGGGCAGCTGTGTTTGTGCCGCACCTGGTGGGCCTGTTATTGTCCCTGGTGGCCCTGGTTGTACTGACATCGTGTTGCTAACAGTACCGCGTTGCGAGGGGACAGGATAGTAAGAGGGATAAGGATATGGATAATTTGGCGGTATTGGTTGGGTATATTGTGTATATGGCGGCGCTTGAAATGCTTGACGCTGATATTGTGGAAAAGGTTGCATCACTACGCTTTGATGCATCGTTTGGGGATACATAGCCGGGATTTGGACATGGCGAGCACCATTTCGTGTCGCTGGACTTGTCGAAGCTCCTCTGTACAGATTAGCCACTTGGTTGGATCGAACCTGACTGGAACTATTGGGTACAGTTGATTGGACATACTATATAAATAAAAATAATACAAGTAAAATATGTCACTTTTGTTTAGAATAGATCTGCAAATAAAATTTTGATTTGTTAGAAAAGGCAGAATACCTATCTACTTATAAATAATTATAGATATATGTAGATTAACCCCCCCATTCTGTGTTCTTGGCAAATTGTCAATCTTGATAAAAAATCAAGAGAAAAAGATTTTTATCATGTTTTTCGAATTTTACCCCAAAACGAACAAAATTAAATAATTTTTTGAAGCAGAATTCAGAACACTTGATTCAAATATTTTTTTCTTGATATTTCATCAAGATTGACAATTTATCAAGAACACAGAATCGGGGGGTAAGAATATGAAAATTTAGTTCGCTTGTTGTAATTGGCGGAGGAATATTCAGATTTAATAGTTTTAGAAACAGAAGACGAGCGTTTATGATCCAACGGAAGTGGCTGGTTCTTTTTTTCTTAAGTGTTTTGCATTTCCATTGAACATATACAAACACAGGGTAGTCTTACAACTCGTGAAGTCTGATAAAATGATCGGTCTCAATTATGTAACTTATGTAATTAGATCATAAATAGTTCTCCTAAGTTGATTCACTCTGAGCTGCTGGTTGTCGCCACCCTGCAGTAAACTATCCAGCAATAAAAGTGATATATTTACACTCTCCTGGGTTTGGCTCAGTGAACAAAGTCGTATATAATTGATCCGCCACTCCAGGTTCGAAACCGGCTGCACACCTAATATGGGGATAGTGCAGAAGTTGAAACTCTATACATTCTACTAACGCATAGCTGCCAAGAGTACCGTAGGTATTTCTGTTAGGCTACGATGTCTGAATTCAATGAGAAGAATACATACTAGTAGAATTGACTGCAGGGCAGTTCCAGATTCGATGGGCTTCAACAACCCCGTCATAGGTTAGTTGCGTAAGCTGGCAATCGCTTATGACGTATCAATCGTTACCGGGTACTTTACATATGACATAAGGACCTTTGTGCACTAGGAAAAGGTTATTCCCAGGGCTATTAACGTTTCTAATCACTACATTTTCACCTACTTGGTACTTTTTGAGCAAAATTGTTTATAGCATATTCACTCTCCGGTTAACTCTTTTTTGTGTGCTTTTACCTAACATTTTATCCTAGATGTAAAATTTAATCGCGTCCCGAAACAATAGGCGGTAACATTAAATTTAATTTTCGGCGAATATTCCAATCATGTACCATCCCTAACTCAATAATATTCCCACCACTATTTAAACACAAAAAAAGTAGCGCTGACTAACACTCACACATATATAGGCATCAAAGAAAGTGGATGAGAGATAACACAAGTGTTTGCGCTTGCAAGATAAAAGGCAGATGCCAATACATAACACCGCCCCTTGGAGAACACGAAGAGTGAAAGCATAGAAACTTCTAAGTGGGTACGTAGTTGGACTATATTAAGCAGCCACCACAATGCCGGTTGATCAATTTAAGTGTTGTAGAGTAAACTACTGTGAAGTTAAATAACTCTTAAATCTATATTTCGATTATTACTAGTAAATGAAACTAATGCAAAGGAGCCAACAAATTTATGGAATCCCAAGGGGCGACTCATTATCTCTAAATAGCAGATATCATACCGGACAAAATGTTTAACGATAGTTTGAAAGCAAAGGACGTGGGAGACATTTTGACAGTGCCCACAACATACAAACATACAGTTTACAAAAGATGAATTTCATATCAAAAGCTGAACCCGACGAATTTGATGAAATTCTGCATAATTTTTTCAGCCTGTTTGTTGTGCTGTTTACCGCAACAACTGAAACTAGGTAGAGATCAGCATCTCACGGCATACAACATATTAAGGTTGCCGTGCGCACTCCTCGTTCTAATGGATTGGTTGAGCGTGTCAATCAGGCTGTTCTTGCGTATCTAAAACCGTCAGCAAAAGATCAACATAACTGGGATGCGCACGTCCGAATGCTTCAATGGACCTTGAACACGAAAGTAAATGCCACGACCAAGTTCGCCCCTATGGATCTCATCTATGATTTTCCCCTTCGTGATTTGAGTGGCAACAGACTACTAGCAGCTCTGCACAATGATAATGATGATTTATACATGAATGGACGGCGTGATGAAGCTATAAAAAATATTGAAGTGGCTCGACAGGCATGGAAGGCTAGATTTGATGCGAAGCACAGTAAATCCGACCCATATAAGGAAGGCGACCTGGTCCTGCTCGAAGCTCCCACCCCAAGTACCGGCGAATCAACAAAGCTCTAGCCGAAATACAAAGGCCCATACAGTGTGAAGAAGGTTTTAAAGCACGATAGGTATATTGTTGAAGACATGGAGGGGAACCAATGCACCCAGCGCCGTTTCAGTACTGTGGCTTCAACAGACAAGATGAGGCCGAAGACGATGATAACCCGAAGTAAATTCAGCTTGAGTTTCGGTCAGGAGAGGCCGAGCTGTCATCACTAGATAGCTGTCATCTCTACACTTGCAGCATTATTTTGACACTCTTCTTTAACATTCATTTGAGCTATTAATTTTTCTTTGTTCTGTTTGAAAATGTATGTATTCATACTTCACTACATTCATTATTCATTCTTTTGAAATCAACTTTATTTAATAAAATCTGTCTTGACGTGACAAAATATATGCGCATATTTGCTAATAACTACTTCGCTTGCTTTTTTTATTAATTTAATTAATTGCAAGAACTAAAATTTTTTTGTTGACAAGATCAGCTGTGCCAAAATCAGCTGATTTTCGTGAATTTATCCAGTAAGAATTATCAAGTTCTCGCAAAATGAAATGTCATTTTTCGCTCTTAGTTCCTCTCTCCTTAACGGTTAATTTTACATCGCGAACGGAAAAATATCACAAAACAAGATAACTTGTACGAATTTGTACAAATTATTTACATCGCGAACACGGCTAGTAAAATTGTTTAATGAAGATGATGAAATCAGCCGTTCATAATTTAACGAACCAATACGCTGGTGTCACATCACTACATAGCTAAGAGCCAGTCCCGCTTTGTAAGTGAAAGAAACATGATACTGCTGCCAGGAGAACTGCTTAGCTACGAGAGCCTGACCAGCCACGTAACTGGCGGTAGCAACCCAGCCGCCAGCACCAATTTCACGACACACCATACACCAACACATACACAATTACACGCGCCAATTGTGAAACAGACGAATTGTATAAACAAACAAAACACAGTTCCAACATAATTCGTATGCGAACTCCCCGCCTGTTTACACGCCAACAGCTATTTTATTCAATAAATAAACATTGTAATTCAAAAAGAATTAAATTTCGTTTCGCTGTATTTGGAAGTCGCGAGGGGAGTGCAGTGCATTGCAAAGTGAACTATTAGTGCTTAAGTGTTTATGGTCCTCCTTCGCCAAGGGGAAAGGCACCTATGGACAAAAAAAAACATTACAGTCCAACAATCAATAACAAATTATTTTGGAGAAAAAAAATATAAAAGAGGCAAGTTTAACAAAAACTAGTAAGGAAGTCTAAGTTCGGGTTTAACCGAACCTTAACTACCTAGTAGTGATCAGTTTTGGTATCCCAATTAACTCAGGTCTATTTTAATACCGCAAAAGTTGTTATATAGAAACATTTCTGTTTTGAGTGGTAAATTAAATCATCACTAACTAACAAAATCTAAATAGCTTTGACCATGTCAATGAAAGGTATGAAAATAAAAAAAAAAATTATAAAAAAAAACAGTAGGATCTTAACTACTTGCCCGTAAATCTTGCTTGTGTGTTATTCGATATGCGTAAATTGCAGGCGTATACTACATATTATTGGGAAGCATCTCACTAACTTTGATTGATATCTTCTTCTTCTTTAAATGGCCATCTAACCGCCTGAGCGATTTTGACCGTCCAACATAGCTCGCCAGTAATTTCTTCTTTGCGCGAACTGTCGCCAATTGGAGCCCCACGAGATCGCAGGTCGGCCTCCACTTGGTCCTTCCATCGGAGGGGTGGTCTTCCTCTTCCTCTGCTTCCACCGGCGGGTGCCGATAAATATGCCTTCTGTGCTGGAGCGTCTTCGTTCATTCGCACGACATGGCCTAGCCAGCGAAGCCGCTGTGTTTTAATGCGCTGTACTATGTCGACGTCTGGGTATAGCTCATACAACTCATCATTAAATCTTCTTCGGTACTCGCCGTCGCCAACGCGTAGAGGCCCATAAATCTTTCGCAGAACTTTTCACTCGAATACTCCCAATGCAGCCTCGTCAGACGTTGTTAGTGTCCACGCCTCTGCGCCATATAGCAGGACGGGAGCGATAAGTGACTTGTAGAGTGTGGTTTTCGTGCGTCGAGAGAGGACTTACTTTTCAATTGCCTACTCAGTCCAAAGTAGCATTTATTTGCAAGAGCAATTCTTCGTTGGATTTCTAGGCTGGCCTTATTGTTGGAGTTTATGCTGGATCCAAAGTGAACGAAGTCCTTCACTATTTCGAACTTTTTGCTGCCAGCAGTGGCGTGGGTGCCAAGGCGCGAATGCGCTGACTCTTTGCTTGATGACAGCATGTACTTCGTTTTGCCTTCGTTCATTACCAAACCCATATTTTCCGCTTCTTTTTCTAGCTTGGAGTACGCAGAGGTTACGGCGCGGTTGTTAAGGCCGATAATGTCAATGTCGTCAGCATATGCTAACAGTAGCACGCTTTTATAGAATATTGTTCCAGCGCGGTTAAGTTCTGCAGATTGTATTATTTTCTCCAACATCAAATTAAAGAAATCGCACGATAGGGGGTCAGCTTGTCTGAAACCTCGTTTAGTTTCAAACGGCTCGGAGAGGTCCTTCCCAATTCTGACTGAGCTGGTGGTGTTGCTCAATGTCATTTTGCAAAGCCGTATAAGTTTTGCTGGGAAACCAAATTCAGACATAGCGGCATATAGGCAGCTCCTTTTCGTGCTATCGAAAGCGGCTTTAAAATCAACAAAGAGGTGGTGTGTGTCGATTCTTTTCTCACGGGTTTTCTCCACGATTTGACGTATTGTAAAAATCTGGTCGATGGTAGATTTTCCAGGTCTGAAGCCACACTGATAAGGTCCAATCAGTCTTGTCACGTCGGGCTTCAATCGTTCGCACAATACGCTTGACAAGACCTTATATGCGATATTCAAAAGGCTGATTCCGCGGTAGTTGGTGCAGTTTGCAGGATCACCTTTCTTGTGGATTGGGCACAGAACACTTAGATTCCAATCTTCGGGCATGCATTCATCCGACCATATTCTGCACAGAAGCTGATGCTTGAATAGGTCAGCAGGCAAACCATCAGCGCCAGCTGCTTTATTGTTTTTTAACCGGGATATTGCTATTCGCACCTCATTATAGTCGGGTTCTGGGACGTCAATTTCGTCGTCTTCGATTGTGGGTTGGGGTTCGAGCTCTTCTCTGGTTTCTTGCTCAATTTCTCCATTTAAAAAGACAGAGAAGTGATTCCTCCATATCTCTAGTATTCTCTGAACATCAGCCACCATGTCGCCTTTCTCGTTCTTACAGGAATTTGCCCCGGGTTTGAAACCTTCCGTCATTCGTCGAATTTTTTGATAGAATTTTCGGGGATTATTCCCATTGGCTAGCATCTCAAGCTCATTGATTTCACGCTTTTCTGCGTCTCTTTTTTTTGCCCGGAAAAGTCGCCTCTCTTCCCTTTTCAACTCGCGGTAGTGTTCACACACACTCATTGTTGCACTCGATCTTAGCGTTGCCGTGTAGGCTTCGTTCTATCTTTTCGTTGCAGCTCGGCACTCTTCATCATCGTACCAGTTGTTTCTTCTCGTTCGCCGGAATCCAATTACTTCTTCGGCTGCGGTACGGAGTGCTCCTGTGATGTGCTCCCACTGCTCATGCATTCCACTGGGTTGAATTGTGCTCTCAGAGAGCAGGTGTGAGAGGCGGTCTGCAAAATCATTGGCGGTCTGTTGCGATTGCAGCTTTTCGACGTCCAGCTTTCCTTGCGTTTTCTGTTGCACCTGTTTTGTCGTACAGAGGCGGGTACGAATCTTAGCTGCTACTAGGTAGTGATCGAAATCGATGTTTGGACCTCTTATTGTGCGAACATCTAAAACGCTAGAAGCATGCCGTCCGTCTATCACAATGTGGTCGATCTGGTTTTGCGTTTTTTGATCGGGAGGCAGCGATGTAGCCTGATGGATCTTCTTGTGCATAAACCTGGTGCTGGCAATGACCATGTTTCGGGCGCCGGCGAAGTCGATCAGCCTGTACCCATTTGGCGAAGTCTGGTCGTGCAGACTGAACTTCCCGACTGTGGGTCCAAATACACCCTCTTTGCCCACCCTGGCGTTAAAGTCACAAAGCACGACTTTGATGTCATGACGGGGGCAGCGCTCGTATGTTTCCTCCAGGCGCTCGTAGAATGCATCCTTTTCCAAGTCGTCTTTCTCTTCCGTCGGAGCGTGGGCGCAAATAAACCAGATGTTAAATAATCGTACTTTTACGCGGATTGTAGCGAGACGCTCATTCACGGGTGTGAACGCCAGTACTCGATTACGGAGTCCCCGTACAACCCCGGACAACCCGTTCCACGGGAGTTTGTAATTAAAGTGCACGTTTATATAGCGAGCCGCTTGATCCAAGACAGACGCCCGCTTGCAGCCGCACCACTAGGTGATCAGACGCTGCTCGTAAACCCCTGGTAAGCCCTTAAGCCGATTATGTCGGAGAGACGCTCATTCACGGGTGTGAATGACAGTACTCGATTACGGAGTCTCCCTCCCACCACAAATCCCACGCCAAATCTGCGCTTGTCGACATGCCCACTCCAGTAAATGTTACAAGGTGGTTTGTTCATATTACCTTGCCCCGTCCATCGCATCTCCTGTATGGCGGTGATGTCAGCTTTAGCCTTCCTCAGGGCCTCAACCAACCGGGCAGCGGCACCTTCCCCATTGAAGGACCGGACATTCCAGGTGCATGCCCTTAAATCGTAGTCCTTGTTTCGTTTGCGTGTGTCGTCATCTAAAAAGGGGGTTCTCATATCCGAGGCTTTTTTGGATTTCATTGGTACGTTGTTTTACGTGGTGGGTCCCAAACCCAACGCACAACTCGTTCCCCGGGAGGTTGTAATTTAAGTGCACGTTTATATAGCGAGCCGCTTGATCCAAGACAGACGACCGCTTGCAGCCGCACCACTAGGTGATCAGACGCTGCTTGTAAACCCCTGGTAAGCCCTTAAACCGACTATGTCGGAGTGGCCTTGAATTCCATACTACCACCATGTAATTTTAAGGACCTAAAAAGTTTCCTTGGCATGACATCTTATTATAGGAAATTCATTCGCGACTATGCGAAAATAGCCATGCCTTTGACAAACTTAACGCGTGGGGAAATAGCTCAAATTAGGGCGAATGCCTCAAGGAAGGTTTCTATTACGCTTGACAATGAGGCGATGCATGCCTTTAGGGATCTAAAATTGATGCTTACCTCTGCAGATGTCCTCGCCTTCCCAGACTTCGAAAAGCCTTTCAATCTCACCACAGACGCCTCAAACTACGCAATTGGCGCGCTCTTATCCCAGGGGGGCATGGGACATGATAAGCCCATAGCATTCATCTCTCGGTCACTCAACAAGGCCGAAGAAAATTACGCGACGAATGAAAAGGAGATTCTAGCCATCGTATGGGCTCTTGATAACCTAAGGTCCTATCTTCACGGTGCGAAGAAAATTAAAATTCACACCGATCACCAGCCGTTAACATTTTCTTTAAGTTGTCGCAATTACACCGCTAAACTCAAGCGCTGGAAGGCGCGCATCGAAGAATATAACTGCGAAATAGTATGCAAGCCAGGGAAAGCAAACGTTGTCGCCGATGCCCTTTTCCGTTTTAAGACCGAAGTCAATGCGTTAACGCATTCTGTGGTGGCTCAGCCGTCCGAAGGAGCAATAGAAAACAACAACGAAGATTCGTCATCAGCAGCAACGATGCACTCCGCCGAACAAGGCAGTTCTGATTTGATACCACATGTGGAAGCCCCCATAAATGTCTTTAGGAACCAGGTAATATTCAGGATAGGTCAAGAATCTCGATGCCAGGAGCAACCGCACAATGGTTACTGCAGATATTTCATTTCCTTGCCAAATATTAACAGCACAAATATTGTTCCAATCCTTAGGGAACAAACGGTATAAAAATATCCGAGGAGTATCTGCAACAATTGCAGGACGTATATGCCAATCATTTTCAAAGGTATAGGGTTAGGATAACTCAACGGATAGTGGAGGATGTGACCATACCTGATAGGATCTTTAATATAATTGAGGAAGAGCATCGCAGGGCCCATCGGAATTCGAAGGAAAACCGGGAACAGATTTTAGAGAAATACTACTTCCCAGGTATGTCAAAGAAGATTAGGGAATAAGTTAGGCGATGTGAGATGTGCAAATTTAATAAATATGACAGGCATCCGGCAAGCCTCATTTGCAACCAACACCAATTCCCAGCTATCTATCCATGTGAAATCGTCCACATTAATATCTTTGAAATTGAGAAACAGAAGTTCCTCAGTTGTATAGACAAATTCAAAATTTTCAAAGCTATTCGCTATTAAAAACCAATCGTCTGTTTATATCCGCAGGAAACTCACTGACGTTTTGCAATTACTTTTTCGTGCCAAAAATCTTGGTCATGGACCCTACTCGTTCTCAACTATATTAGATCCCTCGGGATTGAAATCTATCAACCGCCCACTCAACGGAGTGAAGCCAATGGGCAAGTAGAGAGGTTACACTCAACCCTAATAGAAATTTATCGGTGTATTTCTAAAGACTTCCCTAGGATGACCCCCAAAGAAAAGATATCGATAGTTGTTGACAGGTACAACAATAGCGTCCATTCCACAACAAAAAGTAAGCCGGTAGATGTATTCTTAAATAGAACAGCTAGTGTTAACTATCAAGGCTTGAGGGAGTTTAGGGATAGAACTCATGAGAACATTAAGGCACTGTTGTTACATGAGCAGGAAACTAGAAATGCGAGGATCAATTCAAAACGCTCGCCACCACGCAATTTTAATAGCGGCGATGAGTTATTCGTCGCCAACAAACAAATAAAAAGTAAGCAAAAGGCTTTTTATAAAAAAGAAGCCGTCGCTGAAGATATAAATGTAACAGTTGTTACTCAAAGTGGAAAAAAGTTCCACAAAACTGATGTAAAAAATGTGTAGATAACATTGGTCAAAAGGTTAGTCATAAGCTTAGGATCATTAGAATCCGGGGTCCGGAACGCAAGTGTTTCCGTACTTGTAGTCGTTGAAGTTATAGTGGTTCAATTCCACTTTTCTCACTGGTGTGGGATAACTGATTCGAAGGGGTTCAATTCCCCCAACATGATATTCTGCTTACTTGCGTGAAGCCATCCGTGCCATGAGTAGGTCGTTTGCAATTATAAACGCTTACGACTAAATGGGATCAACGCGGACCTTCCAGAGTCAAGTCAATACCTATATTCCAATGCAAAAATACAAAACACATACAACTTCATAAAAATGCAGCAAATAAAACGAAAACTGAAACAAATATGCGTAAAAAACGCAAAAACAATATAAGCAAAATGCAAGTGTTCGCAAAAGCGCCAAAGGCCAAATATAAATTGCAAAATCGCAACACAAAGATGAAAAAAAAAACAAAGAGGGGAAGGGATACTCTCAAAAACGAAATTTTGCATGAAACTATTAGTGAACTAACAACTCTACTAATTTTTAGTTTTGCTAATCCGCATTGAAATAATGGGCATGCAACTAATATAACTTAACCGCTTCACTACTGGGTTCCCAAACCTATTAGAAACTAAAACATTTTGAACTTAACATTTTCAACTAATATTTTTAAACCTAACATTTTTAACTTAATAAACCCACCGGCTATTACTAACTTACATTCCCCACGCAACTCAAAAGTAATATAGGCCTCTAGAACAAAGCATTAAGATTATAAAATTTCAATAAATCTAGAACTTTATACAATAGACATTAAGATGATAAAATTTCAGTAAATCATGAACTTTATAGAATAACCAATAAGAAAATGAAAATAAGTTAAATTTGATTGTTTTTTGCGGTCAGTTATAAATGAATTTATTTGGAGATCGTAGGCTAGTTAGACCTAATTTGGTTTGGTGCAAATAAAAGTTTTTATTTCACCTTCTTGCCCAACGTTTCGCTGCATATTCCAGCTTCATCAGGGGCTACACCAGGGCCGTGCGCAGGAATTGGCCTTGGGGGGGGTTTTAATTTAGATTTGCATTCGCATACATTTTTCACTAAGTTAAACATATTTGCTGAAACAGATACCTAGACCCATATATCACAAATTTAAATGTTCTTTAACTTTCCTGAAACTGCATACTCTGATTCCTAAAACTACTATTTTTTTGGTTGTACACATTTTTCTGTATTTGATAGAGAATTGGTGATATGATGGCATATCCCAGCTAACTAAAAGTGCAAAAAAAGACTCCTTTCGGAGCCATAAAACGCTCATTTCTCAGAACTTTACTCTCCAAAATGAGCTTCTTTCGGAGCCCAAATGGAGCGAAAAATCGCTCTACGCGGGCACTCCAACGAAGTCATAAAAAAGAGTCCGAAATGAGTCCGATTTCGATGAATTTGAAGCGTTTTTTGACTCTTTCTAAATGAACTGCGGAGCCTTTTATTGGTGCTTTTCTGAACCTTTTTCGGAGCCTTTTATTCTTCCATTCTGAGGATTTCTGGAGCCTTCTCAGACGCCTTTCGGAGCCCTTTAATTGGTGCTTTTCTTTCATTCATCCATTCAGAGGGTTTTTGGACACTTTTCGGAGCCTTTTATTGGTGTTTTTCTGAAGCTTATTTGGGGTCCTTTTTATTTCTTTTGGGTCATAATTTCTTTGCGCAATTTTTCACTCCTAACTATTCTGCCGTCACCAACTCTGACTTTATAAATTATCCCTATGAGCTACATGGGAACAATTTAATTAATTGTCCAACTATATGCGCCAATGATGTTCTTATTTATCTGAAAACCTTGAAGGAACCTTTTAAATGCGCCTGATAGGATTCCTATATGCTCCTTGAAGAAGTGTGCTAACAATATTTACCAACCCCTTACCAATTTGTTCAATCTGTCACTAAAGTGTGGTGTTTTTTTCAAAAGCATGGAAGGAGTCGTTTCTTCAACCGCTTCATAAAAGCGGAAGCAAGGCTTCTATAGAGAACTATCGTGGCATAGCAAAGCTTTCTGCCATCCCAAAAGTGTGTGAAGCTATTGTTACCGACTGTCAACACGGGTTCTGTAAGGGAAAGTCCACCGTTACAAACTTACTTGAATTTACTTTGATTTCAGCAAAGCTTTCGATAAAGTGTGTCACTCTTTACTTATTCATAAACTGGATCAGTTGGGTTTCCAGCCGGGTCTCAATCGCTAGATCTCTTCTTACCTTAGCGACAGAGCACAAAAAGTAGCGTTTAAAAATTGTGAATCCGATGTTATTTATGTCTCCTCAGGAGTTCCTCAAGGAAGCCATCTTGGCCCGATTCTGTTCTTGTTGTTTATAAATGATATTTCTACAGTAATATAATTTTCGAAAATTTTAATGTATGCCGACGATGTAAAGTTTTTTATGTCATTCGAAGAAGCTTCAATCAGATCTAAATACACTTGTTACTTGGTGCGATTTAAATTATATGCCGCTTAATCTAAAGAAATGTAAATACATGCGTTTTTCGAGAGGAAAATCACAGCCAGCTTCCTATACAATTAACAGTTATAGTCTTGAGCAAATGTATGATTTTGTTGACCTTGGGGTTACTATGGACTAAAAACTCAGTTTTAACTGCCATATTAACGTAACAGTCAATAAAGCTGGAGGCGTTCTAGCATTTGTTAAACGATGGTCTAAAGAATTTAGCGACCCTTATGTAACTAAAACTCTTTACTACATTAGTCAGACTGATACTTGAATACGGTTCTATAA
Source organism: Sphenella marginata (assembly GCA_951509765.1). Taxonomy (NCBI): domain Eukaryota; kingdom Metazoa; phylum Arthropoda; class Insecta; order Diptera; family Tephritidae; genus Sphenella; species Sphenella marginata. The sequence continues at coordinate 95,290,968 of OX608078.1, forward strand.
TTTGGAATCTACGTTACCAGGTCCACGTGGATCGCTTAGAATCAGTTCAAAAATAATTTTTACTATTTGCCTTAAGAGATCTTCACTGGGATCCCTTGTATAATTTGCCATCGTATACGAGTCGCTTAAAACTAATTAATCTTCACAGCCTTTCTAGTCGGAGGGAAAAGCTTATTCATAAACTGGATCAGTTGGGCCCTTTATTTTGCAAAGAAATTTTTCAGAACTATGTTCAAAAAGTGGGCGTGTCCGTTAACAAATTTTGTTTATTATTACAACAAAGAGTAAGCTTTTTATGTTGAACACTTTCTCCAAATATCGTTTCAATAATTTAATGTTTACCGGAGTTATGGCATGAAAAGTTTTATGGAATAATCCACCATAAAGGGGCGGCGCCACGCCCATTTTGGAAAAATGTGTGCATTCGCCTTTCTTTGCCCACGAACACTTTAGAGGTAAAATTGAAATGATATAAAGCTAGTTTAAACAAAGTTATTGCATATTCAATTTATCTATGATCCTTTTCAAAATCTTTCGTATAAAATTGGGCATGGACCTTACCCGATTTCACTAATTTTTCGGGACATCGTCAATATTAATATAAATATGTGTGCTGAATTTAATTTTGCTATTTTGAGCGTTTTTTGATTTATGATTAATAATACTTTCAAATGTGACTTAATCAAAAGTGGGCGGTGCTACGCCCTTTTTAAAAATTTCTCCAGAAAATTATTTGTTGCCTTAACGCTAAAGTACTCACCATATTGTATCCTTCTAGGTGTATTATGTACTGAATAATCACTTTTTTTGTATTTTCGAAAATATTATATATATAGAAGGTGGGCGTGGCTTTTAACCGATTTTGCTATTTTCAATAGCGCTCCGAGATAAGTGAAAGGGAACCTGCATACCAAATTTCATTGAGATATCTCAGGATTAATTCAAGTTATCGTGTTCACAGACGGACGGACGGACTTGCATGGCTCAATCAATTTCTCTTTTTCTCCTGAACATTTTAATATATATGAGTCAATATCTATACATACTACCGTTAGGCTGGATAAGTACCCCTACCCCTAACAAGAGGGATCATGTAAGTCGCATCTTGACATTTTATTTCAAATTTGTCATTTGCATAGCAACGCGATTTTCAATAACTGAAAATAATTGCAACAAAAAAGTCTATACTCATTTCCTTGTGCTAGGAAAAACAAAAAATTCCGCTAAAACTCAAAGCAACACTTGCCAATATATTCCTCACAAAAAAAAAACAATATACAAAATTAAAATTACGGAAAAATTGAATATATATTTACAAAATTATTAAAGACACATACCCACATATTACAAAATATTCGAGCACTAGAAAAATATTAGTTCAAATTACTGGCAATACCGCCTCTGCTTGCATCCCAACAAATAAATAAATTTAAAGAAGAGAAGAAATAAATAGAATAAAAAAATATTTATTTACATATAAACATAGCTTATTGCTTCACTTCACTATTTATCGCAACAAAATATTAACATACAGATTTACATATTCGAACAAAGTCCCAAAAGTTGATCAGCGACAAAGCTGCACTCAAAAAATAAGAAAACAATTAAGTTCCTTGATCCCGTACCTGCTAACTTAAGCAAAGGAAACTAAATCAAAACAAAGAATAGAAAATTGTATCCATTGCTTCTATTGTTTGCACGCACACAAACGTGTACATAGCATAGCCACCCTCGCGACAAAGTAAACAATTAACAACCGAAAAATAGTGGCAATAGTTATACCACTACAAAAAAGATTGAAAGTAATAATAAAGATAATCGCAGTAATTATTTTAATTTTTGGAGCCGTTTAATAATACGGGCCTTACAAGAAAAAATAGTCGCTTGCAAAATAAAAGCAACGCATACAATACGATACTTTCAAAAATAAATTTTCCTGCTTTATAACGCTAGAAAATACACTAGCTAGGCATAAATATTTATTCATAATAATAGCGTGCTAGAAAATACAGTAGCGAGCAAAATAAAAACAATAAAATATACATACATACTTTTTATTAATTTATATACATACAAATATTGTAAAATATATGGCTGATTTCTTGGAAACTAATATATTTGTGTTCACCGACTTTAATGTCAAAAATTTATAACAAACCGACATTTTTTTTAATAAACTGATATGCAGTCTTAGTAATCTCATCTATATATATAAAAATGAATTGGCATTCGTATATACCGTAAGATCTCCGGATCGGCTCCACCGATTTTAAATATTTTTCCTTTAATGTTTCCAATCTATTTCATGTCTCATTTACCACATAAATTCTTATTTTTCTAATCTCAATTTAAAATTTGTTTAGCTAATACTCAATAACGGCTTAACCGATTTTCAAAATTTTTTCTTTTCTTTATTCTATCGGTCATAGTGTTTATTTATATAGAACAAAACATTTTCTTAATCTTCAATTTAATCATATATTAGCTAAAGAAATTTAGCTACCATATAAATTGTAGTCAGTTGAGATCACTGGTATTCTAACTGAAATGTTCCTGTAGGGAACTTAATGCCATACAGATTTTTTCCGTTTTATATTTAAAAATACAAATACATTCATTAGAAGGTATTTTTAGCTTCGGCACTAACCACGGTTAAGAATCTTGCTTAATTCACCTTATTTGGTAGATGTCTTAAATATTGTGGTGAATGGCCTGAACTTTGCGCCGTTCACCTTATTTGCGGTGGATGGCTCAAACATTGTGGTGAATGGCCTGTAATCTATATCATGGTGAAGAAGTTGTAATCTATATATATATAAAAAAAATGAATTGGCTTTCGTGTATACCGTAAGATCTCCGGATCGGCTCAACCGATTTTAAATATTTTTTCTTTAATGTTTCCAATCTGTTTCATGTCTCATTTATAACATAAATTTTTTTTTTTCTAATCTCAATTTAAAATTTTTTTAGCTAATACTCAATAACATCTTAACCGATTTTCAAAATGTTTTCTTTTCTTTATTCTATCGGACATAGTGTTTATTTATGTAGAACAAAACATTTTCTAAATCCTCAATTTAATCATATATTAGCTAAAGAAGTTTAGCTACCATATAAATTGTAGTCAGTTGAGATCACTGGTATTCTAACTGAAATGTTCCTGTAGGGAACTTAAATGCCGTACAGATGTTTTCCGTTTTCTATTTAAATACAAAATTTACTTGACCAAATGGTGAATTCCTTTTCGCTACTTTGGCGAATGTTGAAAAAGTGAAAGCAACAACCAAAAGTTTTGGTTGCGAATATAGGTTGTTATTCCGTCCTTTTTCATAATCTACATCATGGTGAAGAAGTTGCAATCTATATATATAAAAATGAATTGGCGTTCGTGTATACCGTAAGATCTCCGGATCGGCTCAACCGATTTTAAATATTTTTTCTTTAATGTTTCCAATCTGTTTCATGTCTCATTTACCACATAAATTTATTTTTTTCTAATCTCAATTTAAAATTTTTTAAGCTACTACTCAATAACGGCTTAACCGATTTTAAAAATTTTTTCTTTTCTTTATTCTATCGGACATAGTGTTTATTTATATACATAAAACAAAACATTTTCTAAATCCTCAATTTCATCATATATTAGCTAAAGAAGTTTAGCTACCATATAAGTTGTAGTCAGTTGAGATCACTGGTGTTCTAATTGAAATGTTCCTGTAGGGAACTTAATGCCTTACAGATTTTTTCCATTTTATATTTAAATACCAATGGTGAATACAACAACCAAAAGTTTTGATTGTGAATATAGGTTGTTATTCCGTCCTTTTTCATAATCTACATCATGGTAAAGAAGTTGCAATCTATATATATAAAAATGAATTGGCGTTCGTATATCCCGTAAGATCTTCGTATCGGCTCAACCGATTTTAAACATTTTTTCTTTAATGTTTCCAATATGTTTCTGTGATGATTTAACGTAGCGTTTTCATCAAATCATGGCCGGTATTCTTAACTGACTAAACCTGGATAAGTAAAATAGTTTTGTTCTGATACTGCAAAAGTGTGGCTGAAATGCGTAAGAGCTTTTGTTGGTAAGTCCAATGAACTACTAACAATTTAGCAGCGTTTTCTAAGTTAACTTATTCAACGCAAACCATGTAGTGCAGGATAATTTTAAGACAAAGGTAACCCAACAAACAATTTTGTTTGATATCAACTTGAGATGCGTTTTAGGTCAAATGCCTTGCTCAAATCTCCAAGGTTAATTCTCAACAGCACATCAATAGTTTAGTTATAGCATTCTCAACTTCAAAGCACTTTTTAATATAGGAATTTCAGTGATTCTCAAGTTGAGAATGCATTAAATCTCAACTTCATCTTAAGGGCAATTCCCTATTTGGCAATTTCTCAACCTCATCTCAAATAATGTGCAAGTTGAGAAATAATGTTGGAGAACAAAGCTTAACCTCAAGTTGTGAGGAAAGCTGAATCTCCACTTGAGAATCTAGGTTTAATAAAAATTTTGGGGAAAAAATTGTCTGTGTTTGTTGGGAACTTAGACATATTTCTTTTTTTTTAAGCTATACTTTTTTTTAGATACAATTGCTTGGTAACTCAAAAAAATTCACTTCAATTGTTAATTTAACAGCTACAACAATTAAATTCCGGTTATCGTTAACCGGCTTCTGTGAAAACAGCTGTATGGAGTTAATGAGCTAACCAGGCCCATGAGAAAACACCTGTTTGGTAGTTGCGGGGAGAGTGGTGTTAGTGGTAGTACGTAGGTGCAACTGTGAGGTTGCAAGTCGTGCATACAGCTATGCCGGTGTAGCTGTAGTCATGAGAGTTTCCCGAAACAAAAAATAAATAAAGTATGTCCACCAAAGCTGATAAAAAATCAGAAGGTATACCCGAGAAGCTCACTTTTTTGGTTATGATATTTCATTGGAACTACGAACTTGAACCTGGAGAGCATAGAGGTGGATACCGCTAATTTACCAAAAATGAAACTACTATTTTTAAATGTGAAACTTCTATTTTTAAAGTGTGAATTTGGGTGTAAAAAAAGAATATAAGAAAAGTTAATTAAAATGTTTGTTATTTTCAAAAGGTCTCAAGGTGTAAGGTACTGGACATGTTGTACTAAGAAGGTGGCCGCATGAAATCAGCTGATTTTTACTTTTTTTATTTGAAGCTGAATTTCGATTGTCAACCTAGAGAGAAAATCTTCGTGTTTCATGATAAGTGTGGCAACATTGGCAAACATTATTGTTGTACGCCGTTGTAAGTTTGACAATCGAAATTCTAAATTACACTAACAAAATACATGGCAATTCAAGTTGCTCTCACCTTATCAGTACACCATGGTACTGGAAAATTATAACTTCTCAGTTCCCTGCTAGAAAAGTATGAACAATCTTTAAAGAACTATACATAAGGGAGTACCTTGGCAGAACAACGTCTGTCGGGTCAGCTAGTCGAGTAATATAAATGAAGTGCAAAATTTATTAATTTAATAATATAGCCTACTTTTAAACACACAAAAAAAGAAAAAAAATTTCACAATTTATAGTGTCCCTTTGCTGAGGTCATGTACTTTTCTTGGCATTATCCTACTAATATTATAAATGTGAATGTAGCGATGTTTGGATGTTTGGATGTCCAGACGTTTGCTTTTGTTCCCTAAAAACGTGAGAATGGCTGGACGGATTTTGTTGAAATTTGGCACGCCCACAGGTTATAGTCTGGAAGGAGCTATAGGCTATTTTTGTTTTTAATTTTGGGGGTTCCGACCCTGCTAGGGACCGTTTCTTTTCCAAATTTTTTTTATTCCATATATTTGAACCTATATTTATGATATTTCACATACAGGTATAGAAATATCGTACAATATGGGTATCAAACGAAAGGGGAGGGCCCCAGGTTTCATTTTGGCTTCGCTATATTTCGATAAATTGATCGATAACTAAGTAATCGGTCAAAATTCGATTGCCCAAAAACCTTAATATTACCCTACAATATGGGTATCAAACGAAATGGATGGCCCCAGGTTTCATTTGGGCTTCGATATATTTCGATAAATTTATCGATAACTGGGTTATCGGTGAAAATGTTATTGCACAAAAACCTTAATATTATCCTACAATATGGGTATCAAACGAATGGGGATGGTCCCGGGTTTCATTTTGGCTTCGCTATATTTCGATAAATTGATCGATAACTAAGTAATCGGTCAAAATTCGATTGCCCAAAAACCTTAATATTACCCTACAATATGGGTATCAAACGAAATGGATGGCCCCAGGTTTCATTTGGGCTTCGATATATTTCGATAAATTTATCGATAACTGGGTTATCGGTGAAAATGTTATTGCACAAAAACCTTAATATTATCCTACAATATGGGTATCAAACGAATGGGGATGGTCCCGGGTTTCATTTTTACTTCGATATATTTCGATAAATTTATCGTTAATTTAGTTATCGGTGAGAATGTGATTGCCCTAAAACCCTAAAATTTACCTTTAATATGGTATCAAATCAACTTTTGAATTTCCATTCATCCTGACACAATTAGTCAAAAAGCATTTAGTGTCAAAATTAAATAAAAATGTCAAAAAATTTGATGTCATTTCATTACACCATTTACATTTTTGAGTGAATATATTTGAAATAAATAAACTACAAATTGTGTCAATTTCCAATAAATAAACTGTGTCAAGCGAATATAAGAGAATATTTTTAACAAATAACCGACTAATTGTGTGCTGAAAATATAAAAAGATCATAATGTAAGTAAAAATTCAAAAAAGAAAAAAATGTGGTAGTCATGTAATAAGCTTTTTATACTCCAAGCTTGCGTAAAATACCTGCTAAATCCCGTTCTTAGCAAAATCCACTTTTTCATGCGGTTCGAAGGAGTAAACGGTTCTGCAGTTGGCAAACAAAAGAAAAAAAGTTAAGTAAAATAAAATAAAGTAAAATAAAATAGAGTAAAATAAAATAAAATGCTTTTTTTTAAAGCTTTTTTGATTAATTTCCTTAGAAACTTACACCCTTTCAACACTTTTTTATGCTAATTTAACCGCTCATTTTGAAATGGCAACGAACACCGCAAAAAAAAATGTTTGAAAACCGATCAATACTCCTTTTTTCAAAATTTTAGCAATATTCGAATTAGGTAAATTCTTCAGTAGGCAATAATCTATATATATAAAATAGGATGTATGTACGTATGTATGTATGTATGTTATAGACGACTCCGGAACTACAGCGCCGATTTTGTTAATATTTACAGGATAGCTCAGTAGGAGTCCGGAGAGTGTTTATGTAAAGTTTTATTCCGGGAAGTGGACCAGGGACCGAAATATTCCAAACTTTTTTTTTTATGGTGCGATTTTCTTCAAATTTGGTACAAAGGTAGACTTTTACTTTTGTTAAAATTTGAGGTTAACTTTTTTCGGGGAAGTGGACCAGGGACCGAAATATTCCAAACTTTTTTATTTATGGTGCGATTTTCTTCAAATTTGGTACAAAGGTAGTATTTTACTTTTGCTAAAATTTGGGGTAATTTTTTTCCGGGAAGTGGACCAGGGACCGAAATATTCCAAGCTTTTTTACTTATCGTACGATTTTTTCCCTAAATTTGGGCAGAACAACGTCTGCCGGGTCCTTCTGGTATGCTATAAATTGTGGTCAAAACCAAATTTGCATGAAGAAGCTTTGAAAGCGGATATGGGACCGTTCAAGTATTACGTAAGCAGATTTATTACAATTATTTACCCCCCCCATCCCCCTTGTCATCGAAAATAAGCAAAGCGGTTACCCGCTCCCACCATGCTTACGTAAACATTTTACAATTAATGTGTTGTTTTTTTTATATTATAATTATAAATTTTAAAATAAAACAGATTTAGGATATACATATATTAGATTAACTGATTCGATTAATCTTACGAGCATAAAAAACTTATTTTAAATTTTTGGTAAACATATTGAATTCAAATTAACAGACTTCAGTCCATGAAACCCGAGTCCATGATTCTAAGTTGTCGATGACATTTTATTGCTGCTCAATATTGTGCAATATCTACGTCATTCTCATCACACCATTCTACATCATGGTGCTCTAACTTTTGTAAAATGTACATCAGTTCATTAGCACGACGAGCAGCGACTCTTACAGGTCTAACTTTCCTGTCAATGTTCATGTTTACTTTTTTATGGATATTTTCAATGTGACGATTTAGTGAACGCGGTAATTCCCCCAACGTATACATTATTTGCGGGATTCCCCGAAAATGCGTTTCGTTTTCAAGCAAAAACAATGTGAGGATTGCCATTCGTGTAAAAAAGTAAATAACTACTGATGACGTAATCATCATCTAGACCCCCCACCCCCATGTCATTGAAAATAAGCAAAACAAAGACCCTCCCGCCCCCCCATTGCGCTTACGTAATACTTGAACGGCCCCTAAAGAGCGTAACAATAAGCCACAATTGTTATTAAACCAATTTGCTTGACTAGCGTCCTATAAAGGACTAAACTTTGTTCTCCAGTTTTGTAAAAAAATCAAAAAATGGTGGTCACAGTCGCCGTGTGCGAGTGTTAATTAACATATAATCTTAATTATTTTGACACATGTTCAGTCTAATGTCAACATTTACCTGTGCTAGAGCAGCTCCCATTTTGAAGACGGGTTGGGAAGATTTTGCGTTTAATATATGTGTCACACTTTCTCATGTCACAACTTTACCACAGCTTTTCTTCTAAACCAGTTGTAATTTTTCCTTTAATTTCTATCGGAAGTCCAAAAATATTAAGCCATATTAAAATGAGAATAGATTAAATATGAAATGTCACAACCCTAAAATATCACAACATTTTTTCTACTGGTTTTTATACAGTAACAACTGTTATTTAGTGTTAATACATGAATAAACCAATTTTGGAGCATACTGTTCATATATATATAGGCCCAACGTGAAAAAACACGATAAAAATAAAAAATTTGGTTTCAATTTCCAACAGTTTATGTCATAGTTGTAGCAAAACTGTATATTTTCGATATTTAGAATGCATTTTTCGATATTTGAATAAGTGTACTTGTATGGGTACAGTGGGCGTTAATGGGTTAAGTTGTAGCGCAATGCTTATACCCCATTTACACTGTATACAGTTTTAAAAGTAATTTATCGCAACATTGAAAGCATTCGAAATACGAAAACTGCTTAGACCAATATGCAGAAACAAAGACTAAAGGCCAAAGGAGACACAATTCAATGCTCCACAATAACAATTACAATAATTCCCAAAATAGCGGAAAAGTTAAAAGAACCACAGGACTAGCAGCAACACCTAGCCCTGATAGTCCCGAGTCAGGCAATCCGGAAAATCTCCAACAACCTATTAGCCCAAAATACCATCTTTGGAAGGATTTTAAGCGGTCAAGTCAAAGAGAAAATCTGCAGCTTCACAACGCAAGTCTAGAATGACTACCTTAACTTCCAACTAAGAAAATTCTGGGAAGTTGTAGAACTCCCTCCCATACCAGTTATCACCCCTGACGACAAATATTGTGAAGACTTCTACGAAGCCACAACTACGTCCTACGACGCAATTTACTAAATGACGTATTATATACGGATCCAACATTACAACCCGATTTAATGCTAATTATGCGCATATTTAAATACGTCTTCAATGGTGACGTCGAGAAAATGTACCGGCAAATCCTAGTACATGAAGATGACCAAAACTATCAGCGCATTATCTTTCGAAATTCACCTAGCAGTCCAATCCGCGACTGCAAGCTGAAAACGGTGACATTTGGCGTAACCTGCGCCCCTTTCCTAGCCATTCGTACACTACACGAACTGGGAAAATGTACGAAGGAAAAGCTACCTCTAGCCGCCCCAGTGCTAAGCTCTCAAACGTACGCAGACGACATACTATCTGTAAGCTATAGCCTTCCTCTAGCGTTGCGAATCCTTATCGCATGCTGTTCAAGCCCTCGACTCAGCAGGGTTCCCATTAAACAAAATAACATCCAACCACCCAGATATACTGGCAAATATAAGCAAAAAAAACTTGCTTGATACTTATTTTCTAAAGTTTGAAAAAGAGAGCACCACTAAAACTCTGGGCATACAATGAAATGCAATATCAGACCAATTTTCTTACACTCTTGAGTCGATATCTGCAAAGTCCGCAAAAGCTAAAGACACATTTTGTCATCTGTGGCAAAACTTTTCGACCCCGCGGGATTCAAGAATTATGGCTAGATGGAACCGATTGGGACGAAGTGGTGAAACCACTCCGCTTAATAAAATGGTCCCAATTTGCAAACAACTTGCACACTATATCTGAAGTCGAAATCCACGGCTTTTGTGATGCTTCGGGGAAAGCATATTGCCCATATTACGAACCCAGCACAATGGCAAGACTACAAGTCACTTATTAGTGGCAAAGGCCAAAGCCGCACCTCTCAAGACCATAAGCCTGCCACGACTCGAGCTATGCGTAGCACTCCTGCTCGCCAAACTAGCCTCGACCGTACAAACGAACTTAAACCTGAACGATCGGAAGCTATATCTATGGTCCGATTCAGAAATCGTGCTAGCGTGGGTAGAAAGACCACCACATACATGGAAAACATACGTGGCCAACCGCACAGGTCAAATCATTGACTAGGTTGGGCCAGCAACTTGGCGACACGTTGCCAGTGCTGATAACCCTGTGGATCTTGGCACAAGAGGCTGGAAACCCCTGCACTTTACAACCACTACACTATTGTAGCCCCAACTAGCTGGTCGAATCAACAGACGCATGGCCAAAATCGCCGCGCCCAATATAATAGCGCCAGAAAGTCGAGATTAGAGGGTTTTCATACAACTTTGGAGGACACAGTAATAGCGTACTTGTTTCAATTTGTACAACGCTTAAGGAATAAGGTTGAAGGAATACCCAATACCGAAAAACCTACGCCATCACATCAAGACTTGCAACGAGCGAAAACGTCGTTCATCGAGTACACCCAAACTCGTTATTATAACAACTAACGAAAGCTTTGAATAACGTCAGAACCAATTGACAAAGGGTATACTGCTCATTCTGAACCCCTTTGTAGACTCAAAAGGATTGCTTCGTGCCGACGGTAGGCTAGCAAACTCCAGTCTGAGCTACAATAAGCGGCATCCCACGGCTAAAACACTTGATAAACCAATACATTTTCATGTGTAAAATATGTACGACACATAAGCAGAAGTTGCGCAGGCAGATTATGGCAGCTCTACTACCTGAGCGCTGTAAGTTTACTCTGCCCTTTACGATCACTGATGTTATTTGCCGGACCTTTCTAACTTAAGGCTTCGATGCTCAGATCTTCCACCATAACGAAAGGGTACGAGGACTTTTTGTATGTTTCACAACCAAAGCGGTGCATTTAGCAAACACAGCCTCTAACGTTAGAGAAATGCTGTAGTTTTACATTAGGCTAGAGGACGATTAGAGAAACACTCGAATAGCGAAGATGTGTGTATTGTCAAGTACTGTATTTATAAACTAAGGTATAAAAACTTTGAATTTTATTCTCATTAGATATTTAAGCTTAAAACATGTCAAACATATTTAAAGCAATAAATTTATCGAAATAGAATTAAACAAGAACAATTTCATTTCATTTCAGTTAGAAATTTCTCATTAGAATCCCATTAGAATTTCACGTTAGAATTCGAATCGATAACTAACCTTTTTCTCAATATCGAGAACTAAGTCCCCTTTTTGTCTAGAATGCTATAATTCGCGACAGTTTCACAAATCGTTCTCTAACCATCTACCTTAGAGAATAACATTAGAATTCGAGTCGTTTTCTAATCGTCCTCTAACCTTAATGTTTGCTGGGATGCTCGGATTTGACAACTACAGCTTTCCTTGCGGCATTTGCACGCTTTGTCGGACGGAGAGGCTTTCCTTCCAAAATCATAAGCGATAATAGAAAAACGTTCAAACGTACAGAACGAGCCCCCGAAAATAATTTCTAAAGTTTACACAGGAAGTCTCACCGAAAATCATTGAGAAATACGCAGCTCAAGGCACTAATTGGTAATTTATACCCCCAAGTGCCCCACACATGGGCGGACTATGGGAATCGGCAGTGAACAGTTTTAAATAACATTTCAAGAACACAGCTGTCAATTACATATTTACTTTAGAAGAGTTTACGACTCTGTTAATTCGAGTGGAAGCCGTCCTAAACTCACGGCAGCTCTCCGACCTCGCAAGATCCTTCCGATTTTACAGCCCTAACCCCTGAGCATTTTCTAAGACGAGCTCCACTTTTGGCCATTCCCGAGCCAGAAACGGGCTCCCTTTCACTAATTAACCGATGGACACGAATCAAAATTCTCCATCATGAATTTAGCCACCGATGGAAGGAGGAACATCTCAAAGACGACTGCCTTCCTCCTACGGAATGGCGCCTCAGTCCTACGGTCACATCCGAGTAGTTGACCTACGTACTCAAACCGGCACACTAACTTGACCGCTCGTAAAGCTATGTTTTCTCCCAACTAATAGCAATACCGAAAGCACGAATAATCAAAATAATAATAATCGCGCCACAGAGTAAAAATTCAATTACAATTCTTTGCTCCATATAGATAACAATGAATATGGAAGTTGATGCAGTCACCCCGACTCCAGCCATCCGCTCGGCGGTCACGGTTCCCCGAGCTAGGGCATTACCAATAGCAACACCTCGCTCAGCCAATCCCCGGACAGAAACAACGCCAACGCGAAGGTCGGATGCAGCAGCTACCGACGAACTGCCTGTAAGGGATCCTGTAGCAGCACATAGCGTTCGATGCCCACTTTGTCGCCGTCCACACCCCCTACGTTTGTGTGTATTCAAAGCACCGGCACCGTTCCGGCATCAGCACAGGTCGCGCAACCACCGCGCAAACGGACTCAGCAATGTGCTGATTCGCCTAGGGGGGCCGGGATGGCTAAGAGAGCCTGACCAGCCACATCACTGGCGGTAGCAACCCTGCCGCCAGCACCAATTTCACCACACACCACCCAATACACAATTACACGCACCAATTGTCAAACACACGAATACACTTATAAACAAAACAAAACACAGTTCAAATAATTTTGTGTGCGAACTACCCGCCTGTTTATGCGCCAACACTTATTTTATTCAAAAAATAAAGTTTATAATTTATACACACAATTTCGTTTCCATTTATTTGGAAGTCGCGAGGTGGGTGCAGTGAAGTGAGAACTAAGGGAGCTTTAGTGCTAAAGTGTTTAGGTTGAATTCAGAGGTGCTAGATCAAAGCCTAGAATAGTTAAACAAGTTGTGCCACAGGGTGGTGTCCTACCCCCTTTCTGTTTAACTATTATATACCGATAATCACGTTGTTATCCCTTTTTGAGGGGGAAAAACAACACGTATTACGGTCAAACCTATATCAAAATGTTCGTATTTAACCTCTGGTTTGCAGAATCGTATACGTTTTTGTTTCCATCGCATAGGTGAGAAATATTAGGTAAAAACCGAGGTATTCTGTACATTGTTCGCATAGCGCTTAGGTATAACATGCTGTGTGTGCGCACACAAGTATTGGTTTTTTCTGTTTTACTGTATGCTCGCTACGAATGGGGGGGCGGAGCAGTTGCGTTCTTATCGTTTCGTATTTATATATTTGCCAATTTAGATTTTCGTCTAATTTGGGCGAACGGGGCGACCTCTAGTCTTCATAAAGGGTAAAAGAGAATAGCGAGATGTTGACCTGACAATTCCTGTTCAACTGCACTAAACCGCAGCACCCGAACAGGCACCTGGTCAACGAAAATCCGCCCCCAGGAGAATAAGAAGCCATCTACGCAAAATATTTTGATGGTATCCAGCACCTGATTTCCATGCCGTTTGATCCTAAGGTGCACCGATAGGCCGTTTCCCTTATCCACACCGGTAAACTCCTATGTCAGCTCTCTCCCAGCGAACGCCGTCCTTCAGGCAACGACACCACCCGTGGCCGAAGAGGAGCGGTCTGGATACTGTAATAGGGTAAACTCTTACTTATCCAGACTGAACCCTGACTTTACCGACCTGACCGAATGTTTGTCCGGCATGCGGCTTGTCCCCCCATAATACTAACCATCTTTTTGTCTGCTCAATCGAGCCTACTTTTCTAACACTAATTTGCCTCTGGTCCACCCCTATCGAAGCAGCTAGGTTTCTAGGACTTCCGTTAGAAGAGTTCGATGGCACTATTGGGTAGAGATACTGACTACCTAGGTAGGGCAAAGTAGCGCTACAACAACAATATAAATATAGGGAACCTAAATTTTTCCGAAGATGAGGAAAATGTTTTCACCGAACTTGCCGTCAAGCACGGAAAAGTGTTTCTCGACAAAAGCACCAACGCACCAAACATTAAAAAAAGGAAGGTTAGCCAATTCATGTTCAAAGGAAAAAAAAAAAAAGAATGAATGAAAGGACTGACGTGGCACCATTTCCACGGTACCATCTTCTTCTGTGTCATTATCATCACTGACCCAACTACTAACTGGCAGATGATACATTCTGGCCAAATTTATAGCAATTTATATTTTTTCTGTCTCAAAATTTTGATTTCGATATCTGTCAAAAAAAACCAATATTTTATAAATCTCGGAGTAACCAGCTTAAATCACAAATTTTTCCGAATTAAAAAATTGGAGACTAAAACTTTCCTGTGTCGTAGTCGGCGCCGTAAAAAATTTAAGAATCTCTCAACAAACCCAATTTTGGCCTAAATCGAAGTTCAGCAGCATTAAAATATTTAAATCTTTCTCTACAAATTGGGCATTTGAGATATTTTAATAAGAGTTCATTTAATTTATTGCACTTTATTTTCAAAAAATATCGGGCTTCCTTAGGCCCACATTAAGTCAGTCAACCACCCAAAAAAGTTTCAACACAACCAAAAGCCTGCTAAATTTTATTATATTGTCAAAGCAATCCAGTAGCGGATTTCATTTATAAGGGCCCAAATGTGTTTAATTAAAATTTAAGACATTTTTAAATAACAATAACATACCTGTTGCCAGAAGTGTGCATCGTTTTTCGCCATAATTATAAGTTTAGCAAAAAACTTTAAAGGATATGTGTGTTTAAATATCCGCTCCTGTTTCACAGAATAACCGATGTGTGTAGAAATTTAGAAAAAAAGTTCAAAGTTCAGGTCGAAAGAAAAAAGTAGAAAATATTAAAAATAACCTGAATAATCTTTTCGACATTACGCATGCGAATGCATTAAATATGATAAAAGCGAGGAAGATAATTTATTTTCGACTGCACGAAGGAAACCGATATAATATAAACGCTAATTCTTTTAACAAATTTCAAAATATTTTTTTGGCCGTTCCAAACTATCGAAAAAGGTACCCGGAGTACATGGCTCCGTATTAGAGTTATACAATGTATAATATACATGTTAGCTTCACATACACATATCTTCTATATATATAAAATTCAAATTATGTAAATATGTAGGTATAGATCGACTTGCGTCATAAACTTATAAACCGATCGTAACCAAATTTTACACACCTACTGTACATCTTCCAGGGATGGTCATAGGCTAAAAAATATTTTGATATATATAGGGGGCGTGGCACCTCCCATACAAATGGAATTTTCCTTTGTCCGTATCTCTGGAAGTATTTATGTTAGACCATTGAAACTCGGTAAGGGGTTATATGGGATCGATCCCTACCACCTCCAAAACAACTGGGTATAACGAAAAAGTGGGCGTGGCACCTCCCATACGAATGAAATACTTCTTAGTCGATATCTCTGGAAGCATTTAGGTAAGATCATTGAAACTTGGTTAGGGGTTATATGGAATCGATCCCTACCACCTCCAAAAAAACTGGGGATAACGACAAAGTGGGCGTGGCACCTCCCATACGAATGAAATACTTCTTAGTCGGTATCTCTGGAAGTATTTAGGTTAGACCACTGAAATTTGGTGAGAGATTATGAGATCGATCCCTACCACCTTCAAAAAAAACTGGGTATAACGAAAAAGGGGGCGTGGCACCTCCCATACGAATGAAATATTTCTTAGTCGATATCTCTGGAAGTATTTTTGTTAGATCATTGAAACTCGGTAAGGGGTTATATGGGACCGATCCCTACCACCTCCAAAACAACTAGGTATAACGAAAAAGTGGGCGTGGCACCTCCCATACAAATGGAATTTTTCATTGTCCCTATCTCTGGAAGTATTCGGGTTACACCACTGAAATTTGGTGAGGGGTTATACGAGATCGATCCCTACCACCTCCAAAAAAATTGGAGTTAACGAAAATGGGGGCGTGGCACCTCCCATACAAATGGAATTTTCCATTGTCCGTATCTCTGGAAGTATTTATGTTAGACCATTGAAACTCGGTAAGGGGTTATATGGGATCGATCCCTACCACCTTCAAAACAACTGGGTATAACAAAAAAGTGGGCGTGGCACCTCCCATACGAATGAAATATTTTTGTTAGATCATTGAAACTCGGTAAGGGGTTATATGGGATCGATCCCTACCACCTCCAAAACAACTGGGTATAACAAAAAAGTGGGCGTGGCACCTCCCATACAAATGGAATTTTTCATTGTCCGTATCTCTGGAAGTATTCGGGTTACACCACTGAAATTTGGTGAGGGGTTATACGAGATCGATCCCTACCACCTCCAAAAAAATTGGGGTTAACGAAAATGGGGGCGTGGCACCTCCCATACTAATTTTTCAAGCTAAATAAAAGTATTTAAGGCAGGAACCTGGAAATTGGTATAGAGCTAAATGATATCAAAAAAAATTTTGCGCATAAAAGTGGGGTTATCGTAAAAGCGTTTAAAGTTAGGACCTGAAAATTGATCAGGAGGTTAATGATATCAATAGCTCTATGTGGCGTGTTCCCGTGTAGGAAATTTTTTTTCGCTATTTACTTACGCTCCGGGACAGAAAACTAAAAATTTTGTGTATCGTGTAGCCTTAAACGGAATACTAAAATTTTATATTTTTGAAGTTGTATGCACAATGAAGAATTAAGAAAAAAGATCTATTTTGGGAAGACAGAAGTTTGCCGGGTCAGCTATATTATATAAATATGAAATCTTAAAGTATATTATTGATTTTGAAAGGCCCCCTAACTACTTACATCCCGAGCAACGCCGGGTACCCTGCTAGTAAGACATATATTGCAAGTTTAAGCTGTATGCGGCACGTGTTAAAATACAAATTTTCAGATAAAACCTTTTGAAAAAATGTGTTCACAGGAACATCTGGCAATGCTACTGCATACAAAATTTTGACCTCATAGACGGCAGGTATGGCCAATTACAACTTGGACGCGGCACGTGGTAAACTAAATTAGTTTGAACGAAACTTCAGCAGCGTATTTTTTTTATCAAAAATAACAGTTTGGAGGGGACCTCCATACAAAATTTTGATTTCGGAAAATAAGGACCATCCTATTATACAATGTCAGCTTCACATACATATATAAGACATAGCAGTGTCGGAAAATAAGGACCATCCTATTATATATGTTAGCTTCACATACATATATTGCAAGTTTTAAGCTGTATGCACGTGTTAAAATAAAAATTTTCAGATAAAACGTTTTGAAAAAATTGTTTGTTCATAGGAACAGCTGGAAATGCCACTGCATACAAAATTTTGAGCTGGGCGAATAATGCTCGTACAAGACTCATATACGGCAGGTATGACCAATTACAACTTACAAATAAAACCTTTTGAAAAAATGAGTTCATAGGAACAGCTGGAAATGCTACTGCATACAAAACTAAATTAATTTGAACGAAACTTCATCAGCGTATTTTTTTATCAAAAAGAACAGTTTGCATACAAAATTTTGATTTCGGAAAATAAGGACCATCCTAATATACATACATATGCTTCCAAAGACCTTTTTAGTGAATTATTTTTTGACAACATATTTGTAAATAAAAATTATGACCGTCTCGCTGAAGAATAATATATCTGTACCGTAATGTTTTCGAACGGTATTAGCTCTTATTGTCTTTATAGAAGCAATAAATATATGGGTCCAATTTATGTCCGGTGATTACATTTCTTTGCGTTTGAATATTCTATAGACCTCTACATGAGAGTACTCTAAAAATATTGCCATTGGATTACTTCATTGAGTATTTAACAGGAAAGCGTGAAAGGGGACAGGGGCTCCTCAAAATTTCACATACCGCCTCTCTCGCTTTACTGCAGAATACTCTATAGAGTAAATAAATTGGATCACCGTTTTTATATGAATGAGGATAAGCGTTGGTGTACTTCAATACTCCAGCGTTTTTTACAGAGTTACAGATAAGCGATACAACTAAAATGTGTGTGCGAAGAAGTTATCCAGTGGTTAATCAATATGACAGAGGGGCAAGTTGTAAAAAACTTCAAATGAGTCAAAACTACAGCAGCTAAAAAGAAAAATATTTACAGCGCACATATTTCCTTAACCAGCTGAAAATCCTTGCGGTTAAATCGATTAAGTTAACCATAAAATAGAATAAGAATGACAAAGATTCAAAATAACTATTTTAAAAATACTATCGCCGTTATTTTACCTAGGCTATTCAATGAACTGCCGAAAATTTATCTTGAGAAACCAGAAATAACAAGTAATACAGTTTCAAAAATTCTATTTATCATTTTGTAGTTTGCATACTAATAATGGTTATAATATTAAATGTATATAAATAAATTTCAAATTAAACTTATTACTATAAGCATTAAATGTGAACTTATCGAATGAATCACCCGCAGAAAAGCACTCAAGCTTCAATTGTCTGAATAATAATAAACTACTTATCCCGTGGTCGAAAATCGACCACCTTAAATTAGTACAACTTATTAAATCAGCGACATCTACCACCTTACAAAGGTACCACTATACTTTTGTTAAAATTCGGGGTTTCTTTTTTTCCGGGAAGTGGACCAGGAACCGAAATTTTCCAAACTTTTTTATTTATGGTGCGATTTTCTTCATATTTGGTACAAAGGTACCACTCTACTTTTGTTAAAATTCGGGCTTTCTTTTTTTCCGGGAAGCGGACCAGGGACCGAAATTTTCCAAACTTTTTTATTTATGGTGCGATTTTCTTCATATTTGGTACAAAGGTACCACTCTACTTTTGTTAAAATTCGGGCTTTCTTTTTTCCGGGAATTGGATCAGGGACCGAAATATTCCAAACTTTTTTATTTATGGTGCGATTTTCTTCATATTTGGTACAAAGGTACCACTCTACCTTTGTTAAAATTCGGGCTTTCTTTTTTCCGGGAATTGGATCAGGGACCGAAATATTCCAAACTTTTTTATTTATGGTGCGATTTTCTTCAAATTTGGTACAAAGGTACCACTCTACTTTTGTTAAAATTCGGGCTTTCTTTTTTTCCGGGAAGCGGACCAGGGACCGAAATTTTCCAAACTTTATTATTTATGGTGCGATTTTCTTCAAATTTGGTACAAAGGTACCACTATACTTTTGTTAAAATTCGGGGTTTCTTTTTTTCCGGGAAGTGGACCAGGAACCGAAATTTTCCAAACTTTTTTATTTATGGTGCGATTTCCTGCAAATTTGGTACAAAGATACCACTCTACTTTTGTTAAAATTCGGGCTTTCTTTTTTTCCGGGAAGCGGACCAGGGACCGAAATTTTCCAAACTTTTTTATTTATGGTGCGATTTTCTTCAAATTTGGTACAAAGGTACCACTCTACTTTTGTTAAAATTCGGGCTTTCTTTTTTTCCGGGAAGCGGACCAGGGACCGAAATTTTCCAAACTTTTTTATTTATGGTGCGATTTTCTTCATATTTGGTACAAAGGTACCACTCTACTTTTGTTAAAATTCGGGCTTTCTTTTTTCCGGGAATTGGATCAGGGACCGAAATATTCCAAACTTTTTTATTTATCTTGCGATTTTTTCCCTAAATTTGGGCAGAACAACGTCTGCCGGGTCCTTCTAGTAATATATATAAAGGTTACTGATTGAGCGACATAAGCTGTAATTATTTCTTTCGTTTATTTCATTTGTGTTGCATGCGATTGTAATGCGCAATCTGAAAGTCACAGATGCTCATGAGTTATGTCCACCGTTTAGACATGGTTGCCATATTGTAATTTTTTTGTTGTTAGTATACAGGCAGTATTTTTAGTAATCCATTTACCGGGAGCATATTAAAAATTCAGTTTAGCAAATCCGACTCAACGACGCTCTTACCTACTTGAACTCTGCTTTCTTTTTACTTCAAATTTTGAATTATAAGGTAGTCTTGGGTGCTTTGTAATCCCATTTTATTATTGGAGTTTTATGAACAGTAAAAGTTTTCATTTAAATATATGACTTCGAATCGCATTTCATTATAGAATTTGACCAAATATAGAAGTTTAATTACGTTTTTAAGAAAAAAAAAAATTAATAAAACAAAAATAAAAATTTTCCAGAAAAATGGTACCTTTGAACTATTTTTTGCAACGAAACATGCGAGATATTTCGAAAACAAATGTTTTAGGATGCATCTAAAGAACTAACCGAAAATAGTGACCATGAATACCTTCGAATCTCAATTTTATTATAGAATTTTGCGTTTTTAAAAAAGAATTAAAAAATAAAACTCTCTATTTAAAAATTGTATTCAATATTTCATTATCATATACATATCATAGACGACGCAAGTGTATACTTTACTCAATTTCTTAATGTGAGAGCAAATGAAATAGGAATCGTCGCTCAATGTGAGAATGAAAACATTTTACCGTTAGGGTTTTGCTACATATACATTTTGTTTATTATAAATGAATTTGGCGTTAATTTTGAAGTTCTCAATATGAGCATTAGGCCGGTTTCCATTTTGGATTTTTTAGGGTTTTTTCTTCAACAATTTAGATATATATGGCTGATTCCTTGGAAACTGATATATTTGTGTTCACCGACTTTAATTTATAACAAACCGACACTTTTTTAAATAAACTGATATGCAGTCTTATGAATCTCATCGAGTAATATAAATCAAGTGCAAAATTTAATCATTTAATACCATGGACTACTTTCAAACACACAAAAAAGAAAAAAATAGTCACAATTTATAGTGTCCCTTAGCTGAGGTCATGTACTTTTATTGGCATTATATGCTATACATTGTGATCAAAACAAAATTTGCATGAGGAAGCTTTAAAAGAGGACAAAGAGCGTAACAATATGCCACAATTGTTTTAAAAATAATGTGCTTGACTAGGGTCCTATAGAGGACTAAACTTTGTTCTCCAGTTTTGTAAAAAATCAAAAAATGGTGGTCACAGTCGGCGTGTGCGAATATTAATTAACATATAATATTAATTTTTTTTGACACATGTTCAGTCTAATGTCAACATTTACCTGTGCTAGAGCAGCTCCCATTTTGAAGACGGGTTGGGAAGATTTTGCGTTTAATATATGTGTCACACTTTCTCATGTCACAACTTTACCACAGCTTTTCTTCTAAACTAGGTGTAATTTTTCCTTGAAAATTAGAACACACATAGACCTTGGTGGCATACATCTAATTTCTAACGGAAGTCAAAAAATATTAAGCCATCTTAAAATGAGAATAGATTAAACATGAAATGTCACAACTCTAAAATGTCACAACTTTTTTTCTACTGGTTTTGATACAGGAATAACTGTTATTTAGTGTTAATACATGAATAAACTGATTTTGGAGCATATTGTTCACATATATATATAGCCTTTAACACAAAAAAATACAATAATTCTTGGTTCAATTTCCACCAAATATATATGTGTTCTCATAAGAGGTTAATAGTTTAAATATGAAACTGAATAATTCACTTGCGTTCAAAGCAGTTTATGAAATGGTTGTAGCAAAGCTATATATTTTCGATATTTAGAATGCATTTTTTCGATATTTGAATAAGTATGGGTACAGTGGGCGTTAATGGGTTAAGTTGTAGCGCAATGCGAAACAGGGGCTATTTCTTATACCCCATTTACAATGTATACACTTGCAAAAGTCATTTATCGTAACATTGACATTTCACAAAAAGTCGATGTGAAATATATCAGTTTCCAAGGAATCAGCCATATGTACATATATATACATAAGTACATTTTATATTGACTTTTATATCATATCAATAATTTTTTGTGATATATATATAGTATGACCCAGCTTATATATATAGCTATATGGAAAATCTATAAGAAAAAAGCAAATTCCTTAAAAAAAATTCATTAAACGACTTATGTATGTACATATATAAGTACATATTGTGTTATGGTAAATTTTAGTAATTTCCCTGCAAAAAAAATAGCCAATATGAAAAAAAGGAAAAAAAAATGTTATGTTCGAAGTTGGGCTCGAACCATGAAACGCACGCGTCCCATCCGAGACCATTACACATGCGCTATTGGTATACATGAATATGGCATGTCAAATGCTATACCTAAGCGCTAAAGGTTCAGCCAAGGCAAATTCATTCTTATGGTAATGTCAAGTGAACAGCTGACTTCCTCTTCTTCACGTTTTTAACTCGCCGTGTAATGTAGAATGTCATAAAAAGAAAGATTTTACTATTGACTTTTAATATTATATTTATTGTTCCATACACCATTAGTTCAATTAATTTTTATGTAATATAAAAAAAAACAATCGATGGTTGTCATTTAAAATTTTGTATCACTATGACATTCTACATTACAAAAACTTGAAGCGAATAGAGGCGAATATTGCCGAATTCGCTCTGCCGTTACCATAACAATCAATTTGCCTTGGGTTCAGCAAATATTTCCACCGCTAAGAATATGGTCCATATTTTAGTCTTTAATGTTACAGAAATACGTTTATTTCTGTTCATCTTTCTGAAGTATTCAACAAAAGCTAAATATTTTTTACTTATTCCAATAAGTAACCCGAAGGGCTATATTTTATACCTATACAATTTTCTTCAATTCTTTGTTGTTTTCAAGATACAGCCAGTTTAAAGTGGTCCCAATAAGCAAAGTACGTTTACTATCACCCCTATTCCGCATTACAATTACGTTCCCGCTCTACGCTCCGCTTGGATCGTAAATATGCATTCTGAGTTACGCTTGGATCGAAAGAAAAAGAGGAAGAGCTAAAAGTTTTTCGAAGTCAGCTGTTTGCCTTGGAATGTGTGAAATTGAAACATAGCAAATCAATTTAAATTACACAAATTATTACTTTTGAAATAAAAGTAAAGCTTTATTATAATTTATAAACTTAATTGTATATGTTTGAGCATTATTGAATAAATTGAGTGAAATTTTATAGATCAATTGACAAGCAGACAATGCAGACAACGAAGGACCAACAAAAAGCAAGAGGACACTGTTGGTGGATGTTACCACATCGTCAGTAGGTAGCTGGTATTTTCCATAGAGCTAGTGCTAGAAGAGTGCGCTTTGTCGACCAGGTACACAGATAGTTGGCGTCGCATCGTGGGGCCACACCATACGCCGAGCAAACATTAGACATGTCAGGTTAGGTCCGACCGCAGGTGGTACTTTTCGCTGTAGGAAGACATTTGCCGCCCTGGAACTGACAAAGAAGTTTACAGAGTATGAGTGGGTGCTGTGGAGTGGGCGCCGGTACTCGTTTGGATATAATGGCAAAGTCAAAGCCATTACCTCAGTTTTAATTTCGTTAGTAATATTGTTTGGTGTTTTGAATGCTAGTCCAATTTGTAATTGTTTACAACCGGTGCCGATGCTAATGCGCATCCAAAAATATTAGATCTCCGTAGGCGGATTCACATTCCTGGCATCGAAACGCGTCTTTTGATTTCCCTCCCTACATTTTTGGACAAATATTAGCACTCGGCACCGGTCAAAAACAATTACCCTGCAAACATATCAAAAAACATCATTAGAGCACAAAAAAACAAAATATAGCGAGCAACTTTTACATACGCGTTTTACTTAAATTTTAAGAATTTCAACAAAAAATCGCGGGAATTAATCGTAAATTGTTTGCAAAATAAAAAACAAGCATTTATCCGCCAACAAAATTCCAACGTAGAAAAACGGAGCTACGATCGAAGTGCAGAATTAGCAGAATTGGAAGTTTCGAAGTTGAACGTAGCGGAATTGAAACGCAGAATACCAAAGTTGCCAAGCGGAGAAAATTTTCGATCCAAGTCGAAATGCAGAATAGGGGTGTATAAGATTACTATAAACTTACTTTTGTAAGCTTTTCGTTTGGAAAACGTTTACTATAATCATTGCAACACGTTTGGAAAATATTGTCGACTCAACGAAAGTGATCCCTTTTTAAATAATTGGAATTGAGGCTTGGAAAACAATGTTTAATAAACGTTTTATTCAATGTACAGTAAGGGTTTGTTGAAAACTGACTGATAAAACTCCAATTTAGGCGACAACGGTGAAAACGGGCCAATAGTCTAACGAATTTGTTGTGGGATTTTGTTCCGAAGGTTGCTGGTTCGAATCCTTACCATTTCTTTAACTTTCTTTTTAAATTCATTATTTAAATATTATGTTTTATAATAAATTCTTACTTGGTGCAAGAGGCGCTAAAGGGCCAATTTTTGTATGCTGCTTGCAATTTTTTATACAGTCTGCATCTGCAAGGCAAATATGTGAATTTTTTCTGAGAAAATGAATATAAATGAAGCATATAAAATTTCAAACATTATTTTTGAAAACTGACAAATTTTTCACCTCGCTGCGAGTTCACTTCAAGTTATTTCTTCAAGGCTACCACACCATTGGAAAAACATATCTAAACGTTTGTGAAATTTTCAAGTTATAAACTTGTTTGGAAAACATTTACTTTTTCCACTTGGAAAATATTGTTTAATAAACTAGCTTACTTCTTTGTTTATTGGGGTCTTTAATGTTACCGTATTTAGAAGTGAGTTTTTTTGATTCCAGATGCCTTGGGCAAATGCAATGTATCTTATGTTACGCTTCCATGGGGAACCGGGAACATAATATTAAGAGACATGCAGTTTTTGTAAAATTTAAGAACAATTCCCTACCTAAGAATACTTGTACTTACAAGACTCGACATATCCGTTTTTAGCATTGTTTTCGCATTTCTATAATTTTCATTTTGGGAAACCCATTGCTTATACTTTTGCAAAAGCATATTCTTTTGTTCCCAAAAAATATTGTCCCTTTGCACGCCCTCATATTTGTCAAAATCTTTATGATAAGCTTTAATATTTTCATCCAATTCAAATGCATAAAGCCATAAAGCAATCAGCAGAGTCACGCTACGTGTTACCCCTTTGCTGTTTGCGAATGACTGGCATCCAAATTCTGTTCTAACACCGCTGTGACGGAACTGTTATTTCGCTCTCAGCAGGTACTAAAATGAAGAGCGTAAGAATATATGTGAAGAGCGTAAGTTCAGCAAGTTTAAAATGTGTTCGCAGCTCCAACCATTGATATACTAATCGATTGCGTAGCGAGATTTCGGTTTAGGCGAGTGCATTTGACGCACTTGTGATAGATAGTGTTTTGCGTCGTAAGCAACGTTTGCCGATTTGAGTCTACCTCCTACCCGAAGCATACCACGTTGATCGACAAATGGCTGCAAACGTAACAAACTACTACGTAATGGAATGGGTTCATTTTTGCCACACAGCGCGATTTCATTAGCAAAATGAAACTGTTGTGTATGTTTGATCAATCGACGTTCTGCTTCTGATACTTCGTGGCACGTCAGAGGTCAATTTATTTTCATAGCGCGTCGATTGGTTGCACGTAAATTTTGGATGAGTCTCAGGACGTAAGCGATAATTCTACTTAGTTTAGAAAACGATGAGTATTTTGTTAATACCGTCCATTGAGTGTCGGAGTTTAAAACGTGTACGTGCACCTTCTTCCGTAACCCCATGTCAGTGGAATGCAATTTCGGAGTAGTTTGATTTTGGAAAGGTTCTGCCACCTTCAAAAAGTCTGGACCTGACCACCAAAGTTCGTGAGCCAGGAGATCGGCGGGTGAGATTCCTCTCGAAGCACAATCCGCGGGATTTTGTTCCGACCGCACATGATTCCAGCAGTCAGGCGGGAGAATCTCCTGTATCTCTACGACGCGGTTTGCCACAAACGTTTCCCAGCGACTCGGGTGAGATTGTAGCCACGCAAGGGTTATCGTTGAATCGGTCCAACCAAAAAGCGGATATTTCACGTTATTCCAACTACTCAAGACACTTTGCACTAACTTCGATGCGAGATGAGCACCACACAATTCTAGTCGCGGTAGTGCGGTTGTTTTGATAGGTGCCACTTTCATACATACGTGCATACATTACAGCGGAATATGCGCGCTCAGATGCGTCAGAAAATACGTGTAGTTCGGTGAAGGATTCATTGACTCCAACACCGAGCCAGCAGTCGACTCTCACATTAGCTAGCGATTCCAATTGTGAGCGATGTTCATTCCATGAATTTGCGATTTCGTCTGGTACCAGATCGTCCCAACCAACTTCAGTGCGCCATATGTCCTGAAAACACATTTTCGATTTGACTGTCACCGGAGCGAGTGGCTCGAGAGGATCGAATAACGTGCTAGCGTCAGCAAGGAATGCTCGCTTTGTTAAGAACGCGGGAGGTTTTCTGAGATTAACTGTAAACCTGATGTAGTCTTCGTCCGTATTCCAAACAATCAACAATGCATTGACGTTTTTGTCGTCGACGATGTAATGCGAAATGGACTTAGATGTGTTTGAGATACTATCTTAAAGTTCCGCGCAGTTCGTTGCCCATTTTCGCAACTCGAAACCCCCCTCTTGAAGAATTGAAGAAACATTATGATGTATGGCCTTTAAATCATCACTGCAGGACGCACCTGTCAGCAGATCATCCATGTAGAAATCCTGTATAATAGCGGAGATGGCTGGTTTGCAAGGGTTAAGCAAATCCTTGGCTGTTTGCTGTAGCGAACTAACGGCTAAATGGGATGCAGCCGCAACGCCATATGTTACGCGTAACATACGATAGTCCTTTATCAGTGAGTTCGAATCGGGCCGCCACACGATACGCTGGAGATCTATGTATGTGCTTGCTGTCGACACACACCTGGCGGTACATGTTCGCGATGTCTGCAGTGATTAGAGTATCGGTGTGTTCTAAAACGCATCAGTATTGAAACTAGATCTTGTTGAAGCTGTGGTCCGACAAACATAGCATCATTCAACGAATTGCCAGATGAGGTCTTGGCAGATGCGTTGAAAACGACCCTCAATTTTGTCGTAAGACCCGATTCTTTAAGAGCGGGATGATGCGGCATGTAATATGCATCCTTCATTGGTCCGGATACAACCTCCATGTGATTCATCTCAAGCAGCTCGTTCATGAACTCGTTGTAATGTAACCGTAGAGATTCATCTTTGGACAACCTACGCTCAATTTGCAAAAGATTGCGGACGGCGAATGCTCGTGATTCGCCCAGTACAACATTAGCTTAAAGCGGTAGTTCGACTACGAAACGCCCTTTAGGTGTGCGGTTGCAAAATGATCTTCGCAGATGCGTTCTTCGTGAGTGAAATGAGTTTTGCGTGGCGATTCTTCAAGCTCCCACGACCTAGTGAGCGCTCTTTCGAGTTGAACGTCGCAGTGCAGCGATTGTAGATGTAGCGAGCGTGGAGTTGCCGGTCTAAACTACCAAACAATGTCCATCCAAACACGGTTTTTTGTGCCATTGGTGTGCCGGCTGACCCCTTGCGTAGCTCCT
Organism: Sphenella marginata; assembly: GCA_951509765.1. Lineage (NCBI taxonomy): Eukaryota > Metazoa > Arthropoda > Insecta > Diptera > Tephritidae > Sphenella > Sphenella marginata. The sequence goes on from OX608078.1 coordinate 95,318,771, forward strand.
CGCAAATTAGCTGATCCATATAGTCCATACCAATTAACATATCTATACGGCCAGGCTTCATATAATTAGGGTCCGCTAAGAAGAGATCTTGAATGTGGGACCAGTTACTGATGACAATTGGATGAGTTGGTAGGTCACTTGTAATCTTGGGTAAGATTAAAGCGCTAACCGCATAGCATTCGGTGGAATAACGAGAAGAAAGCGACAAAGAAGTTTCGCCCTTGCAGCGACCCCCTTGTGCTGAACCGATGCCAGTTACATTTACGTTCGACGATATACGTTGTACGCATGCCTCGGTGACAAACGTTACGTGAGATCCGGTATCAAATAAAAGACGAGCCAACGCTCTGCGCAATCTCGAACCCTAACAACCGCGGTACCTAGTAGCACTGTTTTCGCCGGAGTAGGTAGCAGCAGTGTTGTTAGCTGAGGATGATTCGAGAGCAGGGATGTTGACAAGAACGGTATTAGCGGCGGTGCGGTAACCCTCGGGTGAACTTGAAGCGTTGTGAAGCAGAGTATGGTGACGCTGATGACAGACGCGGCATGTGGACGAGCTATTACAACGATCTTTGTAATGCCCCGTGCTTAAACAATTCATACAAGCTTTAGAGTCCTTAATAAACTTGGATTTGGCTGCTGGGTGCGACAATTCCCTTTGTTTGCGCGTCTCATACGCGAGCTTGCTTACAATTTCAAAAACGAGCCAATCATCCCAAAAGTCTACGGTACGCCCTAATGCCTTAAGGCCTCGTATATGCTGCTGAAATGCATTGAGAACGTTTTTAATGGAGTCAGCGGAGTCATATGTGGCTTTCGGAATTTGCGATATGGCCCTGAAGTGCGCGTCGACCATAACTCGCATAACATTGTATCGCGACCGGAGAAGTTCCCAAGCTTCGGTATAATTTGCATCGCTTATCTTAAACCCACTGACTATACTAAGCGCATCCCCCTTCAGACAGGTATGTAGGTAATGCAGCTTTTGAGCACCCGACAAGGAATTGTTAGCGTCGACTAGAGAAGTAAAGGCATCATAAAAAGCGACTTATTCCGTGGAATCACCAGCGAAAGTTGGGAGATCCATTTTTGGCAACCGAATTGATGCTGACACATTTGCAGAAACGCTTGATGATGACTGCATTTGTTGATTTGGTGTAATAACTTTCGATTTCTGCACACGTTTGAAATTTGCCAATGCTGTGGAGTAATAGGTTTCTGCCTGTATGCGTTGTTGTTCTTCTACCGTGGCGTTTTCGGTACCACAAGACCTTTCGACCTCCTCTTGTGCTAAGTTGAAAGCACCCATTGCTCGTTGAGAAGTGACAGGTAACTTTTGACATTATCAATGTCCAACAAAAATGCGTCTTCTTTGCTCTTCCCCATGTACCTTTTAATGGCATTTAATGCGGAGTCGCGGGATTTAACATGGGCAGACATTTTGCTGATTTAATTTTTCAAGGGCAGACAAGGGCTATTAAAACTTTCAGAGTTGTACGTATGAGAAAAAACTATTACAGCGTAGAATTGCAACTTCAGCTTTTGCTGTATTGTAATTAAAAAAGCGAAACAGTGTGTGTTTCAAAGAATAATAAGACGTAGCAGGTTTTTATTTTTATTAGTTGTTATTAATGGACGTAGTAAATATATATAGGCGAATATATTTGATACGTACGTATACGGCGATCATGCGGTTTTGATAATATGCAGGTTATCCTTGCAATTTTGTACTTGCGGTGCGGCCGGAATATATATGTATGCGGTGTAGATTATTTGCAGATGATTGCGATTATGTAATGCAATGCGGGTTGAACGAAAGCGGTGAAAAGCGGTTGCGAGCTATCCGGCTCGAAAGGACCAAAATGTTGCAGATGATGCGGGTTTCCTCCGAAGAACGCTTAGGTGGATGCGTGTTCCAATTCACCTTAATAAAAGCACTTATAATTCGTGCTGAAAATGCGCTGCGGGCGCTTGCGGGAGTTACCAACAATACTTGGTGCGATTTGCTTGTGGACTGTATAAAAATGATGAAGCGGACGATCTGTTGCCTTTCAAATAATAACACAAGTCCTGATGACTTTACAAACTTTAATTTATTATAATTTAATTGCAAGGTATAAAAAGGCGCGTGCAATAAGCAAAATATGTAAGCGAATAGCGATGTGCCAAAGCATTGCAATGACAAGTGTCAAATAGTAGCGAGTGCTTGACTGGTTGCATTCAAGCATGAGTTTAACCCTTTGGTGACTCATCAGCTTATGTATATCAAGTGTGCTATTTTACTTGTCAAATTTAATTTTTATTTTCTATCAGCAAGTGACACATTTCCAATAAAATTTAAAATTATTATGAATATGACATAGAACTCAAAGCAGTGTTCATAAGTGTTGTATTAAAAGAATAGTACATGAGACTATAAAAAACCTTGTGAATTGCCTAATGTGAAAATATAGTTTATTGTTGTTGTTGTTGTAGCGCTACTTAGCCCTACCTAGGTAGTCAGTATCTTACCCAGTAGTATTATCAAACTCTTCTAATGGAAGTCCTAGAAACCTGGCGGCTTCAACAGGGGTGGACCATAGGGATATGGGTGTTAAAGGACCTCTCTGAACTTAGCTCTTATATGTGTGGCAACTTTTCACTACCAAGCTTAGAGACTAGTTAGAAAGATAATTCTTGCACTGGAATTTGCCGTAAATTATCCGTAACTGAGTGGCATATTCAAAATTAAAAAAAGAAATTTGAATCTTTTGTCTGTTTGCCCAGCTAAGTTCTTGTGAAGTTAGGTCTTTTGATAGTTGCGCATGGTTGACTGTGTCAAAAGCTTTGGCCAAGTCAAGCGCAACTAGCACTGGCCTGTGGTTTGGGCGCTTTTGATTTAGTCCGTCCTCTATCTGAGTGGTGATGGCGTTCAGCGCGGTGGTGGTGCTGTGGTTTTTGCAAAAACCATGCCGATGTTCGGCGAGCCGCAAGTTTGCGGTGAAATACGGTAATAAGATAGATTCCAACACTTTCACTACTGTCGAGAGGAGTGATATGGGGCGATATGACTCCCCTACGGCAGCTGGCTTGCCAGGCTTTAGTAGTGGGACCACCTTTGCCTGTCTCCATCTTTCAGGAATAACAAAGGTGGACAGGGAAAGGTTGAAAATGTGTGTAAGGTATCTTATAAATTCGTCGCGGAGGTGTTTCAGCATCAGCATGGAAATGCCATCGGGGCCTATATACTTGGTGTTTTAGATCTCCGAATTGCCTCTTGAACTTCTGTTGTGGCGATGGCAATGGGCGCATGGCTGTTTTTTAGGACGCATTACAAGTTGTCGGCAGAAAGCGCTCGCGCATCTTTTTGGCTTCAACTGACTTTATCGCCTAAGGCGATGGATTTTTTGTCATTGGGTTTAGTCGGGTTGGACAAAGATTTCACCGTGTTCACTCCAGCTGAGAGGTTGCAAGACCTTATGTGCTCCTCCCACTTAGCACGTTTGTGTTTATCTACTAAGCGTCTGATTTCCGCATTCAAATATGGTCACGTTCATTTGCCAGGGCCGCTGCCTCTGGGGGGAAGTATGGACGCACTTCCTTTATTATACTTGACGGAATGTGTTGATGGGAGGCTGATATTAGGGACATACGAAATGCCTTTTCCCCTTCTTGTACGTCAGACGGGGTGGGGAGAGCAGCGAAGGCGCTCTCTGTGGTGGTAAGAAAATCCTCCCAGTCTGCTTTATTAAAGTTGGTGAAGGTGCGATTTTCAGCGGTGACAAAATCGGTGGGGCGATCGATAGAGAGCACTATGGCATTCGGACGCATGTCAATGCAGTTTATAAGGCCTGTACTGACTATGGTGATATCGGGCGAGCTAGAGCAGTTTACCGCCACTCTAGTGGGGGCATCCCCATTAACCGAGCAGAACGTCGAATCGTTTATTTGGTCGGCCAGCTTCTTCCCCATACCATCGGCCTGTATGCTGGAGTGCCACATGTCGTGGGGTGCATTGAAGTCACCAAGGATGACACGATTCTCACCCCTGAGTAACGCACGAATGTCGTGGTGGTAATCCCTGGGACAGCAGGTGAGAGGAGGTATGTAGATGTTAATGATTGCAAGGTCGACATCGCATGACCGGACAACCATACCTTGACGTTCTAAGGTGGTGTCCCTCGGGTCAATGTCAGGCTCAATAAGACGATACTGCACAGATTGATGCGTAATGAATGCCAGACCACCCCCAAGCCCTCTCGCACGATCGCAACGGTGTACAATGTACCCGTTGCAGGTCCGGAAGGTGGATCTTCCACCGAATTTTGTCTCTTGGATCGCGGCGATTTTGTTTTGTATCGCCTCATGCAAGCTTCCATTTCATTAATTTTACTGGATAAGCCATTGCAGTTAAACCGCAGGAAACTAAAATGCGAAGGGGGAGAAGAGTTGATGCTGGGGGGTTAAAGACTGGTGCGTATGTCTAGGTGGTAGTAGGCGGCAGCAAGGCGCAACGTACGTATCAGTCCATAAGTTCCTGTTTACGAGTCCAGAGCATATAAGCAGGTGACACAGGCCAATGCAGTTATTGCACTTGACTGATGCCACAGGCGTGTATAATCTTAACCGACAAACAGTGCACGTAGTATAAAGGACCAGGAGCTGATGGTTATGACTTATACTCATGCTGATGCTGGAAGAATAGGGGCTGACTGAGGAGGTGGGAGAAAGCGGATGCTCAGCATTGCTCAAATCCACTTGGGAAGTGCTACGCAGGGAGTAGCTGTGAGCTGCTGTGTGAGATGTTGACGCCAGGGGGCGTGAGCGGCCGCTAGGGTAATCTAATTGCTGATGTGCATTGCTAATGCTAGTCGTGGAGGTTGAGGTGACTGAGCCAGACATATGTGGCGGAGCAATACTTTATCGGCGACGGCCACAGGACGTCCTAGGACATGAACAGCAGGGGGCAAAAGTTCTATATAAACTAGCGGGTCTATGTGTAGACATTATTGAGGGGGATAACTGACGGTTTAGACAGGGGATAGCGAAATAACAGCCCTTGGTCGGGGAAACCCCGAGTCATTCCGGTACGTAGAACCGGCGGTATTTGTTTCCTTTGGCACTCAACTATGTACTAATAAATTAGCTAAAAATATGATAGAGGTGTCAAAAGACGCGTTTTGACCTCAGTATCAATGATCCGAAGTCGAAATTTCATTTTTTTGTTCCAGTGAAGAGATATTTGCAATCAAAGTTCAGAATTTTCTGTCATTTTCATGTGGTTGTTGTAATCACAAATTACACTGTGAGAAAAGAGGACATCACCGTGCCCAGTGTTATTTTTTGAAGCGCGGCCGAAGGCCGCCTACTCGGAAAGGTGTTCTGCACATAAAAAACATGGATCAGGCCCCTAAATCAGGATTTGACCTGGGTAATTTTTTGGTTTTTTGTTAATAACTTTTCACTGGAACAAAAAAATGAAATTTCGACTTCGGATCCTTGATCCCGAGGTCAAAACGCGTCTTTTGATACCCCTATCATATTTTTAGCTAATTTATTAGTAGTTGAGTGCCAAAGGAAACAAATACCGAACCGGCTGTCGTGGGAATGAAGTTTATTGAGCTAGCTTACTTATTTTTTTATTGGGATATAAACAACCAACATACATATATACATAAAAAATTGTTGATTAGTTTCGTTTTTTGATTTGCCTGTACATTTCAAAAAAAATTTATTTTATAATTGACAATGTGAACTCAGCCGTATGGTTTTGTTTTGAACTGTGAAAGTAATAAACGAAACGAAATGGTAACGTACAATATAGTTTATTTTCGTACACTGGTCAATTGTCAGATTTCCAAGGGAACATGCCAGTCATTTACTAGTCATAAAGTTTGTGTAGAGGGGAAACAAACTAGTAACTGGTAGTGAAATACCGGTTTCATAGTATTTCAAAATGGAACGAAATATACTAGGGAGATAACATTCTAATCATAATACTAGTTCGGACAAGTTAAAAGAATCCTAGTCCAAATTTAGATCAAAACCTCAAGCAGAGATTTAAATAAGAAAATGGACTCATTAATACTGTAAGCCATCTGGCGGCCTAGTGAAAGACCCTGGTTGAACGCAGGCTCGTATTTTGACATTTAATGGTATTGAGAGTTGGTCGGTTGGTATTTTGGGAGTTAGTCGGCTATAGTCCGTGGAATTAAAATCTTAAGACGCCTACAATCAAGAAAGGCCATATTTATTTTTCTCTTTTGCTGTAATTGAAATTAATTGTTATATTCAAACAATGCCTTGCTCGAAATCTCTATACTTAAAACTCTCACCGTACCAAAGCTTGAGCTCTCTGGAGCACTGCTTTTAGCCGAAGTGATATCAAAAGTAGTAAATGCAATAAAATTTAATGGAAGTGTTTATTGTTGGTCTGGTTTAACAATTGTTCTTTCGTGGCTGAATAACGAACCAGCCAACTTCAACACATTTGTAGCAAATCGAATTAACACAATTCAAAATCTTACTAAAGGAATGACGTGGTGTCATGTATATTAGAGAGTCATAAAAATGTATGGAAAAAAATTTTGTTTCGAAATTTCATATGCATATCCTCTATATTGGTGCGTTATGGTCTTAATAACATATATGCGAAGTTTTATTGTTCTAGGATAACGATAACACGTGCCACTTTTTAGTCGAAGTTTTGGCTATTACCTTACACTAAGGCCCGCTTTCATAAAAGCCGGTTAGAGCTTAATCCGAATTTAATCCTGATTTGTGTAAAATCCGTTTTCACCAAGGCCGATTAGCACAAATCGGCCGGTTAACGGCTGATAAACTTTACCGGCGAAGGATGGCCGATTAAGAAAAAAATTGCATTTATCAGCTGTGGACACAATCAAAATCTATATATATAAAATAAGTCCCCGTATATGTACGTCGCCGAACTACTCATAAACGCGTCGTGCGAATCCAACCAAACTTATACACTACGTGGCCAGTGGTCCATTTATGGTTTATATGAAGTTTCAAGACCCTATGCGATACCTTTTCCGAGATATCGACCAAAATATGGTCCAGGGGTGACCCTAGAAGGTGTTTAGACAATATGGCTATCGAGTAAAAGGTGTTAATGAGGGTTTTAACAGGAAGTGGTTCAAAGTCCAATATGGGACCCTGTTTCCGAGATATCGACCAAAATGTGTACCAGGCGTGACTCTAAAGAGTGTTTACACAATATGGTTACCAAATGAAAGGTGTTGATGAGGGTTTTAACAGGAAGTGGTTCAAAGTCCCATATGGGACCCCATTTCCGAGATATTCACCAAAATGTGGACCAGGCGTGACTCTAAAAAGTGTTTGCACAACATGGTACCAAATGAAAGGTGCTGTTGAGGGTTTTAATAGGAAGTGGTTCAAAGTCCAATATGGGACCCCATTTCCGAGATATTCACCAAAATGTGGACTAGGTGTGACTCTAAAAAGTGTTTGCACAACATGGTACCAAATGAAAGGTGTTGTTGAGGGTTTTAATAGGAAGTGGTTCAAAGTCCAATATGGGGCCCCGTTTCCTAGATATCGACCAAAATGTGTGACCCTAGAAAGGGTTTGGACAATATGGATACCAAAAGAAAGGTGTTGACTAAGGTTTCAACAGGGAGTGGTTTGGTACGCTGACGGATGTCGTAGCGTAGAAAAGTATAATATATCCTTTTGATAATATATCATTTTGACAAGAAAATTAAGAACTTTTTATTTATTGTAGCTTTTGTATCATAAACCTTGGTTAGTATTACCGCGAGGTAAGAAAGCTTTCACTACCCCTCTTCCTCTCAATCAAAATATTTTAACATTTGACAAATTTTTATTTCAAATTTGATTGGGGAAAAAACAATTAAATCAAATGAGCATATTTTCGCTTTTGAATAATTTTTAATTTAAAAAAAAGTTTATGTGCTGGTGTTATATTACCATATTGTATTGAAGAATTTGTTATAGAAAAAAATAGTTTATGTGCTGTGGATGTATTATTGGCTAATTAAATCATTTTATATAACCGCTATTTTTTAAAGAAATACAATGAATTGAGAAAATTAGTGGTGTTTATTTTCATAGTTTTGTTTTTAACCGAGGCTCACAATGATCTTAGGTTCATAATGATCCTAGGTATACAATAACAAAAAAACAAAGGCAAAACAACGTTTGCCGGCCTCAGCTAGTTTGTTTATATTCCCACAAAACCAATTTTAATTTGGCAACTTTGTGCTGTTTTGATAGTGTTTTGAAAGTTGGTGCCGTTCTAGAAGACAGTTCAATGCCTAATTAGCATTAAATATTGCTGATAGGTATTTTTTCCACATAAATACCATGGGACAGATCCCCCATTTTGGACCAATTTAGGGCAAATTTTTGGCGATAACTTCTTACAGAAATACAATTTGTAATTTCCGCATACGGATTCTTTATGCCGGGGTCTAGACGCGTCTTTTGGCACCAACCTCAGCAAAATCCGATAAATATTAGGCATTGAACAGTTTTCTATAAAATTAATTCAGCCAATTCAGCTTCTGGGAAAACGTAAACAAACCGAAAAACAGCTGTTTTGCCTATTCACAATGCAATTTTTTGCTAATTTATTCACAAAGATGGGTCTAATCAGCGATAACATAACCAGGCTTTAGTGAAAACCAAATTGTCGATTCAGAAAATCAGCGATTAAGGAATCGCCGGTTAGGAATAATTTAACCGGCTTTTATGAAAGCGGGCCTAAGTAGGCTAACAAGTCCATTAAGGCTTCGAAAACTACAAACTTTTTATATGTTGCTCATATATAAAGGACTGTGTAACAAATCTCTACCTTTAAATTTTTAAAAGGGCAAAAGGACTCCTTGCAAGGATATTGAAAAAACGTATTCACCAGAAAAGAACGTTGGAATTTTAAAAGTCCCTTAGTATATTACGTATGTCATTAAAAGATAATTGGGCCACCTGGGTCGTAAATAAAGAAAATCAAAGGTTTTGATATGTGGAATTTAATTTTAATTTACCAATAGTTGCATGTAAATAAATATTAAAAAAAAGGGTAATAACTTCAGTGCCTACCAGGGATATCTTCTCTGTAATGTTTTGATATTGCAATCGGGATATATGTTTCTATGTTCTGGTGCGCAACGCAACAGGTATTGTTTTTCTTCACCTTCTGCTGTCATTAATCTATTAAAATCATGAATTTGACAGCTCTTTCAATTTTAGTTTCTTAACCGGTTGCGGCTTAGGTTCTAGTTTCAGTTGCGCTATTAGTTTCGGTTTCATTTACTACTCCTGTTTTATTTCCGGTTTGGGTTTCGGTTCCAGTTTCGATTCCGGTTTATACGCCCAAATTTCCGCTTCCCTACTTAAATAATAAATACTAGCACATCCAGTTTCTGAGTTATTCCTGGCTCATGTTTCCGTTGATATCTCCGAAACTGATTGAGATATCGAAATAAAAAATAGACTACGTTCAAACCCGTTTCCCTTCATATGATACCCATATTGCCAAATTAATTTCAAGGAGATATCACATTTTGCATCCTTAAAAATTTTTATATACATTTTCGGAACTTTTATTACAATACTTTTTTTTAAAACACAAGGAGTTCCTAAAAAGTTGAAGGATAATAATTTTAAAGGGCATTACTTCCATGTCCTTAAAGGATGATTAAGAAAAAGTTCTATTTTGCAGTAAACTTTTGCTAATAACTTTAACTGCAATGTGGCACGGGTTACCGCGGTCCGAATTGCATAAAACTTTGTTTTTGATGCATAATGAATAAAATTAGAGGGTATGCGTTTAAATATATAACCACTACAAAATTGAACACAGCTGACATTCTCTCAAGATTTGTTAGTCCAAAGGAACTCTTAAATATGCCATTGTGGAAATATGATCCCTCATTTCTTAACAGCCATCAGCACGACTGGCCGAAATCTCCGCTTCTAGGTAGTACAGACTTACCCAAATTTCGCAAGCGTAAATTTGTATTTTTAACTATATCAGATAGCTCTTTAAATTGCAACTTTATTAATTCATTCGAACTAGACCAACTGCAGTGAGACAGCATGGCCTACTCAGCACTAAGGAAATACAAGAAGGTACTTTTCTACTCATTCGCATAATACAAAGGACACATCTTCAAGACGAGTACAGGGCACTGGAAGATGCAAAAGCCATAGAGGCTACTCAAAAATACGTTAATTGAATCCTTTCATTTACGAGCGTGGGCTTCTTCGAGTTGGCGGAAGGCTTCAACATTCAAATTTGGATTATTCAGCAAAACACCCAATTATTTTGCCAAAATGTCACCCGGTGACGGATGCTATTATTAGCAGTTTTCACATAAAACTTCTCCATGCTGGATCTCAAGCTTTATGGGCAACGATTCGTCTACAGTACTGGCCTATTGGTGGTCGTAAAACTATTTGCTGGGTAACTAACAAATGCGTGCGGTGTTTTCGGGCCAAACCTAAGCTCATGGGACATTTAATGGGAAATCTTCCGTCTGACAGAGTTAAATGCAATCGAGCATTTGTAACTACCGGCGTAGACTTTTGTAGACCATTTTTCTACAAAACTGAAGTCCGAAATAGGCCTCCAACGAAATGCTACACATGCATATTTATTTCTTTTTCAACCAAGGCCGTTCATTTGGAATTGGGTAAAGATTTAGTAACTTCCTCATTCCCCGCACCACTCATTTCTACAAGAGGTAGACCACAAACTATATGGTCCGACAATGCTACTAATTTTGTTGGAGCAAAGAATAAGCTATCCGAGTTAGCTAACGAACAATGCGCAAGTGATGGCATCGAATGGAAATTTATACCGCCTAGCTCTCCTCATGTTGGCGGCATATTGAAAGCCGAAGTAAAGATAGCCAAATATCATTTAAATCGTGTAGTTGGTCTACACTAAACTTTGAAGAGCTTCGCACTCTTATTTGTCAAATTTCTGCCATTTTAAATTCTCTACCTTTATGCCCCATTTCAGAAAACCCTGATGATTTGGAGGTGCTCACGCCAGGTCATTTTCTTATTGGGACATCCGTCACAGCAGTGGTAGAACCGGACATAAGCCCAGTATCCATAGATCGACTTACTAGATGGCAACTATATGCAACAACAATTTTGGAAAAAAAAATGGCACACAGAATATTTGAGCTCCTTACAACAACATAATAAATGGGAGTCATCTTCAGCAAATTTGAAAGCTGGAGATATGGTCCTGATCAAGGGCGAAAATCAACCCCCCTAAAGTGGCCGCTGGCCAGGGTAATCGAAACAATAACTGCAGAAGACAAGACGATTCGAGTAGCATATACAAACGTTCTGCGGCGAAGCTGTCTGCTTCCAATCGAAGATAACATTTTGAAAGCCTAAGGCTTCCAACGGGCGGAGTATCTTTAGTTACCAAATAAGTTATATGATATCCCACCTGTACCGAATAACTATTCCAAGTTAAATTTCGTATTATCACTAATTAAAGTCATTGGCCACTATTAATTTCTAAATCAGTGGTCCACATTTCAGCACTAAGGTGCAACGCTCAACTCACACTTATTCTTACGCTCTTCATTTATTTGCTGTTGAGAGGGAAAACCCAGTTTCGCCACAGTAGTGTTAGAGCAGAATTTTCATGCCAGTCGCTTCGCAAACAGCAAACGGGTAACACGTATAGTCGCTTTGCTGATTGCTTTATGGCATTAAGGATTTGAAATGAATGAAAATATTAAATCTTTTCGTACTAATTTTAACAAATATGAGGGCGTGGAAAGGGGCAATATTTTTCGAGAAAAAAAGAATATGATTTTACAAAAATATAAGCAATGGGTTTCCCCAAAATGAAAATGAAAATTGTAGAAATGTAAAATTCCTTCCCTTCCTAAGAATACTTGTACTTATAAGACATAACATATCCCTTTTTAACATGGTTTCCGTATTTCTACTTTTGTATATTCTATTTTTCCCAAAAATATAGTCTCTTTCCACACCCTCATATTTATCAAAATCTTTATGAAAAGAGTTATAATGTCTCTTAATATTATGTTCCCGATTCCCCATATAAGCGTAACAGAAGATACATTGCATTTGCCCAAAGGCATCTGGAATAATAAAAAAAAAGTAATTTTTAGTCGCGCATAAATATTGTCATATAATTTAGGCATGAGCACGATTGCGTTGTTACTTCCTTGCTGTTGGTTAACCAACTTACGGGACAGTTTTGTTCTTAGCACCACTGTAGTGAAGTTACTCTCCCATTTTATTTTGGGGACCACTGTTCCAAATCAGAAATGGTAAATTGTTTTCATTCATTTAAATTGCGCATATTTACTATCGCATAAAACCATCAGTGAGGCGACGATACGTGTTACCCCTCTGCTATTTGCTAGAAAAATTTTACCACAGAGTCATCTATCGTAAGTTTTATGTAAAGATAGAGATCAAAAATTAATTCATTGCCAAAAAAACATTAATTTAGCCACTATTTTATAACCAATTGCTTCATTTTATCAAGTTTTCCGCACTTAACCGCTATACATAGGGTTAAAAACTTTAAACTCAATATAAATGAAAACCAGGGGTTTTTGGTGTGAGAGGGATAGAGCTTCCAATTTTGTGGGTTTCATTGTGGATCGCGGGACCTACGGTTTTTCGCCGACTCCGAACGGCATCTACAAAGGTGATGAATTTTTGCTGAGAAGCCTTTCATGGCAGAAATACACTCGGAGAGTTTGCCAAACCACTGCCGAGGGGCGACTCCGTTTTTGAAAAAACTTTTTCAAACCACTTTTTGATGTAACCTGTATCAGGGCTCGAACCCGGACCTTCGGTGTGGTAGGCCGACAACACTACCTCCACACCACGGTGGCCGCCGTTATAATCCTAATACATATTTTTAAACAGCTCCATTACCGTTTTGGCCCTTTGGCCTAGTGGCAGCCGCCGTCCTGGCCAGCTGGGTTGCTCTCCCGTTGCTCTCCACCCCCACATGGTCAAAGACCCATGCGAATTGGAGGTTATTGCTCGACGCCAGGCTGTTTAGTCTCTCCATGGAATTGAGGACAAGTGAGGATTTTATCTCACATGATGTTATGGCTTTGAGTGCAGCCTGCATATCACTAAGGGTAGTTATGTTCTCATGTTATTAGCCGCGTTGTAGATTTATTTCTGTACACAGGGTAATGGCGACTACCTCTGCTTGGAATATGCTTGGGTGGACATTGTGCGGTAGGATCAGATATTTTGATTGATTTATTTATTTGTTTAAAGTCGGCACAAAAAATACGGTCGACTAACAAAGAGTATAAAGAATGCATCTTAAAAATATGTATGTACTGGTAGAATCAAATAAAAACTTTATATATGTATACATATACAATCATTAAACATTGAAAGAGAAAAATTATAAAATATCAGGCAAGACATGAAAGTATCGCAGTATTTAGGGCAGCAATTGAACATTCGATACTAATGCATTTGTACAAGTCATTGTAGTGTGAACACCAAATACACAAGGGGTCGGTTTTAGTGAAGTTTGACCTACAGAGGGGTAAATGAAAAGGCACGTAGTGTCTAGACGCCCTAGCAGGAACCACAAAATTTAAACTTCTCAGAAGGTATGAAGAGTCGATCTCTCCGAGAACCAGCTTCTGCAGGAACTTTACGCCAAGTAATATTCTACGATTTTCAAGAGTTGGCAAATCAATAAGCAGAAGCCTGCTACTATAAGATGGAAGATGCCGATTTGAATCCCAGTTAAGAGACCGTAGAGCAAAAATCAAAAATTGTTTCTGCACTGACTCAATTCGCATTATATGGCTACTAAATACTAGAGTCCAAACGCACGAGCAATACTCGAGCATTGGACGGACCAAAGTTGTGTAAAGGGTCTTGGTTAGGTAAGGATCATAAAACTCTTTAGCCCATCGTTTAACGAAACCGAGTGTACCCATTGACTTATTTATAGTAGAGGAAATATGTGAAGTAAAGCTCAGTTTCTGGTCAAATAAGACGCCTAGATCACTAAATACCGATATGCGCTCCATAGGAGTGCCATGAAGTACATAAAATATCAAAAGTGGCTTTACGCGGTGAAAAGTCATAAGCTTTATGGGCAACGATTCGTCTACAGTACTGGCCTATTGGTGGTCGTAAAACTATTTGCTGGGTAACTAACAAATGCGTGCGGTGTTTTCGGGCCAAACCTAAGCTCATGGGACATTTAATGGGAAATCTTCCGTCTGACAGAGTTAAATGCAATCGAGCATTTGTAACTACCGGCGTAGACTTTTGTAGACCATTTTTCTACAAAACTGAAGTCCGAAATAGGCCTCCAACGAAATGCTACACATGCATATTTATTTCTTTTTCAACCAAGGCCGTTCATTTGGAATTGGGTAAAGATTTAGTAACTTCCTCATTCCCCGCACCACTCATTTCTACAAGAGGTAGACCACAAACTATATGGTCCGACAATGCTACTAATTTTGTTGGAGCAAAGAATAAGCTATCCGAGTTAGCTAACGAACAATGCGCAAGTGATGGCATCGAATGGAAATTTATACCGCCTAGCTCTCCTCATGTTGGCGGCATATTGAAAGCCGAAGTAAAGATAGCCAAATATCATTTAAATCGTGTAGTTGGTCTACACTAAACTTTGAAGAGCTTCGCACTCTTATTTGTCAAATTTCTGCCATTTTAAATTCTCTACCTTTATGCCCCATTTCAGAAAACCCTGATGATTTGGAGGTGCTCACGCCAGGTCATTTTCTTATTGGGACATCCGTCACAGCAGTGGTAGAACCGGACATAAGCCCAGTATCCATAGATCGACTTACTAGATGGCAACTATATGCAACAACAATTTTGGAAAAAAAAATGGCACACAGAATATTTGAGCTCCTTACAACAACATAATAAATGGGAGTCATCTTCAGCAAATTTGAAAGCTGGAGATATGGTCCTGATCAAGGGCGAAAATCAACCCCCCTAAAGTGGCCGCTGGCCAGGGTAATCGAAACAATAACTGCAGAAGACAAGACGATTCGAGTAGCATATACAAACGTTCTGCGGCGAAGCTGTCTGCTTCCAATCGAAGATAACATTTTGAAAGCCTAAGGCTTCCAACGGGCGGAGTATCTTTAGTTACCAAATAAGTTATATGATATCCCACCTGTACCGAATAACTATTCCAAGTTAAATTTCGTATTATCACTAATTAAAGTCATTGGCCACTATTAATTTCTAAATCAGTGGTCCACATTTCAGCACTAAGGTGCAACGCTCAACTCACACTTATTCTTACGCTCTTCATTTATTTGCTGTTGAGAGGGAAAACCCAGTTTCGCCACAGTAGTGTTAGAGCAGAATTTTCATGCCAGTCGCTTCGCAAACAGCAAACGGGTAACACGTATAGTCGCTTTGCTGATTGCTTTATGGCATTAAGGATTTGAAATGAATGAAAATATTAAATCTTTTCGTACTAATTTTAACAAATATGAGGGCGTGGAAAGGGGCAATATTTTTCGAGAAAAAAAGAATATGATTTTACAAAAATATAAGCAATGGGTTTCCCCAAAATGAAAATGAAAATTGTAGAAATGTAAAATTCCTTCCCTTCCTAAGAATACTTGTACTTATAAGACATAACATATCCCTTTTTAACATGGTTTCCGTATTTCTACTTTTGTATATTCTATTTTTCCCAAAAATATAGTCTCTTTCCACACCCTCATATTTATCAAAATCTTTATGAAAAGAGTTATAATGTCTCTTAATATTATGTTCCCGATTCCCCATATAAGCGTAACAGAAGATACATTGCATTTGCCCAAAGGCATCTGGAATAATAAAAAAAAAGTAATTTTTAGTCGCGCATAAATATTGTCATATAATTTAGGCATGAGCACGATTGCGTTGTTACTTCCTTGCTGTTGGTTAACCAACTTACGGGACAGTTTTGTTCTTAGCACCACTGTAGTGAAGTTACTCTCCCATTTTATTTTGGGGACCACTGTTCCAAATCAGAAATGGTAAATTGTTTTCATTCATTTAAATTGCGCATATTTACTATCGCATAAAACCATCAGTGAGGCGACGATACGTGTTACCCCTCTGCTATTTGCTAGAAAAATTTTACCACAGAGTCATCTATCGTAAGTTTTATGTAAAGATAGAGATCAAAAATTAATTCATTGCCAAAAAAACATTAATTTAGCCACTATTTTATAACCAATTGCTTCATTTTATCAAGTTTTCCGCACTTAACCGCTATACATAGGGTTAAAAACTTTAAACTCAATATAAATGAAAACCAGGGGTTTTTGGTGTGAGAGGGATAGAGCTTCCAATTTTGTGGGTTTCATTGTGGATCGCGGGACCTACGGTTTTTCGCCGACTCCGAACGGCATCTACAAAGGTGATGAATTTTTGCTGAGAAGCCTTTCATGGCAGAAATACACTCGGAGAGTTTGCCAAACCACTGCCGAGGGGCGACTCCGTTTTTGAAAAAACTTTTTCAAACCACTTTTTGATGTAACCTGTATCAGGGCTCGAACCCGGACCTTCGGTGTGGTAGGCCGACAACACTACCTCCACACCACGGTGGCCGCCGTTATAATCCTAATACATATTTTTAAACAGCTCCATTACCGTTTTGGCCCTTTGGCCTAGTGGCAGCCGCCGTCCTGGCCAGCTGGGTTGCTCTCCCGTTGCTCTCCACCCCCACATGGTCAAAGACCCATGCGAATTGGAGGTTATTGCTCGACGCCAGGCTGTTTAGTCTCTCCATGGAATTGAGGACAAGTGAGGATTTTATCTCACATGATGTTATGGCTTTGAGTGCAGCCTGCATATCACTAAGGGTAGTTATGTTCTCATGTTATTAGCCGCGTTGTAGATTTATTTCTGTACACAGGGTAATGGCGACTACCTCTGCTTGGAATATGCTTGGGTGGACATTGTGCGGTAGGATCAGATATTTTGATTGATTTATTTATTTGTTTAAAGTCGGCACAAAAAATACGGTCGACTAACAAAGAGTATAAAGAATGCATCTTAAAAATATGTATGTACTGGTAGAATCAAATAAAAACTTTATATATGTATACATATACAATCATTAAACATTGAAAGAGAAAAATTATAAAATATCAGGCAAGACATGAAAGTATCGCAGTATTTAGGGCAGCAATTGAACATTCGATACTAATGCATTTGTACAAGTCATTGTAGTGTGAACACCAAATACACAAGGGGTCGGTTTTAGTGAAGTTTGACCTACAGAGGGGTAAATGAAAAGGCACGTAGTGTCTAGACGCCCTAGCAGGAACCACAAAATTTAAACTTCTCAGAAGGTATGAAGAGTCGATCTCTCCGAGAACCAGCTTCTGCAGGAACTTTACGCCAAGTAATATTCTACGATTTTCAAGAGTTGGCAAATCAATAAGCAGAAGCCTGCTACTATAAGATGGAAGATGCCGATTTGAATCCCAGTTAAGAGACCGTAGAGCAAAAATCAAAAATTGTTTCTGCACTGACTCAATTCGCATTATATGGCTACTAAATACTAGAGTCCAAACGCACGAGCAATACTCGAGCATTGGACGGACCAAAGTTGTGTAAAGGGTCTTGGTTAGGTAAGGATCATAAAACTCTTTAGCCCATCGTTTAACGAAACCGAGTGTACCCATTGACTTATTTATAGTAGAGGAAATATGTGAAGTAAAGCTCAGTTTCTGGTCAAATAAGACGCCTAGATCACTAAATACCGATATGCGCTCCATAGGAGTGCCATGAAGTACATAAAATATCAAAAGTGGCTTTACGCGGTGAAAAGTCATAAGTTTACATTTAGGGGAGTTAAGATTAAGTGAATTTGCTGCACACCAATTTTGAAATAAGTTCAAACCCACCTGAACAGGGTTGTTGTTGTTGTTGTTGTTAGCAGTGATTCGCCCTGCCCAAAGGGCCAGAACACTCCTAGTTGTCATCGGGCTCTTCTAACGGAGGTCCAAGGAATCGCGCTGTTTCAACAGGGTTGGACCAAAGTGATAAGGGAGTTAGAAGGGTATGTTCCGAAGAACACGAAGAGATGTTGCGTGTCGTGGGGGGCCATACCGCATGCAGGGCATGTGTTTGGTATGGTAGGGTTCAGTCTGGACAAATAGGAGTTCAGTCTATTGCAATATCCAGACCGAAGTTGAGCCAGCATGACTCTAGTCTCCCTCGGAAGGACACGTTCTTCCTCAGTAAGAACGGGTGGTTGGGCACCAATAACGGGGTTCACAGGCCGGGATCTGAGGGATCTGTCCACCGACTCAGTGTGGAGGTCCTTTAGGGCCCGCCTATGGTCCCGCAGATCAAACGGCAACGAGATGTGATGCCGGATCTCATCATAATGCTTCCGGAGATGTTTTCTTATGTCTCTAGGGGGCGGAGTTTCATCCAATAGCTGTCGATTTGGATGACTGGGTCGGTGACAGTTCAGAAGAAACTGCCTACTTAAAATTTCCGCATGCTCGCGAACGTTGAGCATTTGAGCCTCCTGGTGAAGATGAGACTCAGGGGACATAAGCAAACAACCCGTCGCAGTTCTGATGGCGGTGTTTCGGCAGACCTGCAATTTCCTCCAGTTGGTGTCGTGAAGGTTAGGCGACCATATGGGCGCACCATAATCAATAACCGGTCGGCCAATAGCCTTATAGGTGACCAGCAACGTTTCTTTGTCTTTGCCCCAAGTACTGCCGGCCAGTGACTTGAGGATCTTGTTGCGGCTTTGTACCTTTGAAGCTATTGCGGTGGCATGATTAGCGAAGGTGAGGCTATTGTCGAATGTAACCCCTAGAATTTTGGGGTGGTTGGCAGTAGGTAGTGGAACACCATCTACGTGGACATTCAACTCCTGCCCCATCTGCTCATTCCACGTGGTGAACAACGTCGCCGTAGATTTAGTCGGGGAAAGAGTCAGGTTCCGCTCTGTGAAGAAGCGGGAAAGGTCGCGCAGGTAGTCGTTTAGTCTGGTACAAAGTTCGTCCGTGGAAGGTCCTTTGCCCGTGGCCATCACAGTGCAGTCGTCAGCGTACGAAACGATGGAGACCCCCTCTGGTGGGGGAGGGAGGCTCGAGATGTAGAAGTTAAACAGAAGGGGTGAAAGGACACCTCCCTGCGGAACCCCTTGTCTAATTCTTCTAGGTCTACATCTCTCGTTTCGAAACTGCACTGACGCCAGCCGACCGTTTAAATAGTTGGCGGTCCATCGTTTTAGGCCGGCAGGAGGCGGTGTCTCCTCCAGGTCTTCAAGGAGTGTGGCGTGGGTCCTGTGGTTTGATTGGTGTTGGTTCAAACCGAAGTTAATCTGCGTCGTGATGGCGTTCAAAGCTGATGTTGTGCTATGGTTTTTACGGAAGCCATGTTGATGATTGGCCAGCTGCAGATTTGCAGTATAATATGGGAGCAGAATAGCCTCTAACAACTTCACTACCGGCGAAAGGAGAGATATTGGACGATAAGAGTCTCCTTGATTTGCCGGCTTCCCAGGTTTTAGGAGGGGGACCACAGTCGCATGTTTCCAGATGTATAACGAAGGTGGACAGTGAGAGGTTGAATAGAGCCGCCAAGTACTTGTGCCCCTCGTGGCCTAGGTGTTTCAGCATCTTCATGGCAATTCCGTCGGGTCCGAGTGATCTTGAAGGTTTAGCCTTCCTTATAGCTTCCTTAACCTCTGCAGCGGAGACGACAATGGGCGCGGCTGTGTGTTTGTGCGCGCGTCGGCAGAATGCGCTCGCGCACTTCCTGGGGTCCGACTTGACGTTATCGCCGAAAGCAATGGCGACCTTGTCATTGTATTTGAATCGATGACTTTGCGAAACTCTTTCCCACCTTTGCATACGTCCGTCGGTGTGGGTAGGTCAGCGAAGGAGTGCTCTGTAAAGTCCGTGAAGCGGTCCCAGTCCGCTTTACTGAAGTTGATGTACGTTCGTTTTTCTGTCGTTATGAAGTCGGACGGTCGTTCGATGTCTAGTAGGATGGGTAGGTGGTCTGATGCCAGTGTAAGCATAGGTTGCCAGTTAACGTGGTTGATAAGGCCCGCACTTGAAATGGAGATATCTGGCGAACTGTGGCAGTTACCTGCCACCCTAGTGGGGGCATCTCCATTCAATGTACAGAATGCCGAATTATCTATTTGCTCTGCGAGTGCGTGCCCTCTGCTATCTGCTGGCAAGTTGGAGTGCCAGAGATCGTGATGTGCGTTGAAATCACCTAGGATGAGGCAGTTATCGCCCCTTAGCAACGAACTAATATCAGCGCGATAATCACAGGGACAGCACGTAACAGGGGGAATGTATATATTTAACACTCGCAGGTCGACGTCGCCTATCCGGACTGCTATGCCCTGGCATTCAAGGGTAGAGTTCCTGGGGTCAACGTCAGGGGCAAACAGGTTATACTGTACAGTATGGTGTGTAGTGAATGCGAGGCCGCCCCCATGACCGCTGGGACGGTCTTTCCTATGTACATTGTACCCATCTCGAGTACGTAAGTCCGAGTTAGCATTCAGTTTGGTCTCCTGAATGGCGGCCAGTTTAATGTTGTTCGACTTCATAAAGTCTGTTATCTCCGCGATCTTTCCAGCTAACCCGTTGCAGTTCAGCTGTAGGATTTTGAAGTGTGTCGGGAGGGAGGGTGGAGGCATGCTGGGGGTAAGGGACGGATGCGGTTGCCTAGGTGGTGGTGGGCACAGTCCCAAGCTGTGACGCAGTCTAGGGTTCAGCGCGCCTTGGCCGATGTTGTGTGGCGTGAAGGGCGGCTGAGTACTGCAGCAAGGGGCAATAAATGCATCCGTCCAAAGGTTCCTGTTTGCGAGCCCAGAGCACATATGGATGTGGCACAGGCCAAGGCAGTTATTGCACTTAACCGATGCCGCAGGCGTATATAGTCTTTGCCGACAAACAGTGCACGTGGTGAAAGGTACGAGGAGGTTATGTTCCTGACCCACGTGCATGCTGGAAGTAGGGGGGGACGAGAGTGAGGACTGAGGTGGGGCGGGAGCAGCAAGGCTGCAGGTCGTGAAGACCGGGCCACTATTGTGGCCATTTGATGATGGTAGGTGCGGTGTGTGTGCGCCGGAGCGACGAGAACCGCGGGACGCGCTTGTGCGCGAACAACATGGTGCCTCAAAAGTACTGAAAAAAGTACGGGTTCTGGGGATGACAGGGTTAAGCCCTGAGCATCCAGATGTATGCAACCATCTCTTGCATTTACTGCATTGAACGGAATGTGAACGTTGTACATATATTTTCTCCCAGCAGACGCAGCAGATCCAGTCTCTTGGTCCGGGGTTGGATTCGATACCAGCCCGTAGCAACAGACATTGGAGCAACCCTGCTGCAAGGGATTGCTCCGAGGATGACAATTTAGGAGTGGGACTGGACAAATTGGACAGGGTTACACTGAAATAACAGCCCTTGGCCGGGTAAAACCTCGGTCATTCCGGTACGTAGAACCGGCTGTTGTTGGAATATCTGAACAGGGTTCATACTAGATACGTCCGAAGGCAAAAACGTATAACAAAGTTTGACGTCATCAGCATACATATGAAGGATCTCTTCAACAAGAATGCAGTCAAATGGGCAATGGCATCCTTCGAGCAGTTCAAGTCGCCGGGGGCAGATGGGATATTCCCAGCCTTCTTACAACACGGGAAGCAACTCATCTCACACCAGACAGGAATAATGAGAGACAGCCTGGTCCTGGCCTATGTTCCAAACATATGGAGGAGGGTAAAAGTGGTATTCATACGAAAATCAGCCAAAAAGGACTACTCGGTGGCCAAGTCCTTTAGGCTTAACGTCCTTCGTGCTGAAGACGATGGAGAAGATCTTAGATCAGGAGATAAGATCGAACGCCTTGAGACAGAGGCCGCTGCACGTGGGCCAACACGATTACACGGCCTGGTACCAGCAGACCACGGAAATAAAGAGTGCGTTCGAGCAAGGAGATACGGTAATATGTGCCTTCCTGGTTATTGAGGGAGCATTTGGTAACACTTCGCATGCGATTGTGAGTCGACCGCTGGAAAATAAGAGTCCCGAATACCATCATAAGATGGATAGGTGCACTGTTTCGAACTAGGATAGCAGAGACCGAAACCGAACCAGGCACGGTTCGAGTTAGAACGACAAAAGGTTGCCCACAAGGGGGGTACTGTAACCCCTTCTGTGGAGCATAGTGGTGGACGAACTTCTACAGCTTCTTACGGACAATGGAAATCGCTGTCAGGGGTACACGGATGACATTGTGATCATCGCCAGAGGGAAGTTCGAGGACACGCTCTGTGAGGTCCATAAAGCTAGCAGAGCAAAGTTAGCAGAACAAAAAACTAACTTATGGACAATGATGTGTTCCTCTATTTTTGTCAAAAAATTATGTTCTGCTAGCTTTAGGTTAAAGCTAGCAGAGCAATATGCGTAAACAGTGAAAAAAGACAGTTAGCGGAAATTTTATTATGCAGAAATTATGTGCTCCAAATGTGCTCTTGAAATAATCTACCCCCAAAAAAATTGCTCCCCTTTTTTTAAAAAAAATTGCATGTTCTGCTAGCTTTAGGCGAAACCTAGCAGAGCAATATGCGTAAACAGTGAAAGAAAACAATTAGCGCAAATGTTATTATGCAGAAATTATGTGCTCCAAATGGGCTCTTGAAATAACCAACCCCCAAAAAAATTGCTCCCCTTTTTTTTTTTTAAATTTCATGTTCTGCTAGCTTTAGGCTAAACCTAGCAGAGCAATATGCGTAAACAGTGAAACAAGACGATTATCACAAATGTTATTATGCAGAAATTATGTTCTCCAAATGTGCTCTTGAAATAACCTACCCCCCAAAAAAAATTCTCCAGTTTTTTTTTTTTAAAAAATTTCATCTTCTTCTAGCTTTAGGCTAAACCTAGCAGAGCAATATGCGTAAACGGTGAAACAAAACAATTAGCGCAAATGTTATTATGCAGAAATTATGTGCTCCAAATGTGCTCTTGAAATAACCTACCCCCCAATGATGTTCTGCTAGCTTTAGGCTACAGCTAGCAGAGCAATATGCGTAAACAGTGAAACAAGACACAAATGTTATTATGCAGACATTTTGTGCTCCAAATGTGCTCTTGAAATAACCTAGCCCCCAAAAAAGATGCTCTCTTTTTTTTAAAAAAAATTTCATGTTCTGCTAGCTTTAGGCTAAACCTAGCAGAGCAATATGCGTAAACAGTGAAAAAAGACAGTTCGCGCAAATTTTATTATGCAGAAATTATGTGCTCCAAATGTGCTCTTGAAATAACCTACACCCAAAAAATTGCTCCCCTTTTTTTTTTAAAAAAAGTTCATGTTCTGCTAGCTTTAGGCTAAACCTAGCAGAGCAATATGCGTAAACAGTGAAACAAGACGATTATCACAAATGTTATTATGCAGAAATTATGTGCTCCAAATGTGCTCTTGAAATAACCTACCCCCCAAAAAAAAATCTCCCCGTTTTTTTTTTTTTTTAATTTCATGTTCTTCTAGTTTTAGGCTAAACCTAGCAGAGCAATATGCGTTAACAGTGAAAGAAGACAATTAGCGCAAATGTTATTATGCAGAAATTATGTGCTCCAAATGGGCTCTTGAAAAACACTACACTACACCCTATAATGACCATATCTGGCTTTCTATGTATTGTTTTGTACATACATATACACTTATGCATTTGTGGACATTAAGAAAGAAAAAAACTAGCGCAGTAGCGATCATAGCTGGTCAGCTTGTGCAACAAGTGCAAAGGATAGGTATTTTTTAGTAACTCCTCATTGCTAATCATCTATCTGCGCAATGTGTTTGAATTCTGTAATCATTATACTTATATATCGTTAGCTTCATAAGAAAAGGTGCTAAGTCAACTTTTTTTAGAAACTGAGATTTTAATGCAGTAAGATGCTACAACTAAAAATACATCGTCTACCAAACAAAAAGTTACCATAATGTTAGTTTTACATGTTGTAATGTAGTGATATGCAAATGTGCTAAGTCAATAAAAAAAAATATTACAAAAAATCAACGTGCTAAGTCCATATGAAAATGAAAATTATTCATTTCATAAAATTTTTTTATCTCTACATATAATAAAATTGTAACAGGTCGATGTCTGTACATGGCAGATATCAACAAAAAATTGATTGGGGG
Source organism: Sphenella marginata (assembly GCA_951509765.1). Lineage (NCBI taxonomy): Eukaryota > Metazoa > Arthropoda > Insecta > Diptera > Tephritidae > Sphenella > Sphenella marginata. Next base: position 95,342,996 of record OX608078.1, read on the forward strand.
AAGCATTATTAAACGAGTAGAATCCAAATCAACCATTTTTTTAATTTTTGTGTGTCTGTCTGTCTGTCTGTCCGTATGTTTGTGGTCGTATCAATAAAAGTACTGAATGGAATTGAATGAAACTTCTCCGTTGGATTGTCAGACGCTCAACCTAAGGTTTAAGATATTAGTTTTTGCGATATCTCAACCGGTTTTGGAGTTATCGCCCAATATGTGGACCAGGGGTGACCAAAAATGTCTTAGTACAATATGGATGTCAAACGAAAGGTGTCAATGAGTGCTGTAATATGCGATGCTATCAATTGAAATATCCCAAATGGTTTCGGAGATATCTTGAAGTTATCGACGAATATGTATTTGCAAAAAAATGTGTTAGTACAATATGGGTATCAAACGAATGTTATATGCGATGCGCTTAATTTAAATATCTCAAATGGATTCAATTATATATCTTCAAAAATTTCGGACGGAAAAAGAGAAGGGTGGGTAGATGCCATGTACAGACATCGACCTGTTACAATTTTATTATATGTAGAGATATGTATGTATTTCAAATTACGAAAACTGGCCCACCCTGCAAAAAGCATTGGTCCTATAACACAAAATTAGTATTATATAGATAGCTAGAAAAATCTAGTTTTTATCTAGACCAATATGACTAGTTGTGCGCATGTAGTTTTGCTTTGCCGAATTGAAGAAATATATTCACTTGTTATGTTAATGAGCACAAAAATTATGTATAGACCAAACGGTCTATCTTTGGTCTGGACTGTACACGGCATAAATGGTAGAATGGTAGACCAAGCCTAGGACATGCTCCGTGTAAATTGGTCCTATGGTTTTACATGAGATTGGTCTAGACTTGGTCCGGTAGTATGTCAACGAAAGACTGTATTTTATACAGTCTTAGACCAGACTCACTTTTTGCAGGGCAAATGTATTTTTTAATTGTTGTTGTGAACTATACAATCAAGTGCGTATAGGCTATAATGATTAAAATCGGACTCAGTCTGTTATAAGTTCTGATACGCAGCGAAGCAAGCGGGCCTTACTAGTATATTGATATACAGTTATTACTATACCATTTTTATAAGCTGGTCCCTGAGGTATGGAGATGGTGTTCTTAGCCTCAAATATCGAATTTCGCAGGTTCTTTAGAAAAAGTTGTTTTTGGCAGCTTACCGGCATTATTTTGCCTAAATCTATGAGTGTATTCCTGCAATTAAAAGCTTCTCAGAAAAAATGCATCTGCCTTGCCAACAATGGCGGACCCAGGGGGAAGGGAATTTGACCACTTCCCGTTCAGTTTGAAACTTTTTTCCCCACATTCTATCCCGTTTATGTCTACGGCAACCAACTAAAGTAAAGGCGTTTTTTAATAGTCTAACTTAGACATTTTGTCATCTCCTTTCCATTTGACTTTTTAGTTGTACCTAAACATTCCCCAAGTCATCCCCAGTCATTTTTTCAAAGAAATTCCCAATATACAGACACAACTTTTCTAGAGTTTGATTATAGTATAGATCAAACGCAATATCGAAAAGTGAAAGAAAAATGAAAGCTGTGGCCATGCACTTCGTTGGACACCCATATTCTACGGAAATTTTAAGGTTTTTGGGCAACACATTTTGACCGATAAAATTATCGAAATATATCGTAGTCTAAGTGAAACCTGGGGACCTCCCCTTTCATTTGATACCCATATTGTAGGGAAATTTTAGGGCAATCACATTTTTCTATGAAAAACTAATTTAAAAGAAAATGTGCTAAGTCGACCAAAAAAAAAAAATTATGGAAGGAAAATGTGCTAAGTCACAAAGAAGCTCATAACTTTGCACACGCTTTATTTTAAAATATGCCGATGACGGGTACTTTAGCACGCTCACATAAGGAAGGAAACTGCATTTTCAGATTTTACAAATAGCAACAACAGGAAAAGTTAGGATGTTTTTTGCCTCTCCTGAAAAGTTAGAAAATATTGACTTAGCACCTTTTCTTATGAAGCTAACGATATGTTGTTCTTGTGTGATATCAATTAAAGTGCGTGAAAAGTGTTGTACTATTTGAAATACACTTACCTAAATATTTAGTTTTTGGTTGTGTTTTAACTAATTTAAAGCGAAATTTTTTATTTCAAAATAACTATAAAACTTTGTTTAGTTAAAAAATTAAAATTTGAAGAAAGCCAGTTGTCGATTTAAATGTTTTAAAAGAACCCATTTTAAGATGCAAAAAAGACATCATTCTCCACGAAAATAAAATTGTTTCTTCATTGTATGCTTATGTTTCGTGCAATAGAAATGGTATTCGCGATTTATTAAATGGTAAAACAAATAAGAGTGAAGCTGATGAGTTACCGAGCCTTGAAAAATCGAATAACGATTTCACATTGGATTCTACGGTGAATTCTTTTCAATCACTAGAAACTACTGTAAGTATTGCATAATATAGGAGATTTATAATTTTTAGGATTAATTATTTTGTTTCAATTGATTTGCTTTAAATCACAGAAGTTTTTTACGCTGTGAAAGAAAAAAAAAATTTATAGTCAGGCGGTTACAAAAAGAGTTAATAAATGTTTATTGAGTACAAATATTTAATAATTATGAAATAAAAGCACAGGATGATATTTTTAGCTCCCTTAAGCTAGACCAATCAAAAGGAAATCGTACTAAATTGCCCAATATTTAATGCTAATTTAGTACGCTTTCATTTATCAGAACATGGCATTTATTTTAAAAAAAGGGGAGCCTCTTTTTTGGGGGTAGGTTATTTCAAGAGCACATAACTTCTGCATAATAAAATTTGCGCTACTTGTCTTGTTTCACTGTTTACGTATATTGCAAATATGAAATTTACAAAAAAAAAAAGGGGAGCATCTTTTTTGGGGGTAGGTTATTTCAAGAGCACATTTGGAGCACATAATTTCTGCATAATAAAATTTGCGCTAGTTGTCTTGTTTCACTGTTTACGCATATTGCTCTGCTAGGTTTAGCGTAAAGCTAGCAGAACATGAAATTTAAAACAAAAAAAAAAAAAGGGGAACATCTTTTTTGGGGGGTAGGTTATTTCAAGAGCACATTTGGAGCACATAACTTCTGCATAATAACATTTGTGATAATCGTCTTGTTTCACTGTTAACGCATATTGCTCTGCTAGGTTTAGCCTAAAGCTAGCAGAACATGAAATTTTTTTTTAAAAAAGGGGAGCAATTTTTTTGGGGGTAGGTAATTTCAAGAGCACATTTGGAGGATGCAGTGATATAACGCCCAAGGAAATAATAATTAAAATGGAAATATCACCCATCTGCAAAAAGAAATAAAGCCCATGGCTCTTATTTCCTTTTTAAAAGAGAAATAACGCCCATAGGATTCTACGCGGGCAACACGAACTGTTGATTAGCATTTTTTTAAATCAAAATATCTTCAATGCTATATAACCGATTTTTAAAATTTTGTTTGCATAGGATAGGTAACTAAATTACCTTTCATGTGAGATATCTGTTCTATGGGTGCAAAACCGCCTATATGCAAAATTTAAAATTGAATTAAAACTAATTCCTTCTGCGTAGTACACCTTTCTGCGTTGGCGGCCTTCGGCCGCGCTTATTATAAATAACCCTGGGCTACGCCATGCCAACTCCGGGTGGTTGCCCTGAACGGTGCAGAACACCTTTCTGAATTGGCAATAAAGATAACATAAAGGGAATAATTTTTAATTCTAGAGGTTGCGGTATCCTGCATTTAAAATTTAATGAAATAGAGAAAACCATATACTTAATTCTTGAATCAGCTTGTTTTAATTCGTTTTTAACGTCCGTGGGCTTTATTTCTCTTCGAAAAAGGAAATAACACCCATCAGCAAAAGGTGATAACATAAAGCCCATGGGCATTTTTTCTCTTTTGAGTGGGAAATAACGCCCATGGGCGTTTTTCCTTGGGCGTTATTTCACTGCACCCATTTGGAGCACATAATTTCTGCATAATAAAATTTGCGCCAATTGTCTTCTTTCACTGTTTATGCATATTGCTCTGCTAGGTTTAGCCTAAAGCTAGCAGAACATGATATTTTTTTTTAAAATTGGAGCATCTTTTTTGGGGGGTAGCTTATTTCAAGAGCACATTTGGAGCACATAATTTCTGCATAATAACATTTGTGATAATCGTCTTGTTTCACTGTTTACGCATATTGCTCTGCTAGGTTTAGCCTAAAGCTAGCAGAACATGAAATTTTTTTTTTAAAAAGGGGAGCAATTTTTTTGGGGGTTGGTTAGTTCAAGAGCACATTTGGAGCACATAATTTCTGCATAATAAAATTTGCGCTAACTGTCTTTTTTCACTGTTTACGCCTAAAGCTAGCAGAACATCATTTTTTGACAAAAATAGAGGACCACATTTTTTTGGATTAGGGCACTTAATTAGCACATTTGGAGCACATCATTGTCCATAAGTTAGTTTTTTGTTTTGCTAGCTTTATGGACCTCGCTGTGACATTATCCAAAGAGCGTTAAACCTAACAAGGAGATGGTGTGCCGGGGCCGGTATGAGCATCAACCCTGCCAAAACCGCCATCATCCCATTCACACGGAGAAGATCCCTGTCGGGAATGCGGACAATTACCCTAGGGGGAGAGCAAATAGAGCTAGCCTCCGAGGAGAAATATTTGGGAGTCACATTCGACTCCAAACTCCTGTGAAGGACACATGTGGCAAACATGACAATGAAAGCAACAAAGGCGATAATGGTGTGCAGAAGACTCTCAGGCAAATTATGGGGATGTAACCCGGTGCTGCTGAGATTGATGTACATAAGATCCTCAGGCCAATAATAGTGTACGGGGCAGTAGCCTGGAGCTCCAGATCAGCTCTGGGCACGGTGCAAAAGGCATTAGCAAAAACCCAACGCCTGGCATGCATATGCATTACGGAAGCAATGCGCACCTGCCCTACGGTGACACTTGAGGTGCTACTGGACCTGAGTCCATTACACGTTGTGGTGGAACAAGTAGCTAAGCGAACCTTGCTAAACATAGCAAAGGACGGATTTGGAAAAGGCAAGGTCATCTCGTCTCCGGGAGTGGAGAAGTTAAGAGAACAGCTTCCGATATGCCAGCTTCCACGAGACGACATCGCCAAGGTGATTATATTTGATAGGAAGTTCGAACTGGAACTAAGGGAAAGCTGGAATTCCACCAAAATCGAGCTATCGTATGGTACACGGACGGCTCGAAAAGCCCTGAGGGAATCGGCGCGGGCATAGTTGGCCCACGCACGGAACTCGCTGTACCACTACGAGCACACCCCAGCATATTCCAGGCTGAGGTAGCAGCTATAAGTATATGTGCAGACATAAACCTGCAACGTGGATATACGAATGAGAAGTGATGTTCTCACATACTTAGTTACAGCCAAGCTGCCCTGAAAGCCCTATTCTCCTTCGAGATAAAGTCACGCTTGATCTTGGAGTGTGTAGAGAGGATACACCGCCTGGCGTCGTGCAATAACGTCCGACTGGTCTGGGTTCCAGGCCACATAGGGGTAGATGGCAACGAACAGGCGGATCAACTGGCAAGGGAAGCGACAGCAACGAGACCCATTGGTCCAGACCAGTTTTTGGCAATAGGGTCCCACTCCATCAAATAGGGGCTGAGAATTGAACAGTGGAAAATTAGGGACTGGCAAAGAAAGGGCGGGCTGCGCCAGGCAAAAGCCATGAAGGGGGACTATAATTCTAAGCGTTAAAGAGAATTGATAACCCTGTCCAAGAACAACCTAAGGATCATCACAGGGATATTGACAGGACACTGCAGGCTAAACGCCCACCTGCACAGACTGGACATCAAGTCCTCTAGCCTAGGTCGATTCTGTGATACCGAGGATGAAACAGCGGAGCACACATTGTTTAGTTGTGATGCTGTGTCGAGGTGCAGACACAAGTACTTAGGATCACCTACACTGGAGTGCAGGCACCTACCGGATTTAAAGCCGTCCTCCATTCTGGACTGTCTGAGGTGGATCGGGCTGGACAATTTGCTATGAGGTTATGAGGGCACAATAGACCTTTAAGGTCGCAGTGTACTTCCTCAACCCTATTATTATTATTATCTTCGGAACTATCACTGATGTGATTAATCACTGCTTCGCAAGTTCTTGTTTCCCTTCTGAGTGGAAGAAGGCTATTATACGCCCAATAGCGAAAAAATAAAATGCTACTTGCCCATGTGATGGGCGGTAATATACTACCAGCTCTTTCCAAAGTATGTATATGAGTCACTGATGGCCTCGCAGATTTCGTTTTATCTACAGGAAGGAAGACTATTATCACCACTTCAGTCTGGATTTAAAGCCTGCATTGACAATATTAGACAATATAAGGATCCCATATGATAGTGGTGACTTGACTCTTCTTTGTTGTCTAAGCTTTAGAGAAGGCGAGAAGTTTTTAAATTTATTTTTAATATTTATTTGATTTTATTATTTGGCTCAGGTGCTACCGTTTTGGCCGTTTTGCTCAAATTGTATTTGTTAAGTCATTTGGCTCAGGTTCTGACGGCCGTGTTGCGCAAATGTTAAAAAAAATTTTGTGCTTTAGAGAACGGAAGGTGCGGGACACCTGTGACACCCTATATGAATTAATTGGTGGAGAGCACTGTTGACTCCGAGGCATGGCGCGTGATTGGCTTCCTCATAAACCACACTTTGGCCAAAAGATAAACTATATCTCCGAAATATTTTATAAGCTGATTTCGAATTACATACAATAGCATGCAACGCAAATAAAATAAACATATGGAATAACCGTAGCTTATGTTGCTTAAACATTTGCCTACTACACTTTCCTAAGGCCTTCGATCTGGTGACCTATAATCTCTTATGTGAAAAAATTAGGAATTTGGCTTTTCAGATAGCTCAGTTATGATCATGTCTAGTTACCTTGTGGGACGATCTCAGAAGGTAAGAGTTAGGGATCTTTCGTCTCTCGAATGTTATACTTCGTCCGGCGTTCCACAAGGGTCTGTTCTTGGACCGTTATTGTTTAGTATGTTTGTCAACAATGTGCCAATATGTGAACGTACATGCATATGCCGATGACATTCAGCTATATTTGTCCAGTCGTATTGGTCTTGTCGAAGATTTGTGTTGTAGAATTAATAGCGATTTATCTGCGATAACTGTTTGTGTCTAAATGCTTCAAAGTCGTTTGTCCTACAACAGCGTTATTAACCTGGCCGACATTCCCGAAATTGTCCGCACTGCTTCGTCAATTACCGAGAAAATAAAAAATCTTGGCCTTGTTATTAATTCCAAGTTGAACTGTCGGGATCATATAACCAAAGTTATAGCAAAGTTGTAGAATTAATAGCGATTTGTCTGCGATATCGATGTGGGCTAATAATAACTGTTTGTGTCTAAATGCTTCAAAGTCCTTTGTCCTACAGCAGCCTTATTAACCTGACCGACATTCTCGAACTTGTCATCGGCAGCACTGCTTTGTCAATTACCGAGAAAATAAAAAATCTTGGCTTTGTTATTAATTCCAAATTTTTTTTTTTTTTTTACTATTAGATAACAAGCCTTATAAGTTTATACATATGTATGCAAATTTGTTTTTTTATTATTATAAAAAAATCTAGCTTTTGTTTTTTTTTTGTAAATTTTCTTTAAATAATTTTTTAAATTCGTTTTTTATGAACCGTTTTTTTCTTTATTTGTTTTCTCATCGAAAACTGTGACATTTACTCCGTCAATATATGTAATGATAAATGGACCTTGATATACATTAGTATGTTTATCGCGTGCTTCTTTTTGGATTATAACTGAATCATTTATGTGAACCGATACCGGACGAGCGGTTTTATTATATAGGGTTTGATTTCGAATTTTATGCTTGCTAATCAAATCCTTTGCGAGTGAATGTGACTTTTGCATGCGATATTTTACCTGCATTGCATAATTTGCAACCTTGTAAATTGGATCAATTTCCTCTTTCTTTAGTTCGTTTGGCAAATTTCCGTTTCTACCGAATACCAACTCAAATGGCGTAAATCAAAAAACGGACTTGTTGTGTTATGCAGGAATGTAAAAGATTTCAAATAAACCTTCCACTCAGGAAAATTATCGTTTAGAAAAGCTCTCAAACATTGATTAAACACCCGGTGATCTCTTTAAATTGTCCCTAGGGTTTCGTGATGACAAGCAGTGGAAAAATTATGCTCAACTTTTAAAAGTTTCGTTAATTCTGCAATAATTTAGTTTTTGTATTCTATTCCCAAATCAGACTTAACCGATTTCATTATGCCTTAAATTAGAACAAAACCTTCAAAAATGGATGATGCAACTATTTTTGCGCTCTTATCAGGTATGGGAATTGTGACTAGGTATTTGCTTAGATCGCACATAATGGTACCTAACTGCGAACTTGTTTTCATTATTCGACTCAGGTAAAGGTCCTATGGTATCTATAAGCACAATATCGGAAGGTTTACAGGGTATTGGAGTCAGCACTAGGTTTTCCTTTGTTTTCGGCCTATCTTTATTAAATACGCATTTTTCACAATTCCTAACATACGTCGCAATATCATCATGTTTTTCCAGTGATATTTTGTACGTATTTTTGCGTATATCTTTTTAGTACCACAGTTCCCACCTGATAGTGGATCATTATGGTAAATTTAAATTAGTTTAAGCTTTTTGTTTTTATCAGTTACTGGTATACTGGTTCGAATAATAAAATAGTTACATTTTTTAAAACTTTATTCCCGGTTTCTTTAAATTTTGTAATTGAAAAATGTTGAAAAATTAAATCATCTTTTTGCCATTCAATTTCCTTAATTTTGTGATTGCCGGCGTTGTTGTCTAACCTCAAAAGTAGTTCATCTAGACTCACTATTTTGTAGATCGAAACGTTTTAGTTTTAAATGCGCACATATTTTTATATTCGAAATTATATCATTTTTATCATAAGATATATTGGTCTTTACTTTCGGAATTCCTTTTGGAAAGTTATACGCAAACTTATCGTAAACATGTAATGTTTCTGTTTCTATTTGTTGGTTTTCGACTTCAAGCTGTATTTCCTCTCTTTCTTTTGTCATTGATCGAGTTTTTACTGCTAAAATGTGTTTATTCGAATTCTTAAGTTCTTCTATATTTATACGCGAAAGTGCATCTGCGCCTACGTTAGTTTTTCCTTTAATTTACTCTATTGTAAAATTATATTCCGACAGTTCTAGAAAGTTTCAACGAAGGTTCTTTCATATTGAATAAATAAACTAAGGGACGATGATCTGATCTAACTGTGTATGGTCGAAATTGCCTGATTGCAAAATATATTGCCAAAAGCTCTAAATGGATAATTGCTTCATTTTTTTTGGGTTTGTTGAATGCTTTCAAAGCAAAACAAATGGGAAGGTCATTGCCATCATGATTTTGACTGAGTATTGCACCACAAAATTTCTTTGAAGCATCGACTGTTATTAAAAATTCTTTGGAAAAATCTGGATATTGCAATTGTTTAGGAGACATCAAATTTTTTCTAAGTTTTTCCCAATTAAATTCTAAATTTTTTCTATTCAAACTATTCAATGGGGCTGCTAGGGATGCTAAGTCCGGGATAAATCTCCTGTAATAGTTAGCAAATGCGACAAATCTTCTAACAGCATCTTTATCGCGCGGCTTTGGATACTTTTTAATTGCTTCTATTTTTGAATCATCCGGTAGCAGACCCTTAGCTGTGCACTTGTGCCCCCAAGAATGTAGCCTCAGGTCGAAGAAAATTTAATTTTTTTGGGTTGAGTCGCAAACTAAACTTTCTAAATGTCTCGAAAACTTTTACCAGATTTTAAAATGATGATTTTCGCTATATCCGATTAGTATAATATCGTCTACATACATAACAGCTTGATTGAGTGCAATACCAGAAAATGCAATCGACATTGTGAGGACCAAATGTTAACCATAAATTTGACCCACAAAAACTGACCACAATGCGATGAGAACACATCATACAACACAACATAACCGAATATCAACAACATTTCAGAGGTAGCGCAACATGTTGCACACGCCCTAACCACATCACCATCGCAGCAACATCGTTACCATGACAACGCAACCAGCTGAGCTAGCAACACCTAATACACCAGCTATAAGAAAGGCGACACAGCAGCACAGAAGTCAGTCAGTACGGAGCTGTGGGTACGACCGGAGCTACCAGTGAAGCGCATCTTGATTGTAAATAGGTTTTAACCAGTGTAAGAGAGAGAACGTTTTGATAGGAGTGAGTCGTGGACTAAAGTTTATGGATGTGTAGGTTTTAGCCGAGGATCACCGGCACATTGAAATACACAGGTAAAGAGAAATTAAGTACAGTTAAATTTATATTATTAAGATTTGAAATATACTGAATAAAGATTAACCGATCTGCAAAGAGTCCCCACAGTACAAATTTATTGTAATCGAATCCTGGACACGGCGAGTATACCCCAGCTATTATTAAAGAGGCAACGGGGACACGGCGAGTATACCCCAGCTATTATTAAAGAGGCAACGGGGAGGCAGAAAAGCTTCGTTAGAACATCATTCTTGAAAATTAATTAGGGGCTACATTCAGAACAAATGGTAAAACTTTCCAGCGGAAAGCTCCACGATCAGTACTAAAGTAAGTTATATCTCTGGAATTCTTGTGAAGTGGAATTTGGTGGAAGCCCGAAAAAAGATCCGAGGTCGAAAATTTTTTCGCACGACTAAGGTTTTGTGGACAACCTCGTCTACACGTGCCTATGGAAATTTGTCTGCGATAGGATTTTTATTGACTGCTCTGAAGTCCACGCACATTCTATAAGATATTTTGCCAGTTGTATTGATTTTCAGTGGTTTGAATAAAACATCAAAATAGTTTTAATATAATTTAATGAGAAAAATGTAAAACGTGTTGTTACACTTGTGTGGTATAATGAGAACAGAATAGTTTACAATGAAAAGAAAATTGCAGTATGTTTATAAGCCTATAGGTGGTGCTGTTGAATAATACAGACTTGAAGTAGTTCAAATCCAACACTCCCACTAATTATTTCAAGTCTTTCGGTCCCAACATCCCTACGTTTTTGATAAACTTCAAAGTTGTCAACGGCTTAGTAGACACATCGCCCAATTGGTCTTCACTGCGAACGTAGTAAATCGAAATCTTCTTCGACTCGTACAGCTGCCGAATAAAATGTAGTCGAACATCGATGTGTTTGGTTCCTTGATGCAATTCTGAATTTTTGATAAGTCGAATTGCGCTTTGATTGTCGATGTAAAGGGATGGTGGGCTTTCTTGTCCACAGCCTACGTCACGAAGTAACTGATGTAACCAAACTGCTTCTTTTGCACCTTCACATGCTGCCATAAATTCAGCCTCAGTGGTTGAAAGTGCTACTGTTTTCTAGCGGTGGCTCTGCCAGGTAATAACACCTCCACCCACGAAAATGCGTAACCTGTGGCAGATTTTCGCGTATCAACATCACGTGCAAAGTCAGAGTCTGAATATAATTTCAATGTCGTGGAAGGACCGCAATATTGAATGTCTCGTTCAGCTGTCCCATTCAAGTAACGTAGAATACGCTTGACTGCCGAAACATGTGAGGGCTTTGGATTATCCATAAATCGGCTGACTTCTCCCACTGCATGGAAATGCCTGGTCTGGTCACAATCGCAGTAAACATTAGCGATCCTATCGCTTGTCGGTATGGGAATTCAACACACCCATTTTTACATGATTTAGTTAACGTACTATTGCTGTCTGCTGGACTGGATATGTGCTTCGAATGTTGCATATTGAACTTCTCTACAACCTTTTTGATATATGCACTTTGATTAAAGGAAATTTTTTTCTTCTCTCGATCTCGGTGTATTTCAATGCCAACGTAATTACCGTCTTCTCCTCGTGTCATCTCAAAATTGTCATTCAAGTGATCCATCACTGCTTCCAGTGCCTGTTTGCTTTTTGCCAAACTCAATCCGTCATCCACATACAACATTAGAATAATCTTATTGCCATTTACACTACCGACGAACACACACGGATCTGCCTTCGATGGGATCATAATATAATCGTTCAGGAATTTTGTGAATTTCTTGTTCCACACTCTGGATGCTTGTTTTAATCCATACAAACTCTTCTTGAGGCGGCAAACTAGATTCTTGTCCTCAACTTGAAGTCCTTCTGGAACCGCCATGAAAATTTCCTGTTCTAGGTCTCCATTTAAGAACGCTGTCTTCACGTCGAACTGCACCATTTCCAAATCCTCTACTGCGACGATCGCAAGAACAGTTCGAATAGAATCGTAGCGCACCACTGGAGAAAATGTTTCCCCGTAATTAACGCCCTCCTTTTGTGAATAGCCCTTTGCCTTGAAGATTGGACCTGACGTACTCGATTTTCGCTTAAAAACCCATCGACATCCTATCACGTTATGGTCCTTTAGACGCTTCACCAAATCCCATGTCCAACTTTTCTTTAATGAACACAACTCATCTTTAATTGCGTTTCTCCAGTTAATGGATTCTTCGGAATTAACCGCATCATCGTATGTACAAGGCTCTAGAACTACAGCTGAATATTCCCTTTCAATTAGAAGGCTTGGTTTCTTCAACCTCTCACGCAAACCATAGCGTTCAGTAGTACGTGCTTTTTCTTCCTCTTCTTCGCCACCAGGTACAACATCGCTTGTATCGAAAAAATCTTCCGACATGTCCGAATTATTATGCTCATTTTCATCTGTTTCAGTACCTTTTGGAGACTGCTTCATATTTGGCAACACTTCATACGACGGTTGCTTGGATGTTTGTCCATCACTATCATCATAGCCAGCTGAATGGTACACTGGGGCATGATTCACACTTTTCTCGATTATGTTTACGTTGCAGCTTACAATTATTTTCCGTGTATCCGGATCATAGAGCCGAAAATTCTTTGATGTGGACTCTTATCCAGAAATACCTTTTTCGCCTTGGCATCCCATTTCTTACGTCCACTTTGTTTATGTATCTGCACGAAGCATTCACTGCCAAAAATTTGCACATGACCCATTTCAGGTTTTGTCCCAAACCATTTTTCATATGGCGTTGAATTAAGACACTTTTTGTTTGACGATCGATTTAAAATGTACACAGCCGTTCGTACCGCTTCTGGCCATAATTGCTTTTGCAAACCACTGGCAAGCAGCATCGTGCGAGCACACTCTATGCACTACAGTTCGATTTTCACGCTCTACACGCCCATTTTGCTCCGGTGTGTACGGTGCTATCCGTTCAACTATCGCCACAGCATTACTCAGCATTCGCATTCATTCCTTATTGACCAACTCAGTGCCATTATCAAAACGAATGTGTTTGACAGAATTACCTGTTGTGACAACAAAGTTTTAAGTTTTTCATACACCTCATATTTATTAGCCAGATTGTACACATATTTGAAGCTCGTTGCCTCATCTTTTACCAGAAGAAAGTAAGACATTCCCTCAATACCTACTTCTTCCATCGGCCCACATAGATCAGCATGAAAATATTCGATTTTTACGGTCACTCGAGTTGGCGCCGATTTATGTGAAACACTTTGCATTTTACCAAGATGGCAGCCTTCGCAGACAAATTTAGTTTCACTCGACAATTTGATGCCTTCAATCAAATTTTGGTTGCACATACGTTTTATTGCATCTACATTCAGATGCCAAAACCGATTATGCAACTGCTCAAGCGTGACGGTTGCAGCGCACTGTTGTCTTTAATACCCACAGCATATATTTCACCATCACCATCCGTCAGCTTGCAGCCATCATGAGAAATCACCATTTGAAATCCCTTTGAGGTGGCGGATGCCGTTGAAAACAAATTCTGCTTCAGTTCAGGAACATGCTGCACATTCGTAAACTGTCTCTGCAGCCATTTGCCTTTAACCTTTGTCTCAATTAAAATTTTACCTGTGCCATGAATCAACAAACGGTCATTATTTGCTATTTGTACAAATCGCTCAACATCATACTTCTTATAATCGGTAAACCATTCAATCAGAAATCCAAATATTATCAAAATCCGTAGCAAACCCATCACCGACTTTGCCACAAAATGCAACATCACGTCCAGCCTTTTTGTGTTCGGCGAACTTTTCATTGCGCTTCGGACATTCACGCTTCCAATGTCCAATTTCATGACATTTGTTACACTTTGTTTTCTTTTTCAGTTCATCGATCGATGTTGACCTTTTTTGTTTGTTCGCTGTTTTTTTGATTTGAATTTCGCACTGAAAGCCAAATCTGACGGTGTATCATCCACTTTGTTCATTTGATCCTCCTCCAGCTGCAAACGAGCCATCAAACTATCCAAAGTTCTTACTTCTCTTAAGTTGTACCAAACTGTCTTGTAATTACGAAATTTGGGTGTCAAACTGCTTATGATCCGCACCATTTTAATGTACTCTGATAATTTTTCACCTTGGTCTTCGATTTCATGTGCCATTATACTCACCTTTGACACATACGCCGCAACTGATTCACCCGCAGTCATTTTCAATGAAAAATATTCCTCATATAGATTCATAATACGCACCTCGCCACGTTTCTCATTCAAATTAGACAACTTATCTGCAATGTCTTTCGCAGTCTTGCACATAAGTATATGATTCGCTTGTCCATTGTCCACCGATGAAATTTAAATCGTCATTGCTTTGCCATCATTGCCGGCCATGACGTCCATCAGACCTCTGGATTTCATCACAGCATCAATTTGGAACTTCCACAATTTGTAATTCAGACAATTTAATTTGTGATGTGTGACGGCTACACCATTGCCAGGTTTTTCGTCTACCAAATCCATTTTGTGTAATAGATAATAAGCAAATATTACGGTACGGCGACGAAAATTTCTATTAAAAAAAATTTACAGCTTATCTGGTGCAAGAATGTTCTCGAAAAATGTTTAACCCACGTGTTGCGCTTTCATACAGGCAGATATGTACATACAAATACATATATACATTCATGTACCACAGCAAAGCGCGAACCAATCTTCACTACGATGAATATGACTTATTCAGTAGAATTATTTAGATTTTCCAACTTTTAAGTGTTCTTCAGTTTTACTCGATAAATACCGCCACTGGGCCCATAACCTATTGGTTTTCAGTGGTTTAAATAAAACAATAAAATAGTTTTATTATAATTTAATGAGAAATATGAAAAACGTGTTGTTACACTTGTGTGGTATAATGACAACAGAACAGTATAATAAAAAGAAAATTGCAGTATGTTTATAAGCCGATAGGTGGCGCTGTTGAATAATAAAGAGTGAAGTAATTCAAATCCAACAAGTTGGGTCCTTTTTCGGTACCAGAATCAATGGGCTATTATAGTGCGAGGAGCTTGTCTATTTATATCTTTGCGTTGCGAGTACGGTAAGCTACAATTTTTAATATAAACGGGGTTTTTGTCATTTACTCTCAGTGTTTGTTCGTAGAAATTGTTTAGTGCCATTTTGTCATTGTCAAGCGCGAAAATATCAGCATATTTTAATCATAAGTCGATTAGCTTGTTTTAAACATAATCAGATATTTGTTTTTCTAAAATTTTCTTTAAGTCGCTAATACGGCTATCTTCTTTCGCCGTTTTGTTGATTTTTTTCAGCCCTAATGTCACGGTTCTTTATGTATTTAATTTTGTTTGTGGTATTTGAGCCGTTTATTTTTAAAGTGATTTAATTCCATTTTTTTTTAATTGAGTTAGTAATAACAAGTATCACAATTCCATATAATCTCTTTGTTTATAAACAATTTGAGTCTAATATCATTATAATCGCTATGATTTGGGGCACTTAAAACATAGCTAGTTAACGAAAGCAAACAAATTTATTTTGAAAGTGGTTTAAGTCCACTGAAAGCAGTAATTTTTGATATGGAACGTCTGGGGTTACGAAACTCCTATAAAATGCATTATTGTGCATTACAGCAACAAAAATTCACTACGGAGCTGTAAAGTTTATAACGGGAATAAAATACAAATTGACGTTTCTTCGTTTATATGAAAGTGATTTGGTAAATAAATTTCTAGTATTCTTCAACAGTGCAATAAGAATAGTTGTGTTTATGAATTATATAATTTAAATACTTCTTACGGTATAATAATAATATTTAATATGTCTGACAAAGATTACACTGGAATTACCTCAGATAGTGACACAGGTAGCAAAAAAGAATTTACTTATAGGTTTACAATTAAAATAACTCGTGGTGTTATTATCGGTTGTTATTTTTAATAGAAATATACCCTGTGCGTTGAAATAAAAATTCAAGAATTTTGGATTCAGAAAGTGAAGATGATTTAAAAATCACAAATTCTATAGAGAGAATGAGAATCGTCGAAAATTAATTGCCATCAGATGATGATGATAAAGTTCCATGTGATTTCACCACAAATTCTCTAAATGTGAATAAGTTACCAGAAAGAAATTTTGATAGATGCGTTCAAAAATTTAGAAAATTTTATGGGAATACAGGAAAGAAATATTACACTGCAGCTTGATATATTCCAACACAAAGACTGCCATAGTTCAAAGAAGTGCATAAATTTGATTAATGTAGAAGAAGGGAAAAATATTTTTGCAATGCGATTTATAAAAAGTGAACCCTATAAAATGTTTTTTAAAGAATCTATGGAAGTGGATACAGAGTTCAAAATACTAAATTAACACTGTTATACAAAAATGTACGTCCCATTTCAACTCCTAAGTATAAGGATATGATACCACCTATACACCACCAATATTTTAACAACCTAACACATAATCTAAATGAGGAGAATTAAGGTTCCATTTTAGGTTCTGAAACACAGCTTATTTTTCCAGTAAAGTTGATAATCTAACTTTTTTTAAGGTCACAAAGCCATAAAAACAACTAATACCTGCTAACAATATTTTTGAAACAATTCAAACGCAAACCCTTAAAGATCTAAATTTAAAAACAAATGGAATTAAACCACTTTCAAAATAAACGGCTCATTTATTACTTTAATGACGGGGTTAGTGGTATCAACTATGCATCTTGCTGTGAAAACACCATCCGTAATTTCCTGAGAGTCTACGAAGAGTGGCTCTGAAGTTTTTTCCAAATCAAAAATTCGGAAAACTTCGCATCGGGGTGGAATAACACATGTGCCGCTTTCTGTTCCATGCAGAATTGGAAGTGAGACCTATTCTTTGCCTACCCAGAAGGAAATACAGTTAGATACATATGCACATTTATTAGCCACGTGCTAAGTATGTTTAATTAAAAAATCTGAAACTTGTAAGTCAGTCGTAAATGTACCTAATGTCGAAACAGTGTCTGAAGTTACTCCAGTAATATTAATTATATATACCATTGCTGTTAATTGAAGAGTTTTTATCGAAAGAGGAAACTTTAATTAGAGAAATATCAGCTTGTATGTCGATAAAAAATGTGCAAAATTTATTAGAACCAGTAAGGTAAATGTCCATAATTTCGTGGTACTAAGGAATTTTCTGACTTTCTACCTCTCTTGCGTAAAAACGGATGAAGGAAAACTAAAAAAGTAAATTTTTCCCATTGAGTTGATCTATTAAGATAGCTTTCCATTTAATTTCAAACAAAACTAACAAATGTTTTATTTTATATAAATAAAAATGTGTGAGTACCTCAAATGTCCCTAATTTCGTGGCAAAAATTTTCTGATGTACCTAACTTCGTGGTAAAGTGTCCCTAATTTCGTGGTATTTGGTTAAACTCTAATTTTATGGAAAATGAAAGTTATTTTAAACGCAAATTCCTAAAATTTATTTATTAAAATTTATGTTCAAAAATTTTAAATTTTAAATAATTTTTTTATTGTTATTGTATTTATGAAAAGAAAGCGTTTTAAGACCAAGTAAGTATTAATTTGTTTAGTACTTAGTAATCAATTGATTAGACGGATTTTTTAATTGTTAATGATTACTTCAATTGGTTTTTGAGAAAAGGCAATTAGTAATTGATTGCGATTGAAAAAAACAAAAAAAACCCAATAAAAAAAAATTTATTTAACTGATGTAATTTGTTACTTTTCTCAAAATTTCTTTTATTTATTATTACTAAAAATGTTTTTTTTTTAATTTTTGTGTTTTTTTGGTCTTTTAAGTTTTTTTTATTTTTAAACAAAATAAATAATTTAAAAAAATCGTTTTAAAACAAAAATAAACAATAAAAAAAATTAGTTCAATTGATGTAGCTTATTATTTCTTATTATTTCAAAAAATGTTTTTTTTTTTAATTTTTTTGGTATATTTTTAATTTGTTTGTATTTTTTTAATTTTTTGATTTTTTTTAAATTTAATTTGGTTTTTTATTCTTTTTTTTAATTTTTTTGTTTCTTGTTAACAATGTATCTAAATGCGCAGTATACCACGAAATTAGGGGCATGCGATAAAATTGATGTAGGTAATTTCGTGGTATCGCTTTAAGCGGTAATATGAGTTTTATATCTAATTTTTTTTGTTTATTATCGCTATTCATTCATAACAAAAGCAAAAAAGTATAAATCTTGGCATATTTTTTTAAATTAAATGAAAAATTATTGAATAAACAAAAGTTCTATAATGCCATTATTTCGTTAAAACACAAGCACAAGCAGAGCTTTTCGATTAAAATATTAACGAATGGGTTAATAAAAGTGTACCACGAAATTACGTCAAAATCTTCCTCAGGGGTTTATTTAATAATTAAAATACTTAAAACAATAGGGTATCTTATGAAATGTGAAAGAAAATAAGGAAAACAGAAAATATTATATTCCCATAATTTCGTGGGTACCACGAAATTAGGTACTTCACAAAAAACATGTGTCCCTAATTTCGTGGTATTTAAATATTAAATAAAATGTAAATTAAAAGTTATTGAAATAAGTTTTGCAGTATTAAAAACGTTTAAGAAATGTTAAATAAAACCAAAAAAATTATCGTCAAAAAAAAAATTTAAAGATACAATTTTTACAGGCTTAACAAATTCTACTGGTCTCCTTAACAGTTTCCTTAAGAGGCCTCCCTACAAAAGGCTCATTTTCTGAGCTTCCAACTTTATAATGATTGTTGTTGTCATAGGTTCAATTTTAAAAAATTTGTAAAATATCCATTATTACACCCGAAAAGTTAATCTTTATTATAAAATTTTCAGTTTTAAAAAAAACTCGCCAAATTTCTTGTTTGAAAGAAAAAATCGAAATACCACGAAATAACGTACTACCACGAAATTATGGACATTTACCTTAATATTTAATTGAATGAAATATGAATAATTTAAATTAAAGCAATAAATGCTTTTAGCAGAAAAATTTTGTGAATAATCTTTTAGAAATTTGTCTCTTCCTCCCCCTGTGTTCGCTGCAGAACAATAAAGAACAACAAGAGTAAGCTCGTACTAATTTCACGCAACCACAAACAAAACAAGTGGAATAGACAGTGGATCATTTGTGGATACAGTGGGACAAACGAAAAAATTTTTGAAGGAAAACAACAATATAAGGATTTTAACATCGGACATTAGGAATAAAACTGTGGCAATGGAGATTGATGAATACAACAAGAAAATGGAAGATATTTTAAATGACCTAACTACATATAGAATTCAGAGACAGGACCCAACATCACGTTTACAAAACAAAAACAACTGCTTAGTAGACATACTTTTCAAACTCGGAATAATTACCCAGATGGAGAAGAAGAGACTTACCACAACCACAGCACGCCACCCAGAATCTATGGCCTCCCGAAGGTCCATAAAGAGGGAACCCCACGAAGGCTTATTTGGTCGGCGGTTGGATCACCATCTCACGGACTGTGCAAATATATGGCAGAAATTATGCAAAATGTAACTGCTAACTCGACGTATAATGTAAAAAATACACTGGACTTCAAAGAAAGGGTGAATAATACCTACATGGTCAAAACCGTGGGAACATGGAACGGGGGTACAATTTTTTTCTTTAAATCACGTTCCAATTCCAATTACATACATAATAATAAGTAAATAAATAATACATTTGAAAGTTTTGCAAGCTCGAGACCAGCGAACAATAATTCATAGTTGAATTTTTATTGTCAGTTTTTGGGAAAAATTGATAATTGGAGAAAAATTACAAAGTGAAATCAACAGCGATGGATAGGATTACATGTTTCAGAGTTTCAAGTCATCAGATCCCTTTTCGGACACTGGGATATGAACCAGTGTCTGCACCAAAGCCGCTGTGAGAAAATTCTAACACTAAACTATGATGCCCTGTGACGTCACAATGTATTCATCTCCACTTCAATTTATTCCCTTTGTTGTTTGCTGTTTTGCCAACAGTGTGCACACATTATTGTTATACCTTCGGTATATATGTATGTAATGTGTTTGCTGGACTTTTTTGTTTGTACATATTTATGTACGTAAACCCGTGCTATGCTTCTTTTTAATATTTGTGAAGTAATTCAAATCCAACAAGTTGGGTCTTTTTTCGGTACCAGAATCAATGGGCTATTATAGTGCGAGGAGCTTGTCTATTTATCAGCCCGATTCTAAATATCCGCACGGATTTCTTTCCTTGCGGAAATGTTTGTTCGCCAGGAAAATTCTCTTTCACTAGTGAACAGAAAAATTGGCGAAGGGGAATTTCGAATTTTCGAAATCAGCTGTGCTGCCATTTCACGCTTGATTTTTGGACTTCTTTTTGTGCAAAATATTAAAATTTTTGATATAAAGTTGTTAAATTAGATAAATTAAGAATAAAAATGCTTAGTATTGCCTTTCGAATGGTAGCATATGTATAAACGAAAGATTCTGTAGCACAGGGACCGTAATAGAGCTCTAAAACAAGAAGGTTGCGTGATGATATGAGCCCACTTAGGTTGCCGGAATCATTGTAAGAGCTAACAAAACTCTTTTTAGTAAATTTTATTGATTCAATTGTTTTGCAGATGTATTTAATACTATTGGGTAAATAAAGTCGCATACAAATATTTGTTGGACATTTTAACAGCATACACACAACAAGCCTAAAACAGTTTGCGCTTTCACTAAAGAAGTCCCTCTTGATAAAACCTGTGTTATAAATAAGATGGTGCCTTTTTCGATTCCACAATACATTCTGCTGGTGGTCCGGCCGAATTTACCTCATCCTCATTTTGCAAACATCCTTTAAGGAAGACGCAGGAATTTCCAGATGCCTTTGAATAAAGCTTATTAAAGTGTCTATTTGCTGATTATTTATACTTTTCGCCCTAAAAATCCAAAAACAATACTAATAACGTATGTGTAATGCGTTTTTAATTATTAAAAGTTAAATTTTCTTACATTTTGTTCAGCGTTCACCGTAAATTGGCTGGTGAAATATCTCCCGAAAAACTGTTGTGTATTCTCCCCTTTCTTTTCATTTATGATACCTACTTTACTCGCCAAACCGCTTTCCGCTTTTTCGAACATCGTTTAGAATAGGCGAAGAGCGAGAAGCGAACTAATACGTGCGGATTTTATGTTCAGAATAAGGGAATAGGGAGAAGCGGAAAAATACGTGCGGATTTTTCGTTTAGAATTGGGCTGTATATCTTTGCGTTGCGAGTACGGTAAGCTACAATTTTTAATATAAACGGGGTTTTTGTCATTTACTCTCAGTGTTTGTTCGTAGAAATTGTTTAGTGTCATTTTGTCATTGTCAAGCGCGAAAATATCAGCATATTTTAATCATAAGTCGATTAGCTTGTTTTAACATAATCAGATATTTGTTTTTCTAAAATTTTCTTTAAGTCGCTAATACGGCTATCTTCTTTCGCGGTTTTGTTGATTTTTTTTCAGCCCTAATGTCACGGTTCTTTATGTATTTAATTTTGTTTGTGGTATTTGAGCCGTTTATTTTTAAAGTGATTTAATTCCATTTTTTTTTTTAATTGAGTTAGTAATAACAAGTATCACAATTCCATATAATCTCTTTGTTTATAAACAATTTGAGTCTAATATCATTATAATCGCTATGATTTGGGGCACTTAAAACATAGCTAGTTAACGAAAGCAAACAAATTTATTTTGAAAGTGGTTTAAGTCCACTGAAAGCAGTAATTTTTGATATGGAACGTCTGGGGTTACGAAACTCCTATAAAATGCATTATTGTGCATTACAGCAACAAAAATTCACTACGGAGCTGTAAAGTTTATAACGGGAATAAAATACAAATTGACGTTTCTTCGTTTATATGAAAGTGATTTGGTAAATAAATTTCTAGTATTCTTCAACAGTGCAATAAGAATAGTTGTGTTTATGAATTATATAATTTAAATACTTCTTACGGTATAATAATAATATTTAATATGTCTGACAAAGATTACACTGGAATTACCTCAGATAGTGACACAGGTAGCAAAAAAGAATTTACTTATAGGTTTACAATTAAAATAACTCGTGGTGTTATTATCGGTTGTTATTTTTAATAGAAATATACCCTGTGCGTTGAAATAAAAATTCAAGAATTTTGGATTCAGAAAGTGAAGATGATTTAAAAATCACAAATTCTATAGAGAGAATGAGAATCGTCGAAAATTAATTGCCATCAGATGATGATGATAAAGTTCCATGTGATTTCACCACAAATTCTCTAAATGTGAATAAGTTACCAGAAAGAAATTTTGATAGATGCGTTCAAAAATTTAGAAAATTTTATGGGAATACAGGAAAGAAATATTACACTGCAGCTTGATATATTCCAACACAAAGACTGCCATAGTTCAAAGAAGTGCATAAATTTGATTAATGTAGAAGAAGGGAAAAATATTTTTGCAATGCGATTTATAAAAAGTGAACCCTATAAAATGTTTTTTAAAGAATCTATGGAAGTGGATACAGAGTTCAAAATACTAAATTAACACTGTTATACAAAAATGTACGTCCCATTTCAACTCCTAAGTATAAGGATATGATACCACCTATACACCACCAATATTTTAACAACCTAACACATAATCTAAATGAGGAGAATTAAGGTTCCATTTTAGGTTCTGAAACACAGCTTATTTTTCCAGTAAAGTTGATAATCTAACTTTTTTTAAGGTCACAAAGCCATAAAAACAACTAATACCTGCTAACAATATTTTTGAAACAATTCAAACGCAAACCCTTAAAGATCTAAATTTAAAAACAAATGGAATTAAACCACTTTCAAAATAAACGGCTCATTTATTACTTTAATGACGGGGTTAGTGGTATCAACTATGCATCTTGCTGTGAAAACACCATCCGTAATTTCCTGAGAGTCTACGAAGAGTGGCTCTGAAGTTTTTTCCAAATCAAAAATTCGGAAAACTTCGCATCGGGGTGGAATAACACATGTGCCGCTTTCTGTTCCATGCAGAATTGGAAGTGAGACCTATTCTTTGCCTACCCAGAAGGAAATACAGTTAGATACATATGCACATTTATTAGCCACGTGCTAAGTATGTTTAATTAAAAAATCTGAAACTTGTAAGTCAGTCGTAAATGTACCTAATGTCGAAACAGTGTCTGAAGTTACTCCAGTAATATTAATTATATATACCATTGCTGTTAATTGAAGAGTTTTTATCGAAAGAGGAAACTTTAATTAGAGAAATATCAGCTTGTATGTCGATAAAAAATGTGCAAAATTTATTAGAACCAGTAAGGTAAATGTCCATAATTTCGTGGTACTAAGGAATTTTCTGACTTTCTACCTCTCTTGCGTAAAAACGGATGAAGGAAAACTAAAAAAGTAAATTTTTCCCATTGAGTTGATCTATTAAGATAGCTTTCCATTTAATTTCAAACAAAACTAACAAATGTTTTATTTTATATAAATAAAAATGTGTGAGTACCTCAAATGTCCCTAATTTCGTGGCAAAAATTTTCTGATGTACCTAACTTCGTGGTAAAGTGTCCCTAATTTCGTGGTATTTGGTTAAACTCTAATTTTATGGAAAATGAAAGTTATTTTAAACGCAAATTCCTAAAATTTATTTATTAAAATTTCTGTTCAAAAATTTTAAATTTTAAATAATTTTTTTATTGTTATTTTATTTATGAAAAGAAAGCGTTTTAAGACCAAGTAAGTATTAATTTGTTTAGTACTTAGTAATCAATTGATTAGACGGATTTTTTAATTGTTAATGATTACTTCAATTGGTTTTTGAGAAAAGGCAATTAGTAATTGATTGCGATTGAAAAAAACAAAAAAAACCCAATAAAAAAAAATTTATTTAACTGATGTAATTTGTTACTTTTCTCAAAATTTCTTTTATTTATTATTACTAAAAATGTTTTTTTTTTAATTTTTGTGTTTTTTTGGTCTTTTAAGTTTTTTTTATTTTTAAACAAAATAAATAATTTAAAAAAATAGTTTTAAAACAAAAATAAACAATAAAAAAAATTAGTTCAATTGATGTAGCTTATTATTTCTTATTATTTCAAAAAATGTTTTTTTTTTTAATTTTTTTGGTATATTTTTAATTTATTTGTATTTTTTTAATTTTTTGATTTTTTTTAAATTTAATTTGGTTTTTTATTCTTTTTTTTAATTTTTTTGTTTCTTGTTAACAATGTATCTAAATGCGCAGTATACCACGAAATTAGGGGCATGCGATAAAATTGATGTAGGTAATTTCGTGGTATCGCTTTAAGCGGTAATATGAGTTTTATATCTAATTTTTTTTGTTTATTATCGCTATTCATTCATAACAAAAGCAAAAAAGTATAAATCTTGGCATATTTTTTTAAATTAAATGAAAAATTATTGAATAAACAAAAGTTCTATAATGCCATTATTTCGTTAAAACACAAGCACAAGCAGAGCTTTTCGATTAAAATATTAACGAATGGGTTAATAAAAGTGTACCACGAAATTACGTCAAAATCTTCCTCAGGGGTTTATTTAATAATTAAAATACTTAAAACAATAGGGTATCTTATGAAATGTGAAAGAAAATAAGGAAAACAGAAAATAATATATTCCCATAATTTCGTGGGTACCACGAAATTAGGTACTTCACAAAAAACATGTGTCCCTAATTTCGTGGTTTTTAAATATTAAATAAAATGTAAATTAAAAGTTATTGAAATAAGTTTTACAGTATTAAAAACGTTTAAGAAATGTTAAATAAAACCAAAAAAATTATCGTCAAAAAAAAAATTTAAAGATACAATTTTTACAGGCTTAACAAATTCTACTGGTCTCCTTAACAGTTTCCTTAAGAGGCCTCCCTACAAAAGGCTCATTTTCTGAGCTTCCAACTTTATAATGATTGTTGTTGTCATAGGTTCAATTTTAAAAAATTTGTAAAATATCCATTATTACACCCGAAAAGTTAATCTTTATTATAAAATTTTCAGTTTTAAAAAAAACTCGCCAAATTTCTTGTTTGAAAGAAAAAATCGAAATACCACGAAATAACGTACTACCACGAAATTATGGACATTTACCTTAATATTTAATTGAATGAAATATGAATAATTTAAATAAAAGCAATAAATGCTTTTAGCAGAAAAATTTTGTTAAGAATCTTTTAGAAATTTGTCTCTTCCTCCCCCTGTGTTCGCTGCAGAACAATAAAGAACAACAAGAGTAAGCTCGTACTAAATTCACGCAACCACAAACAAAACAAGTGGAATAGACAGTGGATCATTTGTGATAACAGTGGGACAAACGAAAAATTTTTTGAAGGAAAACAACAATATAAGGATTTTAACATCGGACAAAATGAATAAAACTGTGGCAATGGAGATTGATGAATACAACAAGAAAATGGAAGATATTTTAAATGACCTAACTACATATAGAATTCAGAGACAGGACCCAACATCACGTTTACAAAACAAAAACAACTGCTTAGTAGACATACTTTTCAAACTCGGAATAATTACCCAGATGGAGAAGAAGAGACTTACCACAACCACAGCACGCCACCCAGAATCTATGGCCTCCCGAAGGTCCATAAAGAGGGAACCCCACGAAGGCTTATTTGGTCGGCGGTTGGATCACCATCTCACGGACTGTGCAAATATATGGCAGAAATTATGAAAAATGTAACTGCTAACTCGACGTATAATGTAAACAATACACTGGACTTCAAAGAAAGGGTGAATAATACCTACATGGTCAAAACCGTGGGAACATGGAACGGGGGTACAATTTTTTTCTTTAAATCACGTTCCAATTCCAATTACATACATAATAATAAGTAAATAAATAATACATTTGAAAGTTTTGCAAGCTCGAGACCAGCGAACAATAATTCATAGTTGAATTTTTATTGTCAGTTTTTGGGAAAAATTGATAATTGGAGAAAAATTACAAAGTGAAATCAACAGCGATGGATAGGATTACATGTTTCAGAGTTTCCAGTCATCAGATCCCTTTTCGGACACTGGGATATGAACCAGTGTCTGCACCAAAGCCGCTGTGAGAAAATTCTAACACTAAACTATGATGCCCTGTGACGTCACAATGTATTCATCTCCACTTCAATTTATTCCCTTTGTTGTTTGTTGTTTTGCCAACAGTGTGCACACATTATTGTTATACCTTCGGTATATATGTATGTATGTAATGTGTTTGCTGGACTTTTTTGTTTGTACATATTTATGTACGTAAACCCGTGCTATGGTTCTTTTTATTATTTGTTGTTGGAAAGTTGCAAAACTTACAAATGTGTAAAACAAGAAAGACCGCACCAACAACAAAAAAAATAAATAATAAATATTTTAGTTTTCAAGCTAACTATAACTTTAATTTGTTTTATATCTTTTTATCTACTATGTATATTCTCCATGGAGGGTGAATGGTAACGTTAAAGACCCGTATACTTTGAATCATAGACTTGCCGGAAAGTTAAAATAGTTTCAGTTTCTTTCAACCTTAATCTTGACTAAAATGCTTTTTTAAGTTTTTTAGTTGGCAGGATGAGCGGAATTTTCCGTAAGTGTGACATTACTACGTAACTCACTTCTAAATACGGTAACATTAAAGACCACTTAAAACTGGCTGTATCTTGAAAACAACAAAGAATTGAAGAAAAGTGTATGAGTATAAAATATAGCCCTTGGGGTTAGTTATTAGAATAAGTAAAAAATATTTAACTTTTGTTGAATACTTCAGAAATATGAACAGAAATAAACGTATTTCTGTAACATTAAAGACTAAAATATTGACCATATATGTGACGACGAACAACTCATTTCCTTTGACGTGGTATCGCTCTTGCCGAACATACCGGTACAGTTGGCACTTGATACAATGCAAGAAAAATGGACAATAATCTAAGAATTTACACAGATACCAAAACAGCTGTTTATTTAGATAATAAAATTTTGCATTCAGGAAAGCAGATACTTCAAGTTCAATGAGAAGATATATACGCAATTGAAAGGAATGCCAATGGGAGCACCCGCATCCCCAATAATAGCAGATATAGTCATGGAAAAATAATTAGAGAACACTATGGAAAAATTACGATGCAAACCAAGATTACTGACGAAATACGTTGACGACTTATTCGCGATAGTAGACCAAAATGAAGTACAAAACACACTTGACACTTTAAACGATTTTGACAAGAATATACAATTTACTGTAGAACTAGAAAACAATGAAAAATTACCTTACTTAGACTCCATAATAAATAGACGAGGAAATCAATTAAAATTAAAGTGGTATATGAAGCCTACAGCATCAGGACGAATTATAAATTTTAATTCAAAACACCCGAAATCTATGATTTTAAATACAGCAATGGGCTGTATACGGAGGATGTTGCAGACCTCGGATGAAATATACCACAACGATGTTAGGAAAGATATATTTACAATATTAAGAAACAATGATTTTCCGAAACACACTATATGTAAATACTTTATTAAGAACCAAAATTTCAAATAACTTAAATAATCCGGAAAAACCACATATATTTAAATCGGTGTCGTACGTACCACATCTGTCAGAGCGACTAGCAAAATCGGAATGCTACAATAAAGAAAATATAAAAATAGCACATAAGCCAGCCAATACACTAAGAAACTTCTTCAATAGAACCAAGTCGAAAATATAAAATAGGTATGGACAAAAACAATGTTGTGTACCAAATTCCCTGTAATGGCAATAATGACGAGACGTACAATAGTTTATATGTAGGAACAACAAAGTTAAAACTTAAAACAAGACTATCGCAACATAAATCTGACTTAAAACAATGCAATCAAGTAAGCAATCAAAAAACAGCACTAATGACACACTGTGCAGCTAGCGGATACCCACCAAACTTCGAAAAACCAAAAATTCTGCAACAAGAACAACACTACAATAAACGCTTCACCAACAAACATACGACTCAACTTTAAGAGTGACACGGACAACTGCGCACATATATACAAACATTTACTTACCAAAAGACAGTATCATACTCCACGTCGCGCAGAGCAGACGTGTTAATAAACGTATGTATATATATACCTATTTATGTTTATGTTTAATGTAAAAAATTTGTGTTAATTGTTGATGTTTATGTTTTTATTAGTATTTTGTAATTCTGAGGACGATTGTCGTAGAGCAATCGAAATATATTGGTTTGCTAAAAGAACTGCCGTGTTTTATTTGAAGAAACACAGACCTCGAGCCAACAAAATTTACCAAAATAAGGAAAACGGTCACCAAAAAAGCACAGTTTCAAATTTTTTTTTTTTTTTTATGAAAAAACGAGCAGGGTACTCGGCGTAGCTCGGGATGTAAGTAGTTAGGGGACCTTTCAAAATCAACAATATACTTTAAGATTTCATATTTATATGATATTATTGCCTACTGAAGAATTTACCAATTTCGAATATTTTGAAAATTGTGAAAAAAAGTACTGAAAACCGGTTTTCAAAAATTTTCTTTTGCGGTATTCGTTGTTAACGTTAGGGGGCCTTTCCAGAATTCAATTTTGACAAATTGTGCCAGGATGAATGCAAATTCAAATGTTGATTTGATACCATATTGTAGGGTAATATTAAGGTTTTTCTGCAATCGCATTTTTACCGATACTTGGTTATAGATAAATTTATCGAAATACATATGTCGAAGTACAAATAAAACCTGGGGCCTTCCCCTTTCGTTTGATACCCATATTGTAGGGAAAGTTTAAGGTTTTTGGGCAATCACATTTTTACCGATAACTCATCATCGATAAATTTCGTTTGATACCCATATTGTAGGGCAAGTTTAAGGTTTTGGGCAATCACATTTTCACCAATAACTCATCATCGATAAATTTATCGAAACCTATCGAAGTCCAAATGAAACCTGCGGCCTTCTCCTTTCGTTTTATACCCATATTATAGGGCAATGTTAAGTTTTTTGGGCAATCACCGATAACTCAGTTATAGATAAATTTATCGAAATATATCGAAGTCCAAATGAAACCTGGGGCCTTTCCCTTTCGTTTGATACAAATATTGTAGGGCAAGTTTAAGGTTTTTGGGCAATCACATTTTCACCGATAACTCATCATCGATAAATTTATCGAAACCTGTCGAAGTCCAAATGAAACCTGGGGCCATCTCCTTTCGTTTGATACCCATATAGTAGGGTAATATTAAGGTTTTCGGGCAATCGCATTTTGACCGATAACTTAGTTATCGATGAATTTATCGAAATATATCGAAGCTAAAATGAAACCTGGGGCCTTCCCCTTACATATACTTAGAGCTATATGGAAAAAACAAATTTCGAAAAGTAACGGTCCCTAGCAGGGTCGGAGCCCCCAAAATAAAAATAGCCTATAACTCATTCCAGACTATAACCTGTAGGCGTGCCAAATTTCAACAAAATCCGTCTTGCCATTCTCACGTTTTTAGGGAACAAAAGCAAACGTCTGGGCATCCAAACATCGCTACATTCACATTTATAATATTAGTAGGATATGAAAACAATTACTCTTTGCGAGGGGTGCACTTATTCCCAGATATTTTTGCTTTACGTAAATCTCTGTTTAACTAGAAAAAAGATAAGCTATCATCGAGGAAAATCGTAAGTTATAAACGATCAAATAAAAATACCCAGGTCGCGCAACTTCAATGTATGTATGTATACATACATATAGTTATTAAAGGTATAAAGTGCAAATGGGATATTATCCGGATAAACGAATAACACCATAAAAATGATAATACTTTTTCTTTAAATGAATCGAATAGTACTTTTGATACTCAAATTGTTTTATAGTACGTAGAGTGGCATCGAAAGGAAGAGTGGTTGGGTTCGAAACCTGCTGTAGGCATGTAGTTATAAACATGTATTTCCGACATCTCTGAACGTAGCAATAAACAAACTATTGGGTAATTTGGCGTAAATTATACGTAAATTATCCTATTTTAGAAAATATCGTTTGCCCCGCTAAGTTCATGTGAATTTTTTTGTTTCACGGAAAATTTACCGCAAATTCCCAATAGTTTGTTTATTGCTACGTTAAAGTTGTCTTGCCAAGTTCAGAGAGGTGTATTTCCGTCACTTATTGGTAAGTGTGCAGGTAGATTTTCAAAATTATAAGACACAGACAATTTTTAAAGCCTACATCTAAAGCAGGTAGTGTAGGTAAGATTTAATTTTTTCCATTTTATTCTTGTTCCGAGTATAAATATGAGTTAATGCGCCTTAACACTTTGTGGCAACCCTATATATCGCAAAACCATTTTGAAGATTCATTTGCCGGTGACTAGCTGCTGGCAATGCCGTACAAGAATTCGGAGTGTTATTGTTTTTGTCTTTCTACCTCCGTTATAAAAGATCAGACCACTTTTTGTACATTTAGTCTTAGAGACAAGTCAAACAATAGAGTTCATATAGTTTTATATACTTATATAATAACCACGCTATATAATTGGTGACCCCGACAAAGGAGCAGCTCCTTCAGCAATATGGCAGACGAGGACAATACAAATTCGCCAGATTCGATTGTAGGACAGCCAGCCGTACAAGCGGGGCAACAAAACAACGTAAACGAAAACAGTGGAGAGATTGCTAATTTATCCGTAAAGCTACCTCCCTTTTGGCACGCCAACCCAAATCTGTGGATCGCCCAAGTGGAATCGCGCTTCAGAGCCGCTCGAATCAAAAATGATGACAAAATACCACACCGTCATTGCTGCCATTGAAAGCAACGAACTGGCACAAATAAGCGACATCATTTTTAACCTACCGTCAACTGATATGTACGAAAACCTAAAAACGCGCATTATAGAAAGATTTGGAGTATCAGAGCAAAGGCGAATAAAAAAGTTGTTGCAAGAGCTGGAACTCGGAGGCATGCGTCCATCACAATTATTAAGGGAGATGCGAAATCTAGCTGGTAACGCAATGAACGACGCTATGCTAAAATCTGTGTGGCTCAGTCGACTCCCAGCCGACGTACGGGCAATAATTTCCATAAGCTCTAAAACGTTAGATAAAGTCGGGCGCCTAGCGGACAAAATCACAGAGGTTAGGGACGGCCCACATGTAAACGCTGTCTCAAGCGAAACACCTGCAACAACCAACCACTCGTTAGTGCATAAAATCGATGAACTCGCAAAGAAGATATCAGCACAGAAGTCCAGCCGCCGTTTGCTCATCAGAGATTCGATAAATAACCTACAATTTTTGGTGGACACTGGGGCCGATGTTAGCGTGATCCCAGCAGCAATTATCTGTACGCAGCAAACAAAACAAAAATCAAGACATACGGCGAAAAACTTTTAAAGTTAAACGTTGGGCTAAGTCGACCATTAAAATGGCTTTTATTCACCCCTATCATGGATTTCAATTACGTTCCCGTTCTACGCTCCGCCGAAATCGAAAATTGGTATCATGCGTTTAAATTGGATTGAAAGAAGAAGAGGAAGAGCTATAAAACTTTCGAAATCAGCTGTTTGCCTTGAAATATGTGGAACTGGACATAACAAAGCAAAAATACAGAAATTAGTGCTTTTGAAATAAAGGTAAAATTGTATTATTTATTAAAGTAATTACATAAATTAACTAATTACATATGTATTGAGCATTATGTAATAAATTTAGTGAAATTTTATACATAGATCAATTGATTGATTATAGCAGACGTCGGAGGACCAACAAAGGAGGTAGCTGGCATTTGCGATAGAGTTGATGCTAGAAGAGTCTGCTTCGTCGACCAGGCACGCACATACCCACATACGCCGAGCAAACATTAGACATGTCAGGATTAAGTCTGACCGCAGGTGGTACTTTTGGCTGGATGAAGACATTGGCGGCCCTGGAACTGACAAAGGAGTTTACCGAGTATGTGTTGGTGGTGCGGCGTGGCTGCCGGTGCACGTTTGGCTGCCATTACCTTAGTTTTAATGGTGTTTGTAAAATTGTTAGATTGGTGCTTTCAATGCTAGTCCAATTTTCGGTAATTGTTTACAACCGGTGCCGAGTGCTAATGCGCGTCCAAAAATATTGAAAATATTATATCTCCGGAGGCGGATTCACATTCCCGGCATCGAAACATGTCTTTTGATACCCCTTCCTACATTTTTGGACAAATATTAGCACTCGGCACCGGTCGCAAACAATTATCATGCAAACATATCAAAAAACCTCATTAGAGCACAAAAACAAAATATAGCGAGCGTTTTACAACTTTTATATTCGAGTTTTATTTAT
Organism: Sphenella marginata; assembly: GCA_951509765.1. Lineage (NCBI taxonomy): Eukaryota > Metazoa > Arthropoda > Insecta > Diptera > Tephritidae > Sphenella > Sphenella marginata. Next base: position 95,375,679 of record OX608078.1, read on the forward strand.
ATTTTAAGAGTTTTAACAAAAAATCGCGGAAATTAATCTAATATTGTTTGCAAATCACATTTGCGTTCTCGGCGATTTCAATCTCCCAAATATAGTCTGGTGTAGCAGTTACTCTAAGCTTAGTCTTATACCAACTAATATTATTTCTATGCATGATTCTTATTGTATTGATAATATCTTAAGTCTAGATTTAATTCAAATCAACAGTTTTTTTAACAAGCTAAATAGAATTCTGGATCTCGTTTTTGTCAGTACTAGCTTCAATGTAAGCATTGCCGAATCATTTTCTCCAATTTCCCCCGCAGATCGACATCATATTCCCTTATGTCTGCAGGTTGAATTCTATGAGTTTATTGCCAATCAAAGCCATGGAAGGATCGCCTTCAAGTTTAACTCCTGCGACTTTCAAAAGCTCAATGCGTGTTTCGCGAATATTAATTGGGACTCGCTACTTTCTAACCTAGACGTCAATGATACGTACTCAGTCTTTAAGTTGCATGTCTCTGAGGTTTGTTTTAAGAACATTCCACTTAGGGTTAAGAAATCTTACAAACTTCCGTGGTACACCCAATGTCTGAAAAAACTTAAGAACCAGCGGAATAGGTGTCACAAAAAGTTCCTTAAGTCCAAGAATCTAACCCATCTCAGTAAGTTCAAACAACTCTCAAAGAAATTTAATTGCCTTAATAAATTTCTTTATAAAAATTATATTCTTGGAGTTGAAGCAAATATAAAATCGAATCCTAAGACTTTCTGGGCTTTTATCAAATCTAAAAAGTCTGGAGTTGGGGTCCCGGCTGCTGTTTGCCTTGGCACAGAACTTGCAAGTTCGCCTATTGACGTTGCTAATCTGTTTGCTAAATTCTTCCAATCAAACTTTACTATCGATGACGTGGCTATGACAAACGTTGATAGTTATCCTGCCCAGCAATCATCAGTAAACTTTGGCGACCTACAGCTTACATCGGATGACGTCATCAGGGGCATCGAAAGCCTTAAAAACTCTTTTCAGACTGATCGTGATGGGTTTAGTACCGTACTCCTCAAAAATTGTCCCGCCATTATATCGCCTCTCAGGGTTATATTTAATAAATCTCTGAGTGCTGGAGTCTTTGCGGACGCCTGGAAACTTGCAGAAATAACCCCGATTTACAAAAATGGCAAGAAAAATGATGTATCTAATTATAGGCCAATCTCTAAACTGTCTATTATTTCTAAACTCTTCGAAGTTGTTGTTAGGGATAAAATGTATTTCGCCGTTAAGAGTTTGATATTACCAAACCAGCACGGCTTTGTTGCAGGGCGGTCTACAGTCACAAACTTAGCTTTATTCAGTGATTACTGCATTGATGCGTTTTCATCGGGCCATCAAGTGGACTGCATTTATACCGACTTTTCTAAGGCCTTCGACAAGGTATCGCACAATATGTTGATTTACAAACTCTCATTGGCGGGTTTCCATTCGGTGTTTCTGAGGTGGTTGCTCTCCTATTTATCCAATAGATGCTGCAAGGTTTTAATCGAGGGGATAGCTTCTGATACTTTCACGGCCACTTCGGGCGTACCCCAAGGGAGTGTCTTAGGTCCTCTCTTATTCATTTTATTTATAAATGATATCGGTAGCTGCTTTATGTCTTCAAAGTTTTTACTATATGCGGACGATCTTAAAGTTTTCTCCATTGTAAAAAACTCGGCTGACGCACAGCGTCTCCAGGAGGACATGAATAGAGTAGCTACTTGGTGTCTTAACTCGCACCTTTTTCTTAATCTGAACAAGTGCTCTTATGTTACTTATTCTAAATCTCGAAATTTACTGCCGACGGCATACAGTATTTCGGGGGCTCCTCTTCAGTCCTTAGTTGAGATCAAGGACCTGGGTGTCATCTTTGACTCTTCGTTCTCATTCAGTAATCATATTAATTATATTATCTCAGGTGCGTATGCTGTCTTAGGCTTCCTGAGGCGTAACAGCGTCAGCTTTTCGGATCCGTATACCCTGAAACTGCTTTACTCCTCGTTTGTTCGTTCCAAACTTGAGTACGCTGCATTTATTTGGAGACCTTATCACAAATTTGCTATCGACAGGATTGAGCGAGTACAAAAGGTTTTCCTAAGATTCTGTCTTAGGTCCCTCCGTTTCTCTGACCCAATCCCTTCCTACAATTCCCGTCTTCTCCTGATAAACTTAAAATCGCTGGAAATCAGAAGAACAACTCTTTCCTTGTCCTTCGTTTTTGGGCTGATCAGTGGCGATATTGATTGCCCCTCTTTGCTAATTTCGATTAATTTTCTGATTCCTTCTAGGTCTCTTCGGTCTCATTATCCTTTTTATATCAAGCACGCGTCTACCAACTATGCGAGGAATGCTCCGTTAGTGAGGTCTTTGCGGGAGTTGAACGAGATCTGGAGTTCGATTTCTTTTGATATATCTTCTTCGAAATCTGTTTTTCATAACTTACTTAACTCGTTGTTGTAATTAGATTTACTTAGGTTTTAGTCAGTAAGAAACCATGTTGTTTTTTGACTTTTCGAAAATAAATAAATAAATAAATAAATAAAAGAAAAAACAAGCAGCTATCCGTCAACAAAATTGCAACTGAGAAAAACGGAGCTACGCTTGAAATGCATAATAGGCAGAATTGTAAGTTTCGAATTTGAACTGAACGGAAAGGGAACGCATGATAAGAAAGTTGCCAAACGGAGAAAATTTCGATCCAAGTCGAAATGCATGATAGGGGTCATTATTGCTGAAGTTACTCAGCCAATAATAGGTGCAGACCTGCTCATCCATTTCAATTTATCTGTAAATCTTCGGCACGGCATTTTGTTCGACGGCGTCACGAGTATGCCAAAAAACTGCGCAGTTGTCGATGCTCCGGACGAGATCCTCAATATTTCTACAATAAATTCTGACATGCCCTTCCAGGAAATTTTAAACGACTTTAAGGATATCTTGGGTTCGTCGGAAATGACGCCGAGAAATATTCCACACCAGGTTACGCACTGCATCGTCACAAAAGGTCCACCAGTTTTCGCAAAACCTCGTCGTTTAGCACCCGACTTGTTAAAAGCGGCCAAAAGTGAAATCGAGTCTTTACTCGAGGCTGGTATATGTCGGCCATCAAGGAGTCCATGGGCGAGCTCCCTCCACATGGTTAAAAAGAAAAATGGTGAATGGCGACCATGTGGAGATTTCAGACGACTGAACGCTATTACTGAGCCGGATCGTTATTAATTGCCGCACCTGCATGACTTCACCCACTCTCTTCACGGATGTACAATTTTCTCAACTATCGACCTGAGGCGAGCATATCACCAGATCCCAGTTGCAAAACAAGACATACCTAAAACAGCGATAACCACCCCGTTTGGTATGTCCGAATTTGTATACATGTGTTTTGGTTTACGTCATGCTGGCCAAACTTTTCAAAGGTTCATGGACCAAATCTTGCTCGAATTTAAGTTCGCTTGGCCTTACCTGGACGATATCATCATCGCATCAAAAAATACAGCTGAGCACCAACAGCACCTACGCAGCATTTTTGGAAGGCTAAGACAGCACGTCATCCTAGTCAATTCATCTAAGTGCAAACTCGGCAAATCCGAAGTCATATTTTTGGGATACAAACCCGAAAGACGGCATTACACCACCTGATGATCGAGTACAAGCTGTTAGAGACTACAAATTACCTGAATGAGCATGCGCCTTACGACGCTTTCTGGGCATGATCAATTTTTTTCGCAGATTCTTGCCCAAAGCCGCCATGTATCAAAGTACGTTATGTGCGCTCACAAAAGGAAACAAAAAGAGGGACACGTCAAAGATAGAGTGGAACCAAGATTCCAGAAAGGCTTTCCAGCGCTGCAAGGACGAACTTTGCACAGCAACCCTCCTCGCTTTTCCGAAACCAGGCGCGCAACTGTACGTAGCAGTCGACGCATCCAGTACGGCTATCGGCGCCGTGCTGCAACAGCTCGACGGCGATAAATTGCAACCGTTAAGCTTTTATTCCGAAAAATTGATCTCCGCTCAGCAGCGTTACCGCACGTACGACCGCAATCTCTTGGCTGCTTACAAGAGCGTGAAATATTTTCGCCATATGCTGGAAGGCCAACAATTTTACGTGCTCACAGATCATAAGCCATTGCAATTCGCGTTCAGACAAAACATCGACAAAGCTTCGCCTAGGCAAATAAGGCACCTCGATTTCCTAAGCCAATTTACAACCGACATACGCTACGTGCCCGGCAAGGAAAACATAACAGCCGATGCCCTTTCCAGAATCGACCGCATCCAGGCCAACCACACCATCAATTTCGAAGACTTAGCAAAGAGTCAGTCTTCGAAACTTATTTGGAAGAAAACTCAAGCCTGGCCTTAAAGAAATTTAACATACCAGGCACCACCGTCGAACTGTACTGCGACATAAGCACAGGCAAAGCACGTCTTTTCGTTACGGAAGAATTCCGTAAAACCGCATTTAATTCTTTGCACAACCTGGGCCATGCCGGCATTTAGAAAACTACCAAGTTAATCGCCGAAAAAGTCGTGTGGCCAAACATGAAACAAGACTGCGCAAAATGGACCCGACGCTGCTTTGCTTGCCAGCGATCAAAAATTCAACGCCATAACAGAGGCCCAATAGCAAATTATCCTACGACGGAAAAGCGCTTCGAGCACATCAACATCGACATCGTTGGGCCTTTGCCACCCAACAAAGGTTGCCGATACTGCCTGACCTGCATCGATAGATTCACCAGGTGGGTCGAGGTATATCCCATCGAGACAATTACCGACGAAGCCGTTGCGTTTCCGTTTTATTTTAATTGGATACTTAGGTTCGGCGTCCCAGCGAAGATCACTACGGATCAAGGTCGCAAGTTCGAATCCACTCTTTTTCGCGACCTGAATAAACTGCTCGGCATCCAACATCTCAGAACAACAGCCTACCACCCAGCTTCAAACGGAATAATCGAAACATTTCACCGCACTTTGAAAACATCCATCAAACTAGCAACTTCAACCACCTTATACTGGTCCATATCAGGTTCTCAAGCGAAATGAGAAATTTTACCAAATAGATATAAACGACAAAAAGACCAACATAAGCATCGATAGATTGAAAGCTGCTTACACGATCAACGCTCCCTACTTTTTACCAGGGGGAGTGATGTGGCAACCCTATATATCGCAAAAACATTTTAAAGATTCATTTGCCGGTGACTAGCTGCTGGCAATGCCGTACAAGAATTCGGAGTGTTGTTGTTTTTGTCTTTCTACCTCCGTTATAAAAGATCAGACCACTTTTTGTACATTTAGTCTTAGAGACAAGTCAAACAATAAAGTTCATATAATAGAAATCGCTATAACTTCATAATATCTGCAAGGCTCACCGGAAATAGTTCAGTTCATAAGTCAAATTTCAAAACATTGTTTCATTAAAAAAAAATAAAAGGACGTGAGAATTTAAGTGTAATAACGATCCAGATATGTTCTGTTTCATGTGCGGCCAATATACTATCATAAGGCGACGACGTGTGTTCTTAGATCGTATCAAAACTTTATATTCCAAGTATTTTGACATTGAACCTAAAATGCTGAAAAACAATGGACACCGAACACTTTGTGTACATCGTGTAGAGTAGATTGATTCAGTCGGAATCAGGACAAGTAAAATTTGATACACCAATGATATGGAGAGAACCTACTTACCGTTCAATAGAGTGTACAAAAGCACTTGGCGTTGGAAGATCAAGAAGAGTAACCTATACCATTGCCAGTACTATGTAAGGTAAGTGGCTATAATTCCATGGTAGTACCTTATTCCGTGGTATTTAGATTTTTTATGCCAAATAAGGAATTAGAAGAAATTTTAGTTAAATGCAATTATAAAGATCTATCTTTAAGGGATACAAATCGATATACTTTTTTGTTTTCTAGGCTATATTTATTTTATATGACACGATCAAAAGTTGTTAGTCTGGAGAAAAGGTGTTTTGTATGACGGTGTCTTAAGCAAAATGTTAAGGAGTCCAATGAAAATTCTTAAGGCTGTAAAATTTTAACAGTATACTTTTGTTTCATAATTATTACATTTAGGTGCTCAATGAACATTTATTAACTATTTTTTATAACCACCATATACATTGAAATAGTTTTTTTTACTTTTAATTCATTATTTCTGATCCACGGAATTAGGTACACATTTCGTTTTTCAATGTACGTAATTCCGTGGGTACCACGGAATTAGGGTAATTTAACACTTTTTTTTTCTTTATTATAGCAAACTTTTTATAAGAAACCCTACTCCAAAAAGTCGTTTAATCATTAAATAAAGCCCCAAAGAAGATCTTGACGTAATTCCGTGGTATAATTTTATTCACCTGTTCGTGAATATATGACCTGGAAAAATCTGTGGCACACAATATTTTAACGAAATGTTGACATTATTGAATTTTTATTAATTCGATATTTTCTAATAAAGACTAAAAATATGATGAAGCTTTTAAGTTCCCTACCGTTATTTTGAATGCATATTTGTAATAAAAAATAGAAATAATAATAAAATTATTGATTTGCCCTTTAAATCGCTACCACGGATTTATGTACCACTAAATTGTACAATGTCCCTTATTCAGTGGTATGCTACGCATTTACGTTGCAGTAGCTAGACAAAAAGAGCTGTTTTTCGGTGGCGCGATAAAAACGCATTTTATTTAAAATACGTGCATAATTTTATTTTATAAAATATGGCAAAAGTTGTTGAGTTATATTTTTTTTATTAAACCAAACATAAAAAACAAAAAAAAATAAATAAAATTAAAAAAATAAAACAAATAAAAAAAATACAAAAAAATAAAAAAAATAAAAAAAAATAAAAAAAAAATAAAAAAAAAATAAAAAAGAAAACAAAGCAAAAAAACATTGCATGCAATTTTTTTACTTTATTATTGAATACAGTTTTATTTATTTTTTTTATACATATGTTGTTTTGTTTTTTTATATACATGTTTTGTTACAGAAACAAAAAACACACAGAAAAAAAAATTTAAAAAAACACGAAGGAAACAAAAATGAAACCAAACTAACAAAATATATAAAAACAAAGAAAAAAATACTGAATGAAATTTTTAAACTTCAATTTTTTTTTAATTTTCATTTATATTTCTATTTTCTGTATAGGTTCTTAAAGTTCTTAAGAATTTATTTTAGTAAAAAACACTAAAAAAACAAACAAAAAAATAAAATAAAAATTATAAAAAAAAGTATAAAACTAAAAACTATAAAATGAAAGTTTTTGGCTTTATTTTTACTGAAAGCAATTTTATTTATAAATTGTTAAAGTTCTCAAGAACTTCTCCTAATAAAAAAAAAAATGATATTGAATTAAAATTTTTAATTTATATGTTATTTATTTATACAAACAAAAAAGTATAACTGAATTAAATTTTTAGTTTTTTTTAGAGCTCAAAGCATATGCATTTTAAAAAAACAAAAAAAAACCTTTTAAAAGAAGCGAAAAAGTATAAATTTTAATAAATAAATATAAAAACCTTAAAACCTATTTTGTTGCTTGATAACAAATTGTTTTTGAATGCAATAATTAAGTTTATCTTACATTTTTAGCAATGAAATATGTGGCTTGCTTCATACCAAGGAATTAGGGACAATTTCCCACGGAGTTATATACATCATGAAATTTTTTGCCACGGAATTAGGGACATCTGAGTTAGTCATTAATTTTAATTATTATAAAAATATTATTAGTTATTTTCGAATTTTGGCAATTGGAAATTAAACAAAATTAATCAATTAAATAGGAACAATTCGATTTTTCAGGTTTAACTTTTTTGTTTCAACATGGGAGGAGTACAAAGTCAGAAAAATCCTTAGTACCACGGAATTATAGCCACTTACCTTACATTAAACGGTAGATGCGGATGCAGTCCCATTGTCAACAGTAATATCTGAGTGCGGGGAATCAAGTTGTACTGAATTTCACATGGGAAACGAGAGAAACGTTCCGTCACAGCACAACTTAATGATTGGATAAGAGATTTGGAACTATCCAAGGAAAGGCCGTATGCAACAATTTAAATTTGTGTCATCCGATGTTATGATATATTGTAGAACTCATCACGAACCATTTTCCAAGCACTATACCAAGAAAGACAGTATATGCTACTGCAACGACATTCCTGGTTTATTCAAAGAGTTTGGTCAAACATATGATTCAAAAGAGTGGCGACAGCAATAAACTGAGTTTATAGGCTGTAATATTACATATTGGTAACAAAAAGCCTTCTATCCCGATCGCGCATGCAGTAAATACAAAGGAACCTACGAGGAAATCTAAAAACTACTCAAATTTATCAAATATGAAGAGCATGATTGAAAAGTATGTTCTGATCTCAAAGTCATTGCAATGCTATGCGGTCTACAAAGTGGCTACACCAAGCACTGGTGCTTCCTCTGCAAGTGGAATAGCCGAGCTCGTAAGGGCTACTACGTCAGAAAGGATTGGCCAGGAAGAGTCGAGGTTAACGTTGGTTTGGATAACATCAAATACACCCCTATTGTCAAGAAAGAGAAAATCATACTACCACCCTTACACATCAAGCTCGGTCTCATTAAAAACTTTGTTAAAAGTTGGACAAAGAAGGCGGAGCATTCGACTATTTGAAAACAATTTTTCCAGATATTTCTCAAACCAGATAAAGGAAGGTATTTTTGTAAATTTAAAAAAAGTTAAAAATATGGATAATTGCATTCATAAATTGAACTTTTAACTCAATAGAAACAGAGCATAGCTAGATACTTCACTCTTTATATCATACCTACGGTTTGAGGTATTCGTTGAAATTGCGCAACCTGGGTATTTTTATTTGATCACTTATAACTTAGCTTATCTTTTTTCCAATTAAACAGAGCCTTACGTAAAGAAAAAATATCTGGAAAAAAAGTTGTGATTTTGGAAAACAGCCCTCGCAAAGAGTAATTTTTTTCATATTTAAAAAAAAAAAAAAAACAAATCTGAAATGATAAACTAATATCTCGAAAGCTATCTGGTTGAGCAGAAAACAATGTATGATGCAATTATAGCATATCTTATCGACTTTTTGGTTCTGTAAACGCAATTGCTTGACCCGTTCGTGAGATATACATCTTTTTGGTTTTTTAGAACGATACCATAGAATCAACAATTTGCGAAATCAGGGGGTGATTTTACATACATATTCATAACCGCGTTTCTGGTAAAGAAAAAAGTTGAAATTCCTGGTCCAGTGTTATTATTAGAAGCTGGCCTGTGTTGTCTATATGCATTGAAGTTATTTGAGTTTTGAAAATTACGACCCCGATTACTTTGAAAGTTTCGAAAGTTGTTATTACCGAGAGACCTGAATGCAAGAACTTGACGCTCTTTTATTTCATTTGACTTCTGTGTTGGAAGCTAAAATGGATTTTACTAAACTCGATTTTGTGTTCAATCGGCAGACATTAATAGTTTACTCGACGGCCATTTTGTGAGCTTTTGTCTTGGTTATGCCTTCTGTGATTAGCGAACGCTCCAAAGAGTCAGTCAATTTCTCTACTGGTTTCGCAAAATCCGTATAATTGTTGTTGCTGATTTGTAATGATGCGATTTTTCCAGCCACCACTTTCGAGTTGTCTGTAGCCCTTTTCTGTAACTTTGCGTTATGATAACTAAACAGTTTTTATCGCATCACGATTTCGTTATGAAAAGTGTTTCTGTATAAAAAAAATTCACCTTGCGATATGTTCGTGGTGTGTTATGTAAAAATAATAAAATGATAGGTCACAAGGCTTAGGTGACAAATAGATCTTTTGAAAATACATTTCTACCACGCTTATAGAAACACTGCTCAGCGATAACTACATAACAGGGTTGCAGGAACGATACGTCTTATAGGGGAACGTAGCGCTGTTTTTATATCTTCAACAGAATTTATTTGCTCTTGTGATGAATGAAATAAAAGGGTTTGCTTCTGCTAAGCCTTCAGGGGCTCACCGCTATAATTTGGATTATTGTTAGTGCTAGGCAATATCTGCACTATGGGTATTTCTTCTCTTCTACCAACCTGGCTTTTGTTCGAGCTAGTCGACGATGTAGTTGAGCTTCCAGAGTCTGACTCTTCTTTAGCGGTTGAGCTTCCAGAGCTTGAATCTGACTTAACTGAATCAGAAACGGAATTTAAATTTTTGCCTCTAGGCTATCGGAATCGGAATTTGAATTTTTGCAATCTAGGCTATCGGAACCGGAATTTTAATTTTTGTATAATATAAAAAGAGAAATATTGAAAGCATTTAAAGAAGTTACAAATTTTTAAAGGGAATTATTGTATGCATATTAATGTATAAGAGAATATTGAACAAGAAAAGAGCTTTTAAATATAAACACTACGAATTTACTGAACAACTATAAACTGCTCACTACTGATCCGCCACAACCGTACAGCATTTGTTGTTGTTACCGCTGCTTTTGTACACCCTTTTGATGTTGCTGCTGCTGAATTTGTCGCTTTTGACGCTATCCGCTATTCTGTCTTCACCGATTAGGGTCATATATGACATATCGCACCCTAAATCAAAAAGAGTCACAACTCAAAATTTTTTTAGGTCGCTTTCTTGGCATAGATTGCCTAATAAAAAGTAGTGCAGCCAATACATACAATATTTTTCTTTTTGACTATTATCGTTACTCTTTAGAGAGCACAGTGATGTCAAGTTTTTAAAAATCAAATCACTTTTGTGCGATCCAGAAGCAATTAACTGAAAGTTACTCGGATTTTGAGTTGTGACTCTTTTTGATTTAGTGTGCGATATGTTCATATATTTGCTGTTATTCGTGGTGGATTTTAAAGAGCCGTTTTGGTTTTTCTAGCTAATGGTGGGGGATAGCGTGATTTTTTTCTAACTGTTCACCATAAAGTTTTGTTGCCTTTTTTTTGCACATTAACAACTGTACCTTTTTAAGTTGTTTTTTTTTTCGATTCTCATTTAAAAGTGCAAAGGAAATTGTTATTTTTTTTTTACTTTTCAACGCTACACCAAACTGTACTTTTTAGGCACCACCACCGTTGAGATTTTACGTTTTTGCAATTTTCAAAATCCATGATTTTTTCCAAATTTTGTTTGTTGAAATTTTTGTATGATTTTATCAAACTATTTTTTTGTTGAATGTTTTCTATATTTTTAATTTTTTGTAAATTGCAAATTTTTTTTTTGTGTATGCTAACTAAACCGCCACCATGTTTTTTTGTGTATTAAGTTTAAAATAACTTTTTTTCAAATTTTTTTAATTTTTTTTATAGATTTCTGATTTTAGTGTTGCATAAAAAGTACTCACGTATTTACGTAATTATAGTTAATGTTAGGAAAGAGCTGGCAACATCGAATTAAGTAAAGAGGAGATAAAATTTGGGGGACGTCTTTTGTTACCTCATTTTGACATTTGACTTTGCGAAGAAAAGTACAAAAAGTAATTGATTGTATTTAATTTGATCAACGTGTTGGAACTATACAGTGTGCGACAAAACTAAAGCACGAAATTTCTCATACTGCATCGTAGCGAAACTAAATTTCAAGTTTTTTCTATGCTATTTACAAGTGGATATATATGTTGTTGTGTTAATAAAATAAATAACATAAAACTTGAAGTTAAACAGAAATATTAGTACAAAAAGTAAAAGTAATCTCAAATATAGTGCGACAAAACTAAAGCACAAGGTATCTAATTGGTAAAAGAAAGTTCTAACTTTAAATATTTAGTAGAATATCCGTTATTTTTCAATACTGTTGCACATCCTCGTGGCATAGACTCAACAAGTTCGTTGAAAACTTCTGTGAAAAAGCTCTCGTATGCCTGTGTAACTTGAACATACAGGGAGTCCTTGTTGATGCAAAATTCCCGATTTATTTTCCGATCTACAATCTCCAATAGAGTTTCTATGGGGTTAAGAGTTTCTATGGGGTTACCTCTATTTTATTGTCCACAAACCATTCCTGGACACACCTCGCCGTATGTTTAGGATCGTTGTCAAGTTGGTAGATCCACTTCAATGGCATTTCCTTCTCACCATGGGGTAGCATAATGGTCTAGAGAACGCCTTTGTACACAAATCTGTCCATTGTGCCATTAATTCCATGAATTGGATCCAATCCGTAGCCTGAAAAACACCGCCAGGCCATTACGCTGCCTCCACCATACTTTACAGTACCTTTAAAGTAACGTGGGTTTAGACGTTGCCCAACGTTATGGCCTGGCGGTGTTTTTCAGGCAACGGATTGGGTCCAAATCCTAGAATTAATGGCACAATGGACAGATTTGTGTACAAAGGCGTTCTCTAGACCATTATGCTACCCCATGGTGAGAAGGAAATGCCATTGAAGTGGATCTACCAACTTGACAACGATCCTAAACATACGGCGAGGTGTGTCCAGGAATGGTTTGTGGACAATAAAATAGAGGTAATGCGGTGGCCTGCACAGTCTCCAGATCTTAACCCCATAGAAACTCTATTGGAGATTGTAGATCGGAAAATAAATCGGGAATTTTGCATCAACAAGGACTCCCTGTATGTTCAAGTTACACAGGCATACGAGAGCTTTTTCACAGAAGTTTTCAACGAACTTGTTGAGTCTATGCCACGAGGATGTGCAACAGTATTGAAAAATAACGGATATTCTGCTAAATATTTAAAGTTAGAACTTTCTTTTACCAATTAGATACCTTGTGCTTTAGTTTTGTCGCACTATATTTGAGATTACTTTTACTTTTTGTACTAATATTTCTGTTTAACTTCAAGTTTTATGTTATTTATTTTATTAACACAACAACATATATATCCACTTGTAAATAGCATAGAAAAAACTTGAATTAATAAACGCTTGCAAATTTTGTTTCGCTACGACGCAGTATGAGAAATTTCGTGCTTTAGTTTTGTCGCACACTGTATCTGGTTAAATCCCCTTTGTTACTAAAGTAAGTAAAACAAATTTATGCACCAAAATGAATGAATTCTAATGAAGGAAATAAATATATATGTAGATATTTCAAACTCGCTTAAAAGTATTGCTGTGTTGTGAAATTTTGAATTTGGGATTTGGCTCGGATTATCAACAATTTTGAAATATCTTATGGTTTAGATTTCCAATTGCAATGTCGGAGTCCAAGCATATTGAAGGTTACTATTGCAAGGTCTGCCACGACGACGACAGCACGCCGAAGCTGCTCTTATTCAAGAGGAATTAGACATACTCTGTAAACGAGAAGCGCTGCAGACAACACTTACAAAATCTCGAAACTGAAGACGAATGTTCGGACGTGGAAAAAGGTTTGGACTCGACCGCTGTGCAAAAGTGGCTGAACGCTACGGGGCCTGCCTTGCCCAATTCAGTGTCACCACAAACACTGTTTAAAGGTCACTACACTTCAACCGCTCTACCAGCCGGTGCTTTCGCTACCCTCGCTCAGCTAAAAGAAAAATACGACGATGTCAACATTCGACGTCAAATTGGAAAATCATAGGTAGAGTTTCCATTGGTTAAACAAAATGATGTTATTCAGCCCGACCCTACAGGGTGCACCGGTAATAATAGGTCCACAAAAATTGGTGTAAAACACTATACAATCAGTATGTCCACCTACCAGCAAACTTAGGAGTTGTGTGGTTTCTGTGAAGGCGAAAATCTGTTACGACTACGTCAAGCTCTAGAGGGAGCTGCTCGAGATGCTGTAAGAAATTTACTCTTGCACACTTCCTGCATACCGAAAATACTTAGCACGATAAAAATTAAATTTATTACTGTACTCTTAGCGCGAATTCGGGAAATACCATCTGTAAAAGAAAATCGTCCTGAAACTTTAGTCGACTTAGCTCTTGAGGCGTCGAACAGGGAAAACGGTTGCACTTCCATCCACCACCCCTTACTCCGCAACCAGTTCGGTTCAATGGGTTCGCCTCGGACAAAATCTGCACTCAACGCTCATAGTTGTGACAAGGAGTCAATATTGTTCAGAATGCTGCCTGTCACGCTACATGGCAACAACATCAAAATCAATACATATACATTTTTTGACAACGGCTCTTCCTCCTCACCTTAATGGATGCCGATTTACAAAAACAACTGAGGATTTCAGATACCGCACAACCTTTATGTTTGAAATGGACAGTGAACACCCACCGATATGAAGACGACTCCCAGGTACTCAAGCTGAACATATCTGGATCAAATACAAAGCGGCGCACACAGTCAAGGGACTCGACCTGCCAACACAGACCCTTGATGCTAGACAGCTTCAAAATAAAAATGCCGATCTGAAGGGCCTCCCATTGTCCTCCTATACCGACGCCATACCGCGGATCTTAATAGGGCTGAACAACAGCAGATTCGGCATAACCCTGCGATCACGTGAAGGCTCTGATGATGAACCGGTAACGGAAAAGACTTGTTTAGGGTGGACTATTAAGGGTGTCCTATCCTCCAATGTGCATTACTCCGCGTATCATGCCTTTCATGTTTGCAATTGCGACCCTACATCAAACTTCGAGTTAATGCAGACAGTAAAGGACTATATCTGTTTTGAAAATCTTGACGTGAGCGGCAAATCCACGGACCACATATCCAAGGAAGACCAGCAAGCCATGGAGCAACTTAAGTCCACTACCAAACGGGTTGATGGCCGGATCGAAACGGGACTGCTCTGGAAATGCACTAATCGCGTGCTCCCAGATAGCCTAACATTCGACATACGGAGAGCTCAGTGCATGCAGGCCAAACTTACACGCGACCCGGAGCTTGCCGATACTTTATCGTCTAAAATTGGGGACTATATATCCAAAAAGTATGCTACGGCATTATCAGATGAGTCGCTGTTAGATCAAGGGTACCTACCAATATTTCCAGTACATAACCCTAACAAGCCGAAGAAGGTCCGAAACTGGCGGTCAAACTCTGACGTGGTACTACATGCTCTGGGGGCTAACGTTGCTGCCTCCGACATGAGTTTAAATCCTAATCAAGAGTTATAAGCCGAAAAGGTTCTGGGCCTGTGGTGGCTCACCAGAAGGTATTGTTTTACGTTTCGTATGTCTCAACATCATAAAAACGGGTATCTCCTGCACAATGCCCGTTGCCCTACCAAGAGGGCAGTATTAAGGGCGATCATGAGTATATCGATCCTTTAGGGCTACTTAGTTTCTATGTGGTGTATGGGGGAGTTTTACGAAAGAGGTGGCAACACCGAATTATAGCATACATACCTATAATTATGTATTCATAGGTATGTTCGTTTTATCCTTAGTAGGTTAGATTAGGTGTGTTTAATAATTATTACTAAGATAAAAGTAAGGACACATGCGTGTCGTTAATTAGTTACAAATGTTCGTACGATCATTTTGGTCGCACTACAATACATACCATTCTCAAATTAGCCAAGCAACTCATTTTACCACTTATAACATACTCTGAGATTGTCTATAGTAATATCGACTCGATATCGTCCCATAAAATTTATGTCGTGTTCAACAATGTTACTAGTCATGTGTATGGAATAAGTAAGTTTGATCACCCTTTTTTTGTGTGAGATAAAATTTTAGGGTGTAGGATCGAAAAGTATCTTGACACAAGCAAATGTATTTTTTTATTTAAACTAATTCGCACGCAATTTCCGAGATATTTGTACGAAAAGCTCCAGAAATTACAAAACAGAAGTATATAATTTTTTTGGTACTGCATAATATTGCATGTCATGAAGATTTTGATTTAAATATTTATTTTTATTTCTTCTCTATACTCTACTGCTGTCCTGTCAATCGACTACTTCCAATTTTCCATTTTTTGTATCTTCCTTCACACTATTTCTGTTTTCTCCTTTTCTTTATTAAATAAATATATTGTCATTAGTTATAGTTTTAAAATAATATACCTAAGTTGATGATATGTGGCGACACTTTGAAACTCGAATCACATATAACAAATAATTTAAAAAATATAAATTAAATTCCTATCTTAAATTAATATTTAATATTAAAGTCCTTTAAAAATGCTCAAATAATATTCTAAGATTTAAATATTCAATTCAGTATTTAAATTATATATAGCACTTTCTTTTAAATAATAGTGAAATCATATTTCATGATAAATTATAAATCATCTCTGTTGGTGTTGAAAGCTACGTGGACGGGAAAGAGCGATTGCCTGCTGTGGGATGCGGGTGCATCACATTCCATTAGAAGAGGAGACCAATGCAGAAAGATACGGATTTCGCACGTATGTTGAAAGGGCTGAAGGAGAATAAACAGGCTAAAAGAGAGTCTCACTGCAAAACAGTACTGGTCACAAAGGAGCAGCATGAGGCTATTTTAATCGGATGAGGTTGTTTTCATCGGATATGGGCAAGTGAAGATGCCTAAAAGCATCGAGCACTCGAGCACTTCCTGTGGTTCCCAAGGCAAGGGTCCTAAATGTTATCAAATCGTCGCATAATTTTCTAAATGTAAGGCACTTGGAAGTATAGAAAACGCGGTAGTAGTTAAGTGGCGATTCTATTGGATTGGATGCCGACAATGGATTGTGTGCTGAGGACAAGAGGAAATGAACTTATTTTCTTTTTTTTCAATAGATGCCCTCCTATGCTTTTCTTTCGTTTCGTTGTTTCTTTTTGTTTCGTTGTCGCTATCCTTTTGTTTCGCTTGCCCCTTTATAAATGGGATTTCGTTCATGCGATATTCCTGCACCGACTCCAAAATTTAGATGCATCTACCGGTAAAGTTATCTTTTTAGTTCGATCGAAGTGCGCTAAAACAGGACCTTGCGTTACTTCGTATTTTAAGTTCTGAAACTCATTCTCATGTATATTGTGCCAATGCCAATGTATTTCTTTTTTTAAAAGTTCACACAAATGTTTTTTCTTAGCCGATAAATTTTTAATGAATGCGCATAGATAGTTTATCATGCCTAAATATCGTTGCAACACCTCAACTGAATACGGAGCAGACATTTCTACAATCGCCTTTATTTTTTCATTATCAGGCCTATGAATTTAGTCTCTGGCGCGTTCCAATAGCATCTTTAAAGTTCTATCATGCTCTTCGGCCGTTGCGCCGTGTATTAGAAAGTCATCAATATATCGTCCCGTTTCTGCGTTAACCTCGTATCTACACTTTTTTGAGAAATTTGTTTTTTGATATGGCAGCACTGAGAAGCTATCACTGAATGTGGCCTGACAATTGTACGTCAAAATAATATAACGGTAGTCTTTTTTTTTGTTAATTCTATTTCCTCGTAACTACATTCATAGTGCGTGAGTTAAAAGAAATACCTCGCATGTACACACCTAGTACACTATACTAAAATTATCAGTTGGTTTGATTAAAAATTAATTTCTTTATAAGTAATTGGATAAAAAAAGGGAAACTATAAACAATTTTTTTTCTTAAAGTGTTGCAGTTCGTGTATTAATGCTGTATATATGTGTATGTACATTTTGTCACAATTAAAAGCGTGTAAATTTTTCTAACCTATATTTATTTAATTTTAGAAGACGCGTATATTATACCTACATACAGACTAAAAATTTCAAGTAGGTAAATAAAATTTCAAAGAAAGTTTAGATCCTTTATTTGTAATTATAGAACAGCCCGTAAGATAAACCATTTAATTAATTAAATTTCCCCATTAACTATATTTTAAATTATAATTAGACACAAAACTCGATGGACGGTGAACAAGTATTAATCCTGGATGAAAGCACGTGCGAGTTTAATCTTATTGAAAATGATAGAATATCTCTAGACCACGCAGGCTATATCCTAGATGAGAAAACCGGAAGATTTATTGAAGAAGATTGCCACAACGTTTTGAATAGTGAGAAAAATTTCGATCAGGAGTCTATCTGCAATTCTGAACCAATTACAACCACATACTTTAGCGACTCAACCGATTGCCAGTTGCGAAGAAACGAGGTAGATGAAAGTTCAGGTGTGATTACTAGAAAAAACAGGAAGAAAGGGCAAGGAAAACCAGATAAATGGGAGAAAAACTTAGTCAGAAAAGCCAGAGAGCAAGGAAAAGCGTATTACAGCACAAAGAAAATAAAAGGTGAGGTAATTGGTAAACAGAGAAGAAAGAAATGTGCTCTTAAACCCGGCTGTAATTCAAAAAAGTGTGAGAGGAGTAAATACTTTAAATGCAATGAAGTATCAGAGGCGAGCAGGAAAGAATTGTTTACTTCATTTTGGAAAAATATGACATGGGGGCAGCGGAAAGTGTTGATTGCCAACCTAGTAGAAGAGCACCCCGTAGCTCGACGTACAATTAAAGCTGGTAGCTCCTCAAGGCGGAATAGGTCAATCAAATATATGTTAAAAATCGGAAATGAAAAGCTACCAGTTTGCAAAATGATGTTCTTAAATACCTTTAGCTTAGGAGAATGTACTGTAAGTAATTGGATTGGGAAGTGCAATGATTACGGCGTACCCTGTCAAAAAGAAAAAAAACCAAAACAATTATCTGCAATCAATCTTAAAAAAGAAAAGCATATGAAAGATTTCATACAAAGCCTTCCAAAGATGGAGTCTCATTATTGTAGAGAAAAAACAATCAAACAGTATGTCGACCTCACTTACAGCTCTTATAAAGAAATTTTTAAAGCGTACGAACAATATATCAATGATAAAAATATCCCACTAAACGAAAAGTCCTCTTATTTATCATTTCTTAAAGTTACACATTCTCTAAACATCGGCTTATTTAAGCCCAAAAAAGATCAGTGTGACATTTGTTTTAGTTTAAGGAACGGCAATATCGATCAAAACGTATATGAGCTGCACATTGTGAATAAAAATAAGGCGCGGGTGGATAAGGACAAGGATAAGGAAAGAGCCTTAAGAAATGAAATAAATGTATTCACCTTAGACGTACAAGCCGTTCAATTAGTGCCTTTAATTGCAGCATCATCAACGTATTTTAAGCAAAAGCTTGCCATACATCAATTTACATTTTTTAATTTGAAAACAGCGGAAGTTTTTTGCTACATTTGGCACGAGGGAGAAGGAGGAACAGATTCAAATGTTTTTGCTTCTTGTGTATCAAACGTTTTAGAGCATCATTGTGATCTGAGTATTCCAACAGTTTTATTTAGTGATGGTTGCAGTGCTCAAAACCGAAATGTTACATTGGCCAATGCATTGCAATTAATTGCAATGAAACATAACACGACCATTTATCAAAAATATTTAACTGTTGGTCATACTCAGATGGAATGTGACTCAGTACACTCAGTGATCGAAAGAAAAAAGAAATCAAAAGAAATGTATGTTCCCGCTGATTTCGTTCGGATTGTGACAGACGCTAGAACCTCAAAGCCATATAAAAGTGTTCTATATTGATCACAAATTCTTCAAAAACTTTTCTGGAGTACAATATAAATCGATTAGACCAGGTATTAAGGCAGGCGATCCCCAAGTAACAGATTTGAAATGCTTAAAATATAATTCTTCTTCAAATTGGATTATGACAATGATTGGACTATGTCCACTCAAAGAAAAGCAAATATTGATATACAGTCGAACTCCCATAACTCGAACTTAAATAACTCGAATTCTCTATAACTCGAACGAAAATGGTTGGCAAGTAGCGTTAAGAAAGAATTTACATACAAATTTTGTTCCATAACTCGAAGTTCTCCATAACTCGAAAGAAAATCCATACACATTCCATATAAAGCATTTCTATAACTCGAAGTAACGCATATTTGACTTGAATTTCGCTTCACAATTCGGGGAAATCCCTTTTTGTACATGAAATGCTTTCTTTGGAAGTTTGCTTTGTAGTTCGGGGAGTTCCTTTTTGTACATCGAATGTACGAATCGTGGCTAAAAGCAAACGATATAACAACCAATGCCAGTCCTCAAGATTATTTTGAAGTAGATAGCTACAAAAAATGATATTGTGGAGCAATACGGCCCCGAATTGGAGGATGCAAACGTAGACGTAGCAGGAATCGAGAGTGATGAAGAGTCTTCGGAGGAAGCAACTATTAATCAGCCTTCCAGAATTGATGTAGAAAACTCTTTTCGAACAATTTGTTTATATTTGACAACCAATGACACTACTACTGATGAACACTACAAGGCCTTAAGCACATTGGAGTCCTTTTTTGCCGAAAACAACCAAAAAAAAGTTAACTTTCAGTCATTAATTTCAGAATATTTCCCTCATTGTAACTTTCTTAAATAGTTTTTTGTAAAACAATGTTTTAAAATAAAAATTGCCATTCAAATGTAGTTTTAAAATACAAACATGTATGAAATTGACTTTTTTTTTACTAAAAATTTAAAAATTCTATAATTCGAAGTCTCCGTAACTCGAACTTTTTTGTGGGACTTAGGCGATTCGAGTTATGGAAGTTCGACTGTATCTAAAAATATTTCGCCTCTTTATTCTAACTCATTACAAATACCAATTAGGAAATATAAAGATCTACAAAGCATGAAAAAGTCAATTCCTCAGGATTATCACAGCTTCTATGACAATTTAAGCTATGTCTAATTACTCATGACAAAGGTAGAAGAAGAAATTAAACTTTTGGTTTTGAAATACTCGATTAAGTTATGTTGAACTAATTTGTTTCTGTTTTTAGTAAATAAAACTGTATTTTGAAGTAAAACAAATATACTCTTTATTTGCACAAAAATTTTAGACACATATATTTCTAAGTATGCAGTAACCTCGTATCTGCTGTTTGCATGTACCAAGATATGCAGGCAGTAAACTCGTAACTAACAAAATGAGCTTTTACGATTAACTAGTCATTAGGAACCAGCAAGATAAAGTGGCTAGCTATCAATTGCAATAAAACGAAAACGAAAAAGCATTTAAGTAGTTAACTTTGTTTTACTGAAGAAAAACAAACGTTTTTTTTAGTTTCTGAAAAATTGTTCTATTGTAGATACGAGGTTAACGCAGAAACGGGACGATATATAATTAGCCCAGGTATGTCTTCGAATAATGAATGCGCGCAGATAGTTTATCATACCTAAAAATCGTTGCAACTCCTGAACTGAATTCGGAGCAGCCATTTCTACAATCGCCTTTATTTTTTCATTATCAGGCCTAATTCCATTTTTGTCGAAATAGTGGCCTATGAATTTAATCTCTTTCTGTCTAATTTTTGGTTTTTCTTTATTAAATTTAATACCAACATTTTTGGCGCGCGCCAATAGCATCTTTAAAGTTCTATCATGCATGAAAGTCATCAATATATATAATTAGCCCAGGTATGTCTTCGAATAACCTTACCATTTCAGCGTGAAAAATTTCAGGCGCTGCATTTATACCAAAGGGTAGTGTCATGAATCTAAATCGACCTAAACTAGTATTAAAGGTGCATAATTTTGATGATTCTTCATCAAGATGAACTAGCATCTAAAGAGCTCAAAAATTTAGAGTTGCTCAATTTTGATTTGCAATCATCGATATTCGGAAAGGGGTAATGTGGCCTTAGAATAGCTTTATTTAGATTACGGGGATCTTAACACAATCTCAATTTACAATTAGCTTTTTTGACTAACACAATAGAATTAACCCATTGGGTTGGGTCAGTGACTGGTGTAATTACGTTCAAACGAGTCATACGCTTTAGCTCAGCTTTTAATTCTTGCAACAGCTTAAATGGTATTTTTCGTGATTGTTCTACTACAGAAATATAATTTTCTTTTAGCTTCAAACTACATTTTGTTTTAAGTTCACCTAAACCCTCAAACACTTCCATGTAATCTTTCAAAAATTCACAATGTATTGCATTAATTTTGTTAATTAAATGCATCTAAATATCGGTATTTAACCCAATCACATTTTTGCAATCAAGATTTACGATATGAAATTTTAGATTTTTAAATGATTTGTTCTCAAAAAGACAATTATTTAGTATGTTATACACCCAAAAGGCGCAGTGGTTCACCACTAAACGTGAAAAGTTTTACATTTGACATCGTAATATGTATACAGTCGAACTTCCATAACTCGAATCGCCTAAATCCCACAAAAAAGTTCGAGTTACGGAGACTTCGAATTATAGAATTCTTAAATTTTTAGTAAAAAAAAGTCAATTTCATACATGTTTGTATTTTTAAACTACATTTGAATGGCAATTTTTATTTTAAAACATTGTGTTACAAAAAACTATTAAAGAAAGTTACAATGCAGGGAAATATTCTTAAATTAATGACTGAAAGTTAACTTTTTTTTGGTTGTTTTCGGCAAAAAAGGACTCCAATGTGCTTAAGGCCTTGTAGTGTTCATCAGTAGTAGTGTCATTGGTTGTCAAATATAAACTCAATGTTCGAAAAGAGTTTTCTACATCAATTCTGGAAGGCTGATTAATAGTTTCTTCCTCCGAAGACTCTTCATCACTCTCGATTCCTGCTACGTCTACGTTTGCATCCTCCAATTCAGGGCAGTATTGCTCCACAATGTCATTTTCTGTAGGGAAGCCACTTGTGCAAAGCTCGCTATCTACTTCAAAATAATCTTGACTGGCATTGGTTGTTATATCTTTTGCTTTTAGCCACGATTCGTACATTCGATGTACAAAAAGGAATTCCCCGAACTACAAAGCAAACTTCCAAAGAAAGCATTTCATGTACAAAAATTGATTTCCCCGAATTGTGAAGCGAAATTCAAGTCAAATATGCGTTACTTCGAGTTATAGAAATGCTTTATATGGAATGTGTATGGATTTTCTTTCGAGTTATGGAAGTTCGAGTTATGGAACAAAATTTGTATGCAAATTCTTTCTTAATGCTACTTGCCAACCATTTTCGTTCGAGTTATAGAAGTTCGAGTTATGGGAGTTCGACTGTATTTATTTAATCGTAACGAGCAAAGAGTTTTATACGAAAGAATATTTGCCTGTGCGCCTGTATCCACCTGACAATTTACTCTTGTATTGTTTATTTTGATTTCATCTTCGCATTCGCCTTCTTGGTTTTCTTCACAACTATTTTTGAATACTCCAATAAACAAATCACTTTCTTCATCAGTTGCATATTCGTTTTCTTCCTCGGCTGCTTCTTCATATTTGCCCACTGATTTCACAAATTTTTTAGTTGGGTTTTTCTGTTGCTGCGTGATTGGGGCGAGTTTTTGTTGTTTTTGATTTCTTTGCATGCACATAGCCGCATAATGTTTTGTATTGTTACAAATATAGCACGTTACTCTAAACACTGGACACCTCGGTTTGTGAATTTGGCCACACTTTTGCTGAAGCTCGGCTGCATTGTTTTTTGCTAATTCGATGTTTTTTGCTATTCCATTGCTTTGTCTATTGTTATGTCACCTTCACTCAAAAGCCGTTCCTTAATTTGATTTAAATGAGGTGATAAACCGCATACGAATATATCTTTCGTTAAAATGTCTCGCAGCGTTCCAAATTCACATGAAAGACTCAAATTTGTGTCATGTATTCGCCTATTGATTCCTCACATTGTTGTTTACGTTGAAAAAACGTATGCCTTTCCATCGCAATATTATGGCTGAAAATACCCAATAAACCTGTTGAGTAGATTGCTGAAAGTTACCGTGTTGACGTCAAGGTCAAAAGAATTAAATATTTACAAACACTCTGCTCACAAATGGTGCAGCATTAAGTCCACTTTTATTTTATCATTATGGTCTTCTAACCCGGGGGCTCGCAAAAATATTTCGAACTGCAATTTACAATTTTTCCACGCCATTGGTTAATTGGTCCCTTTTACATTTAATGGTGCTATTGTAGCCATCGTAGGTAGAAATTGAGATGACTGCATGACTATATTATTTTTGACTTCTTCGACTTCTTTGCCATTCACGATTATTATAAGCACAGTAAAATTTTTATATATGGGTCGTTCCATTCATTTTTACAACTAAAAAATTTAATTGACCTGAAAAATTTTTTTATAAACTTGATGCAAAATAAATCGACCCGTATTTTTTTATTTTTTCATTATGTTCGAAATTCACAAGTAATAATTTTCCAAACTTTCAAAGTACGGAAAAATACGAAAATTCAGAGATATTTTAAAACATTGTAGTTTTTCAACGGAGTCTTATAAAAATAAACAAACTAACAGGTTAGGTTAATAATAATTTACACTCTTAAGGTAGAAAAAAAATGTTCGCTTAATTTTTTTAGAATAAATAATAAAAAAAAAGTTTATAAACAAATGTTAATATCTAAAAAAAAAATATTCTTTAATTTTCTTTATACTAATATTAAATGAGCTGTACAGTTGAACAATATATCCTTAAAATTTCAGAGTGGTGATTTCAGTAGTTTCTGTCCCACAGCTAATTGTTTATAGCCGTCTCATCTCTCAGCACCTACATATGACCAAGTGCATTCACATTGTTTCGGTCTTTTGTGAAATATTTTTTAATATATTAATATTAATCATCCTGAAAGCTGTAAAAAATATAATTTTCAAGTAAACACAAGCTTTGATTTTTAACTAAGCTTTGAAAAAAATATATAATATATGGATCTTATACATGTGACTTAGTTTAGATCTTTTATTTACATATTTATATTACAGATTTTTCTGACATCGCCAACTGAGCTTACACATACAAAAATAAAAGTTCCGTATAGTTTTTACTATAAATTATTGTTTTGTTCTGCTGCAATAAAATGAAGCTTTTGGGTGCGTTGTATGGTTTTTAAACCATCGAAACGTAAGAACGTAGGTGCACTTTCATAGTCATATTCGCTGCAAAAGGCTTTGATGTTGGTAAAAGTCCCATCTTGCCATTTCCAGGGACACCCCGTCTAAGTGAAAAAATGGGACTGTTAGGACATCAATTATAATTTTAAACAACAAATAGTGATTTTTGACGATGGTTTGATTCATAATTTCTTGATTCCATGAAGCTTTACAATAATTTTTTTTGACACCAGATGCATTTTAGGCCATTTTAGAGCCAAAATGTATTGGATTAGGCTGCATAACTTGAAAACTTGAAGTCCTTTCTAAAAAATAAAAACTGGTATAATTATGTAGTGAATGCCTCTTGATGACACATGTCCAAAGAGGTTCATTCATTGTTAATTAGTGTCAAAAAAAATGCCGTCGAAACCGGAAAACGGGATGAAATTTCCAAAAATTTCAACTTCTGCCTTACAAAACGTATCATACTTTTTTCAAATTAATAAAAAACTATAGATATTTAGAAACGTTGAGAATTTTGAAATCGGTTAAAATTTGGTTTTATAATGAATTTTTTTTTTTTAAACCGAAAAATCGGTTTTTTGGCCTTAAAACCAGATTTTGGGGGTGTTAAAAACTTTTTAAAGGGCGTTTCGTGTATAATTCGACCAGATAATCATTCATACTGATTAAAAACTCACTTCTAAAATTTACTTGTTGAAGTATAATTCAAAATTAATATATGTCAAAACATACGCTGGGAACGTCCGTATGCATAATTTTTTTTTTTAATATTTCTGTGTATATTTAATGATTATACTCGAGGATATTTTATCAAGTTTGTGGAAAACTATATATGTACTTAGTTTACAAGATGAAGTGCAATCAGCTCATTTTAGCTACGGACAAGTAACAATTTTTACCGGTGTTGCCTGGTTATATGACAAAATAGAATCATTTGCAATAATCAGAGACAAACTTACCCACAACAAAGAAGATGTTTACTGTTTCATTACCGCAATTGTACATACAATTGGTTAAAAAATCAACTACTTTTAGCAATTTCTACATATATTGCGATGGATGCTCAAGTCAGTTTAAAAACCGAAGTATGGGAAGTAGTCCGAACACAAAACTTAATTTTATATAAACCTTCCGATTTTTATACGTGCGCAAAAAAGCATAATAATTTGAGTGGAATCAATATCCGCTATATGGACTCTTAAGAAATTGACGAGCTCGTTTGCCCATTATCCGAACGTGGCCTTCACTTATTAGAATAAATACAATCACAGTTTTTCTTCTGAAGACGGAAGAAATCTACTTGCCCGACGTACGACGTTATCAATTAAATACAGACCTGTTAAATTTCCATTAACATTACTAATGATTAATATCTTTGGCTCTTTTAATTTTAATGATTAATTAATTTTGTGATTATTACTTAATTAATTGATGAAATAATCAAAAATAATCATGATTAATGGCCATTGAAAAAATAATCAAAAATAATTGAAAAAAATGTTTATTATTTTTAATTAAAAACAATCATTCGATTAAAAGTAATTAAGCAATTAAAAGTAATTAAGCAATTAAAATTAATCAACGAATTGAAATTAATCAAACAATTAAAATTAATTAAACAATTAAATAATTAAATTTGATTATTTTCAATTATTTAATTAATTCTAATTATTTGATTATTTTCAATTATTATCAACTGAAATATAAACTTAAAATGTAAGTATGAAATGAATGAAATCTATGCACTTTGAACTTACATGCTTGTGTTATTTTAAACAATTAAGACTAGAACTCTTATAGCCAACTGGCACGTATTTTCGCTTTTTGTGAATACTTTTAAAAGGGAAATTGTGGTGGAAAGATGGGAATTGATTGTAGTGTATTCATTGGTATGTATGTTTTTCTATACATGTATTATCTGCGCGATGGCCATTCAATGACCATATATGTACATACATAACAAATTATTTCCAGGCAATATTCTGCCTATTTTTCTTTTCTTCCCTGATTTTCGTTACGTTTTTCATATCTTTGTACTTATATGTATGTATATGTATTTCCTTAATGTTACTGCATAGATCAGTAAACACCATTGCAATGTACTATCTGCTTTATTGAATGTTATATTAAAATGAATGTTTTTTTAAATGAAATTAATCAGAAATAATCATTTAATTACATTAATAAAATTATTAAAATTAATCAAAAATAATTATTTAATTACGTTAATCATATTAATCACATGATTAAAAATAATCAAAATTAATTGACATTAATCAAATATTCATATCAAAAATGTAATTAAAATGAATTAAAAGTAATCAAAAATAATCAGAAATTTTTCTATTAGTCATGTAATTAAATTTCTTTAATTAATTAATTAATGTAATATTAATCATTAACATGGTGCAGCTCCTGGCAATTAATCATTAGACAATTTTCTGAGGATGAAACAATACAATACAAATTTTGTTAGTTATTATGATTGTTCAGTCTCATTGTATTGAATATTAATTTAAACAGCTATCTTAAACTGAAATATAAACTTTAAACATATTAGATGCATTTGAAAATACTTGGACAACATAGCATCTCGTATTTCAAAAACAATTATTTTTACAAAAATAGAGGACCACATTTTTGAGATTAGGGCACCTAATTAGCCCATTTCGAGCCCATCATTGTCCATAAGCTAGTTTTTTGTTCTGCTAACTTTGCTCTGCTAGCTTTATAGACCTTGTTAATTTACATGGAAAAAAATACCAATGGTAGAATTTACTAGGGTACAAAACTGCATAATCAGGAATCATATTGAAATACCTGTCTCAATTTTTTTTTTTTTAATTTTGAAATATTACGGATAATTTACGGCAAAATCTAGTGCAAGAATTATTTATCTAGGTGGTCTCTTCATTAGTTGGACATGAGTATCAAGTTAGCGAAGCACTCAAAACGAATCGAGACGGGACCAGGTGGATAATTCGCCGTGATTTTGCCGGGAAAGAATTAATTTTGCCGCGTAATTTTTTCTCCGAATTTTGGGGTGCTTCGCTAACTTGACGTCAACTTACCGAAGCACTCTAATGAAAACCATGTTAGAGACGAGATATCGAATCCGAACTTGTGCCATAATTTGCCCCTAAATTTGCCGGGAAAGAATAAATTTTGAATTTCAATTATTTTTAATTTTTTTGTAACCTCTCTGAACTTGGCAATACAACTTTTACGTTAGCGGGGGCAAACTCCAAAACCTAGTAAAGAGAACATAATTCTTGCACTGGAATTTGCCGTTCATTGTCCGTAAATTGAAACTTTTCATTAAACCTATCAGCAACTCAAAAATAATTGTTTTTGTTTTTTCTTTCCAAAATACAAATTTAAAGCGAAAGATCGGTTGCCTCTGCTTTTGAAAAATTCCATTTAACTTTGCGGTACACCCAGCCGCTGCCTTTGAAAAACGGTATCAGTTTTTAAACAAAATTTATGTAGGTAATGTTTAGCCTCAATCCCAATATATGTGCTGCTCTATTTTTGTCAAAAAATGTTCTGGTAGCTTTAGGTTAAACCTAGCAGAACAATATGCGTAAACAGTTAAACAAGATGATTACATCAAAACTTATTATGCGCAAATAATGTTCTTCAATGGGCTCTTGAAACACCGAAAAAAAATGTATTCCCATTTTTTAAAAACAATATCTGGCTTCGAAAGTATTATTTATTTTGTACATACGTAAGTACATATACACATATGGATCTATAAGCATTAAGAAAAAAACAAACTATGGCAGTAGCGATAATAGCTGGTCAGGTTGAGTGGCAAAATGGTTTTGTACAAATCCTTGTGTAGTCGTCTGGTAAAATTTAACCCTTGCGACTGAGATCTTGTATCCTTTACACATTGTTTCTCTCTACAATGTTTCGCGGACTGCGCAATCCACAACACAAATTTAGCAATTAAAAAGTCCATATACAAATGTACATTAGAGTGGGTCGATTTGTATGGACCCAAAAAATCACAGGAGCACATGGAGATTATGATTATTTGGATCATTTCAAGTATAACATGAATTTCGAGCTAGCAGTTTTTTCGATAAACTTTTTTTTCTTCAAAAAGTGATTCACTTGTTTCAAAACCGTGTTGAAAATTAGCAAAAATCATTCTCTATATGCATCTGGGGGTTTAATGGAGGAATCCATTTCCGGTATAAGTTTTTTTTTACGTCCGCTAGAGGGCGCTTTGGCTGTTTTCTTGGTTTTATTCTAAATCCTTTTTTTCGACGACAATATGTTCCAGAAATCTATGAAATTTAACCTTCAATTACTAAACGGCTCAGCGTGAAAATTAAGGTATAGGGAGGTACATTTAAGCAAAACTTATATCGATATTCTATGGTTTATAAAAGTTTAATTTTTTTAAATTTGTTTTGCAAAACGAATTGTATTTTTCTATGAATTTCTTTATATGAATCTGGGGTTTTTAGGGTTGGTAAATCCATTTCCGGTATTAATTTTTTCTTTGGCGTCCGCCAGAGGGCGCTTCCGTCCATTTTTTGGATTTTAACATCTCTTTTCCGAAAATCAAATGATATTTGACTTTCCCATAATGCAATTTCTTTTTTTAAGTAGACTAACACCCTGATTCAGCACCAGTTGTGTTTTATTCAAAGATAATTTGAAGTCGATTTTAATTTACTTCCTTGTTTGGGATAGCTGATTTTACGTGGCTGTTTATAAAGATTAAATAACAGTTTTATCTAACGTTATAATCCAGTTGTGTTTTATTCAAATTAAGAAATATACATCAAACCAAAATAACTGCCTACTACAAATAATAAATGTTAAAAGGGAAAAAATTATCATTCTTTTCTATATAGCGAAATTTGGTTATAGCGAAGTAAATATCCAGTCCTTTGGAAATCGTTATAGAGAGTTTCGACTGTATATGGGTTCGAATATTACGACTTATTTTTGAAAATATTTTTTGCTTTCCAGTCTGGGAAATATAATAATCCATGTAAAAAATGCGCACTTTTCAAAATAATTACATGACTTCTTTAACATTGTTAACATTATATTTTAATACAGAACTTTGAAAGCAGAATTTTAGAAAGAAGAATATTAAAAAGCAGAATTTTGTTTTTAGAATTTTGTACATACAGAGTTTCGAAACCAGCCCTTTCGAAATTAGTTAGCGTTTTAATAATTTTTCTAAACCAAACTTTTTTTGCGCGGTCCCGATCCATCGCGCAAAGTTTTAGGGAAATTTTTTTCTGGGAAATTTCTTTTGGAACTGTCCCTATCTACCGCGCAAAGATAGGTTTGATTGTAAATAAAACTGTCGGTTTATATAACAGTGATCAAATCCAGGATTTGCAATCAAATTCGTCCAACACGATATCGAGGTAAAAATATTGGATAATTCCGTAACTAAGCACTTGGACATTATGAGCCAGAACTCTATGAGCGAAAGACGTTTGCAAGCCATAATGGACCTGGTGGTGATATGTTGCCTCCGTATCCTTATTTTATTAAAATTGGAAGGATCCAGAACTAGTTTATATATAATATAACAAAATATAACAACGTCCAAATTCTTTCGTTTTTTGCCAAATCAAGAATGCAAAAGTTGGGGCCGGTCTGGTGACGCCGAAATTGCGATGATTTCAGAAATATCACCGGTCCAAAAGATATTCGTAGAGAAGTGTTTACCCATGGATACTTATTACACTTTTACACACAGGTTCGAAGTGAAATCAAATATTTCATTTCCCGTTATAAAAATTAAACGTGAACGATGTTTCAATACATACTTCAAATTTGAAGCTATGTACAGCCCTTTTATATATACCTTAAGAAGGCAAACAAGTTACCATGATCAAAAAAACTACCATACAACACAGCTGATGATCACATGAGCCGTCACCTGAAAGGAAGAGCATTTGTGGCAGCAATATAAAATATTGGATGCATCCACCAGCACCGTCTTGTAAGCTAGTTTATATATACACTGAGTACCACTCAAAAAGGCCACATCGTTGTTCTCATATACATATACCGGAAACTTTGTTAACTAAAATTCTTGCTAACCTTTCGAGTTCTTCACAGACATATTTCGAGTTAGTGTTTCCAAATTTATTGAGAAATTCGAAAAATTCTTGGAAAATTCAAAAACTGGTCTGTAGAAAATTTAATTAACTTTTTTCCTGCATGGTTTCTACGAGCTTGCCACAGTAACACAATTTGAATACAAACGCGTAGTGGTTCAGAAATCTTTCAAAAAATCTTTCTCTCGAACACTCTCAAAGCTGTCAGCAAACCAACTTCGGCAGTGTTGAAGTTGTTTTTATATACTTATTCAAAAATAACTTGTGTTTATAATAATGAAAACGATCTTATGTTCTTGTTTGAATCTATTTTGATTTTGACAGTTTTGAATAAAAGTTTTTCATTAATTGTCTTGGCGCAATCATTCGAAACAGATCGTTATTATTCTTCTACGAGTATTCTTTAACAAAGGTTATGGGCCCGGTGGATAATTTTCTCTCAGTTGGTCATTTTGCCAAACTATGTCGAAAGAAAATCGATAATGAGTATAAACAGGACACACATCGGTCGAAAACTATGTTGAATGGTATGAAATCTGGAGATTTGCAGCGTTATATGTGGGTTTTCGATAGCGGTTAGATGAGTCATTTGTGCTGCGATAGGAAAATGTTTTCCAATATTAAATTGCATGAAGAAAAAATTTAATTGGCTGGAGGTTTTGCTGCTTACTCTGAGGGTATAGGAGAAGTTTTTCTGAAGACCACATTAGGCGATGAAGTTTTACTTGAAGAAGTACTGTATGTACCGCAACTAAATTTTAATTTCATTTCAATAACACAGTTAGCAGATACGTTTATACGTTTGTAGTAGCAAATCAAGCCAGAAAACTATGGTTGCAAGATGTCGTTATTCTTCAAAAGATGATATGTTATTGTGGCACATGCGTTTTGGCCATTTAAATATAAGAAGCTTATCAGAGATAATAAAAATAATATAGTGCGAGGCATAACTTTCCATAGCACTGACAACGAATTAGTACAATCTGAGCCTTGCTACAAAGCGAAAATTCATGTAAAACCATTTAACAAGTTATAAAGCCAAAGGACTTCTTGAGATTGTCCATAGTGATATATGTGGACCTTTGCCTATTAAGTCTTGTGGTGGTGCTATGTATTTTGCGTTATTTATTGATGATCATTCGAGAATGATGTTTGTTTATTTCTTGAAGAATAAGGGCGAAATTCATAAAGCATTTTGTAGATTTATTGGTATGGCTGAAAGGCAAACAGTAAAGAAACTTAAGACATTGCGAAGTAATAATGCAAAAGAGTATCTTAGTAAGAATTTTTCAATGAATTAGGATAGATTGGAGACAATTGTCAGTAGAATACACACCACAACAAAATGGTGTAGCAGAGAGGGCGAATAGAACCATAACTGAAATGGCACGTTGTATGTTAATAGGTTCAAGATTACATGAATCATTTTGGGGCGAAGCAGTTGGTACTGCTGTGTATATAAGACAGATACAGCTATAGAAAATAACATCCCCGTAGAGATTTGGGTAGGCATTAAGCCTACAGTAAGTCATTTAAGAACTTTTGGATGTAAAGCAATTATTTTAAATAAAAGGACGGGTAAATCAAAGTTTGATTCTAAAGGAATTGAATGCATACTCACAGGATATAGTGCAGAATCTAAAGCGTACCGATTGTTTGATTTAAATACTAAAAAATTCTATAAGAGCCGAGATGTAAAATTTCTAGAGAATTTGATAGATTCGAAACCAAATGAGAGCTATGAAAACTTGTTAAAACTAGACAGAGGAGTAAAAGAGATACATCAAAAAGATGTAGAAACCGATGGTGAAATCGGTTTTGAGGAACAAATCGATGCCACCAAAATAGCAAGTGAATTTTAGTCAAGAAAACAATTATGTTCAAGGAGTGGGAAATAACTATGAAGGATTATAAAGTTTTAAGGTCTGGTAGAATTATTCGTAATAATTATTAAAGTAGCGACTTGGATTGTAAAGATAATCCTCTGATAGTAAAGGAAGCAATGTCACGGAATGATAGTGAACAATGGCTGAATTCGATGAAAAGTGAGTTTGATTCACTAATGTATAGCACATATAACATTTATGCATTGTTCCGAGTAGACGTGTTTAAAGTGTGCTGCAGTAATTCATTATTTATTTTAAATTGTCACCAGTTTATCTGCATTTGTGGTGTTTGTGTGCCTTACTGGACAATTCTAATATTTCCTACCTTGAAGTTTTGTTCTCTATTTTTACGAACGTCTCAAAGTTTAATATTAAAATTAAAATTAAATTATACTCAAAAAAAAAAAGAAAGTGTGTGCCGTGCACACCCAGGGGAAGTTTACTTCTATAATTTAGCACTTCGCCGTCTATCACGAGCCCTGTTGTTATCTTTCGGCATATCGGTCCCTAAACGTAACCAACAAAATTATGAAAATTCATTTGTTTACAGATATCGGTAATTCTATTTCTCACAAAATATCACAACCGTAATAAATTCCATTACAAAGAAAAATCAAATGCAATTATGATGTAAGTGACGTTTTGCATGAAATAATTAAAAAAAAAAAAAAACAATGAAAAAAAAAAAAAATGGAAAAAGTAGCCTCGAACCCGCGACCTTTTGCGTGCTCATTCGCACGCTTACCTCATATGCCATATCGACATTTTTGTTTTTATGTCAAATGCCGTCTATGGTGCTTTTGCTATATGAGTTTTGTGTGGTTTATGCGGAATTCAACTATTATTTTGTTACAAAATATGTATATTCACAATATTTAGAAGAAGATTTAACAAGGTGATTTTGTGCTCTTGACAAATATGTCAATCTTGATAAATATTCAGGAAAAAAATATTTTTATCAAGAGTTTTTGAATTTTGCGTCAAAGCCAAATTTTATTGTATTCAAATTAATTTTTAAAAACTTTTTTTTGACGCAGAATTCAAAAAACTTAATAAAAATTTTTTTCATGAATATTTATCAAGATTGACAAATTTGTCATGAGCACAGAATCTCATTAATTGAATTTCTCGCCACCAAATTTTATTTAAAGCTTTGCAGCAGTCGCGCTGAATCTACAACGCGATCAAAAACAGCAATTGACGCCGTGTTTCAACATACCTTTATGCTTGGTTTTCATTAGGTCAAAATTACTGACCACAAAAACTGACATAACTGACACTATGGCGATTTGGTGTCAAATGTGTTTTCATTACGACTTAAAAACTGACATGAAGTCGATAAAGCAGAGCGTGTCAAAGACTGAGGTCAAATTGTGGTGTCAGTCGATTGACGTCCCGTTTTCACTACTGATGCCCAGTCAGTTCTTTGACAAGCTACTCCACTATCAATTGTAGGGTAGGGAGTTCCCACCCCAACTTTTGTTAGATGCTTTTTAACTTTTTATTAACTTTTCTTTGTTTTTTCATTGCAAGTACTTTTTTTCCATATATTTTCACTCTTTTGTTTTGTCCCCGACACAAAAACATACAAATTTGAGACATGAATATAACATAGCCGACCACAAAAGGGTAATATTACAGAATTAAAAAAGAAAACAATAATGGTATTCATATAATCGTAGAAGTTTACGAAAAGTGTATTTTTATAAGTTTTCACACCCCGTTATATGAACGCACCTGTAAATAGCCTCGGAAAGTTGTCAGTCAGCGATGGTTAGATGTGTTCACTAAACGCAAAATGAGTAACAACTTTACAAAAAAAAACATATAAAATTATAGAAATTGTTCAAATTTATTTTGTTTTACCTCTTCCATATTTTTATTTTTCTTTTGGCGGCTGACAGCTGATTCAATGAGTTTGAGCATTGAGTTTACGAGCATTTACGCACCGAAATCAGTTGATAAATTTACGAAGTTTGTACTTCGTAAATTTACGCGTTTATGAGCTTTACACGCTGTATACACGATTACATGAATACCATTAATAATATAAAATGGAAAAAATAAAAAAAAATAGTATAGAAAAGGAAAAAAAAATTTGTTTGACAAAATTTGGGGTGCGAACCCGACTCCACAAACAAATTGAGTCAAATGAAATAGATTTGCAACATGTTGGCAAATCTATTTTGAGTGTCAAAGTTATTCGCATTAAGAATAATCGCGAAGGTCAATATAAAATGGAAAAAAATTAGAAATAGTATAAAAAAGGAAAAAAAAAATTTTTTGACATAATTTGGGGTGCGAACCCGACTCCACAAACAAATTGAGTAAAATTAAATAGATTTGTCAACATGGTGAGTGTCAAAGTTATTCGCATTAGGAATAATCGTGAAGGTCAATATAAAATTGAAAAAATATAAAAAATAGTATAAAAAAGAAAAAAAAAAAAATTGAAATACATACATGAGTTCAAAATTATTCGCATTAGGAATAATCGCGAAGGTCAACTCAGCCGAAGTGCTATGGCCCAGCCTTCGCGGAGGAACCGCCTTCATGATCACGGTAACATCTACGCCAGGTAAGTATGCTTTCATCAGCTTAAAACGAACTATTTCAATCAACTAGCAAATAAAGTGAATGAGAATTACACGATATTGCTATGAAACGTTCTAGTTGTCCAAAGAAAATTTAATATGCGCACATGAGCAACGAAAGAACAGCGTCTGCTATTTTTATAAATATCTATACTACTAGTAGGCTTTGTGTTTATCAATGCGTGTGTATACCTACATACTGTAAAGCGCTGTCGCTTAGCAACAACAACACTCATATGGTTGTTGTCTTCCAATTTTCGTGACAGTTTTTCCCAAATGCATGCCGCTATAGAAGTAAACTTCAATAAATATTCGTGAAAATGAAACCTATGACAACAAGAACAAAAAGTGGGCGCCAAACGGACTCTACTCTGCAAAGTAGTTTGACCGGTATCAATAAAGGTGAGAGAGAAGAGAGCTTACCAACACCATCTCCATTAGATCGTATGGAAGAACAGCTGGAATCTCTGAGAAAGAGTATTATTGAAGAGTTGACTGAGCGAGTGAAGGAGAGTGAGGAGAGATTAATGCGACGATTTGGTGATTTGACGGATGAGTTAGCGGGTCTTAAGACGGCAATGAACAACCTAGAAGTGCGTGTGGAGCGAGCAGAGGCTTAAATCATAGAAAATAAGCAGTTAAAAAATGAGATTGTGCGGCTTAAGACTGAGGTAAATGACAGTTTAAATCAAGCCATATCTACTGACATTATCATCAATGGTCTCCCTTGTGCAAAAAATGAGAACATTGAACCCGTATTTGCCAATCCATTGGTTTGCCTGTGCTAAAAACCCGTTCTGCGTTTAGAGGCCGAAGTAATAACAATGCTAAAACACCCTCAGTAATTGTTAAATTGATATCTGCTGCTGATCGACCGACTCTCTTTATTGCTCCGCGATGCTGGATTCGATGCAGATGGAAATATACACATGCATGAGTGTCTCACTAATAGCAACCGTGAGGTGCTGCGATTTGCCATGCAGTTAAAAAGGGAGAAAAAACTCACAGCTGCATTCTCTATACGTGGCTATGTGTATATTCGCGTCCGTCCCCAATGCGATGCTGTCAAAGTTATAAGTACTGAACATATTAAAGCTGTTATTGCTGCAGGTGCATGATGATGTTTGCGGAGAGTCTTAATTTATCATATATTACTTCTTATTCTTAACTAGCAGGGTACCCGGCGTTGCTCGGGATGTAAGTAGTTAGGGGGCCTTTCAAAATCAATAATATACTTCAAGTTTTCATATTTATATAATATAGCTGACACGGCAAACTTCGTTCTTCCCAAAATAGATTTTTTTATTAATTTTTCACTACTTCATTGTGCATACAACATCAAAAATATAAAATTTTAGTATTCCGTTTAAGGCTACACGATACACAAAATTTTTAGTTTTCTGTCCCGGAGCGTAAGTAAATAGCGAAAAAATATTTCCTACACGGGAACTATTGATATCATTAATCTCCTGATCAATTTTCAGGTCCTAACTTTAAACGCTTTTACGATAACCCTACTTTTATGCGCAAAAATTGTTTTGATATCATTTAGCTCTATACCAATTTCCAGGTTCCTGCCTTAAATACTTTTAGAGATATTTAGCTTGAAAATTTAAATTAATTAATCGTATAACCCCTCACCAAATTTCAGTGGTGTAACCCGAATACTTAGAGAGATACGGACAATGAAAAATTCCATTTGTATGGGAGGTGCCACGCATACTTTTTCGTTACACCCAGTTGTTTTGGAGATGGTAGGGATCGATCCCATATAACCCCCTTACCGAGTTTCAATGATCTAACAAAAATAATTCCAGAGATATCGACTAAGAAATACTTCATTCGTATGGGAGGTGCCACGCCCCTTTTTCGTTATCTCCAGTTTTTTTTGGAGGTGGTAGGGATCGATCTCATATAATCTCTCACCAAATTTCAGTGGTCTAACCTAAATAGTTCCAGAGATATCGACTAAGAAGTATTTCATTCGTATGGGAGGTGCCACGCCCACTTTGTCGTTATCCCCAGTTTTTTTGGAGGTGGTAGGGATCGATTCCATATAACCCCTAACCAAATTTGGTTACGATCGGTTTATAAGTTTAGGACGCAAGTCGATCTATACCTACATATATCTTCTATATATATAAAATTCAAATTATGTAAATATATATGTATGTAGGTATAGATCGACTTGCGTCCTAAACTTATAAACCGATCGTAACCAAATTTTACACACCCACTGTACATCTTCCAGGGATGATCACAGGCTAAAAAATATTTTGATATATATAGGGGGCGTGGCACCTCCCATACAAATGGAATTTTCCATTGTCCGTATCTCCGGAAGTATTTATGTTAGACCATTGAAACTCGGTAAGGGGTTATATGGGATCGATCCCTACCACCTCCAAAACAACTGGGTATAACGAAAAAGTGGGCGTGGCACCTCCCATACGAATGAAATACTTCTTAGTCGATATCTCTGGAACTATTTAGGTTAGACCACTGAAATTTGGTGAGAGATTATATGAGATCGATCCCTACCACCATCAAAAAAAACTGGGGATAACGAAAAAGGGGGCGTGGCACCTCCCATACGAATGAAATACTTCTTAGTCGATATCTCTGGAACTATTTAGGTTAGACCACTGAAATTTGGTTAGGGGTTATATGGAATTGATCCCTACCACCTCCAAAAAAACTGGGGATAACGACAAAGTGGGCGTGGCACCTCCCATACGAATGAAATACTTCTTAGTCGATATCTCTGGAACTATTTAGGTTAGACCACTGAAATTTGGTTAGGGGTTATATGGAATCGATCCCTACCACCTCCAAAAAAAACTGGGGATAACGACGGTGTGGGCATGGCACATCCCATACGAATGAAATACTTCTTAGTCGATATCTCTGGAAGTATTTAGGTTAGATCATTGAAACTTGGTTAGGGGTTATATGCAATCGATCCCTACCACCTCCAAAAAAACTGGGGATAACGAAAAAGGGGGCGTGGCACCTCCCATACGAATGAAATACTTCTTAGTCGATATCTTTGGAAGTATTTAGGTTAGACCACTGAAATTTGGTGAGAGATTATATGGAATCGATCCCTACCACCTCCAAAAAAATTAGGGTTAACGAAAATGGGGGCGTGGCATCTCCCATACTAATTTTTCAAGCTAAATATCTCCAAAAGTATTTAAGGCAGGAACCTGGAAATTGGTATAGAGCTAAATGATATCAAAACAATTTTCGCGCATAAAAGTGGGGTTATCGTAAAAGTGTTTAAAGTTAGGACCTGAAAATTGATCAGGAGATTAATGATATCAATAGTTCCCGTGTAGGGAAATTTTTTCGCTATTTACTTATGCTCCGGGACAGAAAACTAAAAATTTTGTGTATCGTGTAGCCTTAAATGGAATACTAAAATTTTATATTTTTGAAGTTGTATGCACAATGAAGTAGTGAAAAATTAATAAAAAAATCTATTTTGGGAAGAACGAAGTTTGCCGGGTCAGCTATATTTTATGTATGTATATAAATATGAAATCTTAAAGTATATTATTGATTTTGAAAGGCCCCCTAACTACTTACATCCCGAGCAACGCCGGGTACCCTGCTAGTATTTACATAATTTAAAATAATTTGAAGTTGTAGCAATGTGTCTGAATTGTGTGTACTTTTTATTTCTCTTTCTCCCCTTCTATGCAAAACTCTGCCTTTCTCTTATTTCTTACTTAATATTTCGTCTAACATCTATCTGCTGCTATTTGCCGCCAATGCAAATATTGTTTTGTTTAATTGTGTGGTTTTCTTTGCTCTTTTTCTTCTTTTCTTTGTTTGCCTTGATGGTCGACCAGCACAGTCGTCTTGTATGCTTGTTGATAGTTGTTCTTGTTTTGGTTCAGCATGGTAAATGCATATATATTTAATGTTAAT
Organism: Sphenella marginata; assembly: GCA_951509765.1. Taxonomy (NCBI): domain Eukaryota; kingdom Metazoa; phylum Arthropoda; class Insecta; order Diptera; family Tephritidae; genus Sphenella; species Sphenella marginata. Next base: position 95,414,934 of record OX608078.1, read on the forward strand.
GCGTATGTTTGATGATACGTACTCTCGCGTTAATAATAACATAAAAATCCTTATCGATATTTTATGTAAACAAACTTGTGGGTTAAATGTCGTACATTTTAATGCACGCAGCCTAAGTCAAAACAAGCTTGATTATGTTAGGTTTATTTTTGAAGGGTCTGCAGTAGATGTTATTTGCGTACTGAGACATGGTTCAATGGTGACCTTACTGACTTCAGTCTCTCTATTAGTGGGTATAACTTGTTGAGGAATGATCGCGAGCATAAGAAAGGGGGAGGTGTTGCTTTATATTATAGATCAAACCTGAAAAGCAGACTGTTGGCTATGTCTGACGACTGTGGTATTGAGTACATCTGTACTGAAATATTAGATGGCTTGAGCAAAGTCCTAATTTCGTGCGTCTACAACCCTAATAAAAATGTTGTTCTCGACCCACTTTTTGTATCTTTATCAGAACTTCTAATGGATTATGAGCGCATTTTGATTTGTGGTGATTTCAATATTAATCTGTTATCGAGTGATCCGCACTGCAATAGGTTGATGGACCAGTTGGCTGCAGCTGGACTCTGTATTGTTAATGGTATTGCGCCAACGAGATATGCTCATAACTCGACTCCTAGTCTTCTTGATTATTTTATTACATGTGAGCACCAACATGTCCTTAAGTTTGACCAAGTGGACTTTATTTCTGACCACGACTTAATTTTTTGCACCTTGGATGTTGCCATGAATAGACCAAATTTGGGTAAGACCTTACATTATCCCGACTTGAAATCATTGGATGTTCCTTCATTACACTCAGATATGAGTGAAATTAATTGGAATTTGTGTTGGTATCTTGACATAGTAGATAAAAAGCTAGACTATCTTAACCAAAACCTCACCATGCTATATAATACTCATGTACCTCTTCTCCTATGGCACAACTTAAAGAACTTCAAAATACATGGTAAAGAAAAACCCGAATGTGAAATTGATCTTGATGAGCTCAACGATTTTTTTGTTAGCACCAACAATAACCCTCGATGTGATCATATAACTAACAATATGGCCCCATGTGTTAGCCTCAATGAGGAGTTTGAGTTTAATTCTGTTACTGAAGATGAGGTTTTAAAGTCTCTTTTGAACGTAAAATCGAATGCCATTGGAGAAGATGGGATCTCGCTGAAATTTTGTAAGATTGTCATCCGGTATTTAATAAGCCCCTTTACCAGCTCGTGCTTCCCCACAGTCTGGAAAAGAGCCATAATTGTCATGGTTGCTATAGGCCCATTAGCATTCTGCCTGCCTTTTCCAAAGTGTGTGAGAGCTTGATGGCTGGGCAAATCTCAACCTTTGTGCAACAGAAAAAGTTATTATCTCCACTTCAATCTGGGTTCAGAAAAAACAGTTGCTCAACTGTAATGCTTAAAATACTGGATGATATACGTATAGATTTTGACAAGGGAAACTTAACACTTCTCTGCCTGCTTGACTTCTCTAAGGCATTTGACTCAGTAGATCACAACATATTGTGTATGAAACTGAAACACTACTTCGGTTTCACAGACAGCTCTGTAAGACTTATGACCAGCTATCTCAGTGGCAGAACTCAGAGAGTTAAGTCTGGCGAATCTTCATCCCAGGCTAAAACTGTAAGCTCTGGAGTCCCGAAAGGATCTGTCCTTGGCCCACTTCTTTTTAGCATGTTTATTAGTGATGTTTTTTCGGTATGCCAGTATGTGAATGTTCACGCATATGCAGATGACATACAACCGTACCTATCTAACCGTATTGGTCTTCTTGAGGACTTATGTTTTAGGATAAATAGTGACTTATCTGCTATATCTGATTGGGCTTCTAGGAATTACTTGTGTCTAAATGCATCCAAGTCGTATGTCTTGCCAACATATAGTAGTGCGGTTTGCGTTAATGATATTCCGAAGCTGTGGATAGATTCCAGTTCGCCTGGTTTCACAGACAAGGTAAAGAATCTTGGCTTTATCATTAACTCCCGACATACTTGCGTTGACCATATAAATAGGGTTGTTGGCCAAGTGTACGCTATACTTCGTAGGTTAAGAGTATCTTCACAATTTACCCCTGTGGAAACTAGGCGAAAACTAGTTCTGCAACTAGTTATGCCCCTTATTACCTACTCGGAGGTAGTATACAGCAAGCTGGATTCTGTCTCTTGCCATAAACTTAATGTTGTTTTCAATTATGCTACTCGTTATGTATATGGTATCGGTAGGTACGAACATGTTTCTGCCTGGCGAACCAAAATTCTCGGATGTACTCTAGAAAATTACTTGCTCGCAAGAAATTGTATATTTTTCTATAAAGTTAGTGTGTTTAAGATGCCAGCCTATCTATATGAGAAGCTGACGGCAGTGAGGTCACGAAGGCACCATAGTATAATAGTACCCAAGTATAAGTATGAGACATCCTCCAGATTGTTCTTTATTAACGCGGTAAGAGTCTGGAATTCAATTCCTGAGTCTGTGAAGGCTGGACTGACCAATACCAACTATAAGACAAGAATTTACAGGTTTTTTGCTTCATTTTAAGTGTACGACATCTAGGCATATCACTACTATCCCTTTCTCTCTAAATCCTATCATACTTTAAATCCTACCATACTTTAAACTCAACATGTCGTTATTTTATGAATTCCTTATATTTTTATTAGTGTTTAATCCTTAGATAACCTGAAATACTTTAGCCTTTAAATAATTAATATAATTAAGTTGTTTTTGTAATCAAATGTATACAGTTGAAGTACTATTAAAAGACCTTAGTCTTACTTTGTACTACTTGAGAAATTTAATAAATTTAAATTTCAAAAGAAACGTGGGATTTGTTAATAAACCAAAAGATGTTCCGATTATCAAAAATAAATGGCTATTTACAGTAAAACGAGATCAAGATGGTAATATTGAGAGAGAATCAAGATTGGTAGCCAAAGGATGTAGTCAGAGGTATGGGGTTAATTATTCTGCAACTTTTTCCCCTGTCACTCGATACTCAACAGTACGATTGGCCCTAGCATTAGCTGCAGAATTTATACTATATTTACATACATCAACTTGATGTCTGCTTATCTAAATGGAGATATTGATACAGATATATACATGGAGCAGCCTGAAGAATTTATAAATCCACAATTTCCTAATAAGGTTTGCAAACTAAAAAGGGCGTTGTACGGATTAAAGCAATCAGGAAGGAAATGGAATGAAAAGCTCGACGAAATTCTACATAAATTTAATTTCTCTCGCAACAAAGTAGATCCCTGTGCGTACACAAGGCACACGGAAGAAGAAAAGGTAATTTTAATAGTTTATGTTGAGGATATACTTATTGCATCTTCAAAGGTGGAAACTTTGAAAGTTATTAAAAGGCAAATTAGTTCACAAATTGAAATTGTTGACAAAGGACTCATAGGTTACTTCCTGGGGATGGAAACTGAGAGAAAATTATCCACTGGTCCTATAACTATGAATCAAAAGAAACTTATCATTGAATTGTTTGAAGAAAATAATATGATGAGTGTCAACACCATTGGATCCAGGACAAATTTTAAAGAAATGTACAAGTGAATGTGTAGACTGCAGTTCAATATCAGTCATTAATAGGATCCTCATGTATATTGATTTAAGTACACGACAGGATATCTTAAATTCAATGAGTAAATTGGCTCAATTTAATACGAATCCTCATATGACCGATTTTCTGGGAAAGTAAACCAAGTAGTTTTTTTTTTTTTTGCAAATATTGCAAGCAAGGTGGTCTTGCGGGATTCACGACATATTATAGTACCAGTTGAAAATAGTGTCATTCGATTTTAGTCGTTTTAAATTAAACTTTCCGCTCTTTTTATAAAACGTTGTGAATAAAAAAAAATTTGGTCGGAAGTAGTTCAGCAAACAAAAAGGTAAATATAACGTGTTTTTGCGACTAAATTTAGCCATTCAAGTTTTATCTATTAGAAACTATTAATATTAATATCATAACACGTAAAGTTTTTAAAAAAGTTATGTCCCAACTAGCAGTTATGTGAAAAATAAACGAGCCTCAAAAATCGTATGTAACGTTAGCAGTGCAAAACTAAAAAAGTTTTTTAAAACATATTAAAATACGTTTTAATTTAATTAGTTTATATATTTTCTTAATATTATACTTATATCTCACGTTCCAACTGTTAGCGACGATGACAGGAGTGAACGCCACACGGCCTACAAATCTGTGCAGTCGTTAGGAAAGGCTGTCTCTAAAGCAGTTAAAGCCCTTCCGTGTTCGCCAAAGAAAAAAACAGAAGTTATTTCGAGAATAATTTTAAGTTTAGAAAACCCGGAAAAAAATAAATTGTCGGGTCAACTGATTCCTCCAAAAAAGACCTATTCTCCAAAAGCACCTTTTATTTGATAACCATATTGTACTAACACATTTTGGATCGCCCTTGGTCCACATATTGGTCGATAACTCCAAAACTATTTGAGCTATCGAAATAAGAGATATCTTTAATCTTAAAGTAGGCATCTAGTAGTCCAATGGTGAAAGTTCCATTCAATTCCATCATTCCAATTTTTAGTGACCCGCGCACAAAGGACAGTCAGACCGACAGAAGTTTTAAAAAATGTTCAATTGGACCCCACTGGCTCCTTTTTTTATTTTCTGTATATCTCCAATGTACAGAGATCAACGGGTACAATTTTATTATATGTACAGATACTCAGTTTTCGCACGTGTAACGTTAGCAGTGCTTTGTGTAACGTAGGCAGTGCCTTATTTTATGTTAAATTACGATTAAAAATCCTAAAGATTTTGGCAAAGCGGTATGCCATGACCAGGGTTGGGCATATTTGCACTACCACTAAAAATGCACTACCACTATTTTTTAGTGGTAGTTAAAATCAAAAAGCACTATCACTAAATTTTTAGTGATAGTTATTTTTGATTTTAACTATCACTAAATATTAGTGTTAGTGAAAATTAAAAATCACTATCACTATCCCTTTTAGTGATAGTGAAAAGTTGCACTATAACTACAAAATGCACTATCACTACAAAATGCACTATCACTAAACTTGTAGTGAGTCATGATATTTTACTAAAAATTTGATTTGATATCCAATGGTAAATGTTGAAAAGTAATTGTGTTACTGTTGCCAACAATACAGTAAAGATCGCTAATAATAATTTGTACAAACATACACACCCACATTGGTGTCCATAAAAATAAAAATTCGGCGTTTAGCTTCCGAAAATCTCAAATTTCTCACAGAAGTTAGTAGTCAAATGGAGTCCAAGTTACTTGAAAGATTTCGAAAATATCTTTATTTGCACTCTGACTCCAGGGATGCAGTTATTGCCGCAATCATCCTCCCCGATATAAAATTAAAGTTTTGCAAGGTCTTACTGGAAAGTGTATGAATTAACTTTAGGCCACGTTCGGGACAAAATAAAAGTATGCGCCATGGAATTTAAAAATAATACCGTTGAGGGTGAAAATAATTCGCAAGCTTCCATGCGTGCTACTAAACTATTTCTGGAATTCGACAATGACGCTTAAGGTATTTGACCGAATAAAGCCAATCTGTGTATTGTTTATAATAATTTCATTCTTTAGATACAAGTCAATATACATACAAGCTCACATGGCGGAGCCATATCAACCGAAGTAGATTTCTACTTGAACGATGATGATAGCAACATTGATGCTTTACGCCGCTTTCCCACAATAAGAAAGATTTTCTTAAAATATAACACAGCTCTTCCATCCTCTGCGCCAGTGGAAAGACTATTTTCCTTTGCAGGAATTGTTAATAGTAAGAAAAACCATAAATTTTGTAGCTAAAGATAAAACAAAAAAACTCTTTTAACCTTTTTTCGAAATCCCGAATGGTTTTCAAGATATTCAATAATATAGAATTTTGAACCATTTTAAAGAAAAATTCATAACTCACGACTCGTTTGACATATATGGACAACAAACAAATTAAATTTTAAATGCATTCTAGGGCTAATATTGCAAATTTGTAATTCCCATTCAGACAGTTGGTATCGAATTTTGTACGTCATAAGAAATAAGAAATGTTCATAAAGCACGGTAGGTTTTAAGCATGTTTTATTAAAAGGTTCATGTCCCTCCATTTTTACTTTTGAATTCTCAAATATGCATTAAAATGAGATGTTATGCTGATTTTCAGCATTTTTCCCCGAGCTCTTTTTTAAAAATCTCATTTTCAAAATGTAAAATACCAAATTTTGGGATTTTTTGCATTTTTCAAGAAAACGTTAAGTTTTATCTTAAAACTACCTGAGACAAAGTTGTAGACCTGAAAATTCTCTACAAAAACGGTGTGAACAGTTTTTATCTAGGAGTCACCAGTTCTAAGATATCGCGATTGCATTATATGCACATAAATGCCACGTATAGACTTTTCTGGATTTTTCTCGAAAACGGTTATATGTATCGAAAAATTTTCTTTTACCGTTTGTTCGTCACAAAGCTCCTTATCGACAATGAAAATAGTTATTTTTGTAAACCCTATAGTTCCCTAGCTAGAGCCAAATTTGCTCCATTCGTGATACCAAAAACTAATAGTGGTTTAATTTTAGATATCTTGTATAACGAAATTTCGATAGAGCTAAATTTTTGTGGAAAGCTTAGGTTAACCCCCAGAAAGAAAGCTGCAAGACTCCCATCGATCCCACCTGTGCAAAAAAAGTTAATCGTGGTCAAGGATCCATATCTTAGGTTGGTTTTTTTGGATTTTTCTCGACTTTTGACCACGATTAGGATTCTGAATAGGAATTACAAATTTTTTCTTTTTGAAACAGATAAGTAAGAGTTCGAAGATAATTGTGTAAAATGTTCACTGCAATAGTAGCCCTAGAATGCATTTAAAATTTAATTTGTTTAAATAATTGTTATCACACACATCTATTGTGAAGAGATAACGTTTCCCTAATACCAAAAAAATTTTGTCCATATACATATGTCAAACGAGTCGTGAGTTATGAATTTTTCTTTAAAATGGTTCAAAATTCTATATTATTGAATATCTTGAAAACCATTCGGAATTTCGACAAAATGTTAAAAGCGTTTTCTTGTTTTATCTTTAGCTACATAAATTTATGGTTTTTATTCGTTGACTCAGTTGACATAGTTTGACTCAATGACTCTAAATTTGAAATGCTGGTATTAAAGAAGGCAAATAAAAATTTAAAAAACTAGAACTTCAAACATATACACACATATGTATATGCTTACTTATTTGATGCATTTATTTATTTACATGAAAAATAATTATAAACTATTATATTACATACGAAGGTAACTAGCAAAAATGGGTTATCAACCTAAGCTTCCTAATTTTAGTGGTAATTTAGTGCATTTTCCAAGTGGTAGTGCAATTTATTTTCACTATCACTAAATATTTAGTTATAGTGTTTTTGAATTTTCACTATCACTATAAAATTAGTGATAGTGAATTTCAATTTTAACTATCGCTAACAAAATAGTGCTAGTGAAACCAGTAGTGCTCACTAAATTTAGTGCACTATGCCCAACCCTGGCCATGACCTTGTGGCATTCTTGCTATATAACATAAAGAAAAATTGGGATGATTGTCTCAGCAAGTTCGCAGAAATTAAACCAAACATGATCTGTATCTTGATTTCACTTCCAAATGGTGTAGCCATCAAACTAATTTTACTCTTAAAATGAAGGTATAGGCCTACCTGATAGCATAAGTAGCAAAACCTTGGACGTTTCTAATATTTTTGTTATTATTTCGTATAAACTAAATAAAAACTCCATGCGAATGTAACGTTAGCAGCCGGAAAATTGGTCATATGGAACATTTGATAGCAGCAAAGCACGTAATACAATTGATTTTAAACTTCATTATCAACAGACTGGAAAACCGCTTCATGGTTGACAGAAAATCATACACGGGATTTGTTTTTGTATTGGCAAGCGGTGCAATAAATTTTGAGTCGAAGAAGCAGCAAACAGTGGCATTGAGTAGTACAGAGTCTGAATATATGGATATTTCTTCAGCAGCAAAGGAGATTATTTATCTAAGAAACCTTTTTTATCAACTTGGTTTCGAGAATTTATTGAGGGAAGAAAAAATATTATATGGTGATAATATTGGAGCACAACAACTTGTCAGAAATCCGATATATCATTCACGCAGTAAGCATATTGACATTAAGGTTCATCATGTCAGAGATGTACTTAAGAGTGGAAAATTGAATCTGAAGTATATTCTTTCGAATAAAAATATGTACTGCTGATATTTTAACAAAGTCATTGGGTAATATTATTCATCAGAAACACTGTGCAAAACTTGGCATGGTCTAAATTTATGGAAGTTTTCATTAAGGGGAAGTGTTGAAGTTATTTTTTATATACTTATTCAAAAATAACTTGTGTTTATAACAATGAAAACGATCTCATGTTCTTGTTTGAATCTATTTTGATTTTATCAGTTTTGAATAAAAGTTTTTCATTAATAGTCTTGGCGCAATCATTCGAAACAGATCGTTATTATTCTTTTACGAGTATTCTTTAACAGGCAGTAAGTTCATTAATAAAAAAATAGCAAACCTGTGGCTTCGCCCCTCGATTGACAAGAACACTATGCAATACACCCATACCTCGTTATACGGCCGCTCTTTATACGGCCTTTCGTTATAACGGCCCTCCTCAATTCATGCTAATTTTCGATTTACCGCCTAAAATGTTTCGCTATAACGGCCAAAAAACCGTTTTTCCGATTTCGATATACATACATATGTACATATTTACATGCTGCCAATTTTGCGAAATCGCAATTTCGAAGCACACTATTTTCTATTTACACTTGTTTACGATGGCCATTCAGTCTTCTTCAGACTAAAGCCATTTAAAAAATATTATATGGAGTTGTTTTTGTTTGTATGTATATTCATGTCGATTTTTGGAGTATTTTAGTATTTTATGTTCAAATGTATGTACTTGTTATGTATGATTTTTTAATTTAAATAACAAATAAAAATATAAAATTCATTTTTAACCATGCAGTTTTACAAATTTGGAACCCATCCCATTGAATTTGTATTAGAATAATTGACTCGTTATACGGCTTTTCGCTATACGGCCAATTTTCATGGAACGTATTTAGGCCGTATAGCGAGGTATGGGTGTATAGGTATCACATGGCAGGTGATAATGGCGGTTTTAACAAAGGGTGGTTCCTAGTCCCATCTGAGGCACCTTTTTTTAGATATTGGCGAAAATTTGGACCGGGTATCAAAGCAGTTGTTTTTAAGAGAAGGTTACTGACAGTGATAGTGATAAACATATGGAAAAATTAATATAAAAAAGGAGAAGCAGATGAAGAAAAGAAAGGTGGCAGCCTGAAGAATATGGATACAATATGAGAAGGGAGAGGCAAGTAAATTTTTTGGTAGAAGAATGTCTGCTGGATCTGCTAGTCATTGCAAATCAATACATAAAGTCTGGAGTGTCCGCAAATCATATCAGAACTAACATTAAGTGCTGTTCCGATACGAGTTACTGTGGTGAGTATATATTCGACTACATTTCTCAAGTACCACGTTTTTTGTAATCGATTACCTCGTACCACTACAGGTACTGTTATCGACTAAGTTGGCTCAGTATCGAGGTCGTACCCACTTTCCCGTACCCGTTCACGTTTCCACTTTTTCGCTTTGTTAATCCCATAAACAAATTATACGTTTAACAAAAAAATTCTTAGATATACTACATAAATGCGTTTAACATTATCTTACGTTTTTAAGTTAAGGCCAAACATCTTTCTTCCTCAAAATTAGTACTCATCTAGGAGTTATATGCTCCAAGAAAAGCTGTCGGCCGCCAGGAAAAACAGAGGTATGGGGGTCTGAAGTTGAACTAGTTTGTAATGATGTCCTATTTATGTGTTTCAGAGTTCTAAACAAATTTTTTTTGTCAAGTAAACCCTCCCCATAAAAACCATGGGTTTTGCAAATAAATTAGTATCGGAGAATTATGTGGTATTTATATGCTTCAACAAAAGCTGTCCCACGCCCGGAAAAACAGAGGCTTTGAGCAAAGAGGAGGAGGTGATATCTCCAATGGGGGTAATGAAATTGGAAGAACAAATAATAATGTGCTCAACAGTACCAAGAAGAATTTAGTTGTTCAAATTATAAATGCTTTTTGTTTTTAAAACTTAAAAAGTGGCGAGTCTAGCTAGATCACCGCTCCTTGAAATAAAGTGAGTATCTAGAAATTATACGCTGTTCATATGTTCTAAGGTAATCTGTATCTCGGCCGGAAAAACAGAGACAATGGGCAATAGGACCTGAAATTTGTTTTTCTCTTTACATTATTTCATTTCTTAAGGGGGAATTTCAGGAAGACAGTCTGCTGAAGCGTATAGCGATTCGACAGAAAATTACGGATTGAAGGTGGAAACTTATTTTCTAAGATATTTAACGTAATTAATGCACTCAATGCAAACAAGATGCGATCATGCCATAAAGAGTCACTGATATGCCACAAAATAAGGAAAGAACAGGGTTTGATATTATTTATTTTATAATTAGAACATCAACTAAATTCTAAATAGAACTGCTGAGCACATATATATCAGAGAACAGCGCTGAATGTTTCACATTTGAATCAGATTCCGGTATTCGCTGCTTATGCTATGCTTTCAATCGACATGCTACTAGCGCGAAGCATGCTGATTGGTGCTTTCTTATATTCACCACGTTAGCATGACCATGCACCGAGCATGGCAGTACTGCTTTTTCAAAAGCAGTGAATCATTCTTAATGTTATGCGTTTCATTTGTGGTGATTCTGAATTTTAAAACAGTTTAGCAGTGCATTTTGCTTATTTTGTACACATTATGAAATGAAATAAAGAAAAGAGATAAAATAATATTTAAAAGTATATTATATTTAATTATCATTTAAAAATGTCGAGTTAGTTTACTGTATTTTTAATCACATTAAGCGCTATTAAATAGCTACAACTTATTATTTTGATGGATGAATTGAGCTCAATAACAATGAAATAATTATAAAATTGCTTAATTTACTACGTAGGGACATTTGCGATGAAGTAAAATGTAAGGTTTGAAAATTAAATTAACAAAAAACGGAATAGTTTGTGAAATAGCCTTTCACTGTTTTCATATATGGTTTGCAATAACGACAAAAGACCAACAAATTTATTTTATAAGTGTCCACATTTGCAAGTATTCCATGCTAAAATTGCATTGAGTAACAAGTATAGGAAAAAGTTGTAGCTACCTGATAGGGTAAAACTTATAACTAATTAGCTAAATCCCGTTTCTTTCTTAACGAGCGTTAGGTAACGAAATTTCTCCATATAAAAGTGGTAGTTAAGTGTACATTTGGTACCTGATTTCTTCTTTTGTGCAGTTTCTATGTTCTTAGGTACTACTTAATATGTAGGTACTTAATAACGAGCTTAAAAGCGGACGCAATGGAAACGCCGCACTGACCCAAAAACATTACACCCACTCTTAGTATAAATAAGGGTACGGAATCTGATGTTTCACCAATATTACTAAGATCCATAGCCCAACGGTCCTGCCATTATGGAGAATCAAGACATTATCAACAAATCGCATTATGCGCAAATCTGTTACTAAACAATGTTTTAAGCACTGCGTTTTTTATATTCAGCTAGAACAATTTAATTTATGTAAGTTGGTTACCGATATTATTTATGTATTTCGTTGTTGGATTTTGCGGTCTATTTTGACAATTATTAACAATAATTCTAAGCGAATTAATATTGTCACTTTTTGGGAAAAATTGATAATTGGAGAAAAATTACAAAGAAAATCAACAGCGATGGATGCCCTGTGACGTCACAATGCAATTATCTCCACTTCAATTAATTCCCTTTTGTCACAGGGCATCCCTCGCTGTTGATTTTCCTTGTAATTTTTCTCAAATTATCAATTTTTCCCAAAAACTGACAATATTAATTCGCTTAGAATTATTGTTAACGGGTCTCGAGCTTGCTCATAACTTACAGATATTATTTTTGTTGAAGTATATATTACCTTTTATTTGAAAAGAAAAGAGAAGTTTTATTGAAGCAATCTATGTTACTGGAATTTCCGAATTCTTACTGCCTTTTTCTGTCAAGTGTTTATAAGAGAAAGGCCAATCTTGAGCGTTAGAGTATGAGGGCTTACTAATTTTTACTAGCAAAACTTATTGCCAGTCAGTTCTTTCGTTTATTTCATTTGCAACCCTTTTTATAATTCTCACCCAGCTTATGAAATATTCTGCAGATATGGGGGTTTTCCAAACGAAAATGAGGAAGCCAATCTCGTACAATGCCTCAGAGCCAACAGTGCTCGCCCCCAATGAATACATACAAGGTGTAACAGGTGCTCTGCATTCCCCCAGTTCCATATAGAACAAATAAATAAAATTAAAATAATAACTTACTAAAAGGTCGTCCCTATTAACCCGTGCTCTGCACGCCCCCGACCTACTCTATATAAATAATATGATAAAAAAATTAAATAAATTTGAAAAAATAAAACTTCTCGCTCCCTCAAAGCTTAGACATGGTCCTTCGAGCCGGATGAACTCGAACCGGCGACTTCCAAATATTACTAGACGACTAAGCCGTCTAGGGGGGCGAGAATGTTTAAGCGACTTAAGCAATTTCTTTCGTTTATTTCATTTGCAACCCTTTTTATAATTCTCACCCAGCTTATGAAATTTTCTGAAGATATTGTATTTGGCTGCCTAACCAAACTGGGTGTTTTCCAAACGAAAATGAGGAAGCCAATCTCGTGCAATGCCTCAGAGCCAACAGTGCTTGCCCCCAATGAATAAATACAAGGTGTAACAGGTGCTCTGCATCCTCCCAGTTCTATATAGAACACATAAATTAAATAAAGAATAATAATAATAATTTACTAAAGGTCGTCCCTAGTAACCCGTGCTTTGGACACCCCTGACCTACCCTAAAACAATAATATGATACAAATCTCAAAAACAAAATTAAATTAAAAAAAAAAAACTTCTCGCTCCCTCATAGCTTAGACAGTTATTCTATTTTGTTTTATTTTATTTCATTTTGTTATATAAAACTCATTAAGCAACACAAATAGCTAAACATTCATCAAACTGAAAAAGACACCAACCAATCGTCAAATGCATACGTGCCTACCAAATACAAGCAAATGAATCCCTGCCTTTTCCCCAAATTCACCACAGACAGCGCATGCAATTGTCATTAATAGTCATCAACACTACGCTATGTGAATCATGCTTTGAATCGCACTCGTTTGTAAGCTGCATAGTGTTGAATCACCAATCGTTTTTTTGAGAGTGGCTCATTTCGACGTTTGAATCCAATCATGACGATCTCTGATACATATCGCACTTGTTACGTTAAAGTGTAACAACTCAAAATTTGAACATTTTCAGTAGAGCCGAAAAACTACTAATAATATTTGATTTTGTGGAATAAAAACGAATACTTACAGTCTCTGAAAGATTTTACTAAAAATTTGAAATTCACTTTTACGCTCATGTAAATCTCTTTTTCAATCTTGACTTACCATATTTTGTGTGGGTTGCGGTTGCATTTCTGTTAAAATGTTGAGCTGTATTGAGGGTCCGAACAAAGCCGCTATTTGCATACCGTGTGCAATCAAACACAGATTGCGTGGTACCCCGCTATTATTCTTAAGTATAGATACCTTTCGATGTAGCTACATAACCACCTTTAATTAATATAGCCATCAAGTTTTAAAGATAATATTACGAATGAAATCTTACCCTGAAAACGAAGCGATTATGGGTTTCCTTTCGGTCTAATATATTAAATATCACACTTCTGCTGGCAGCAAAGTAGTTACAGTGTTCTAAATCAGGGTTGTGTCTATGTACGAATAAGTAATCGGTATTTCTTCAATTTTCCAACACACTCCAAAAAGCTGCCTACTTTACATTTAGATTCGTTTTGTATTAACTTTTACTACTATTGCCTAAAATAAAGAACAAGTGGATACATCAATTACCTTTTTTAAAACTCTATTAAAATTATCTATGCTTAATAGAGCTTGTTGTCCAAAGTTTATCAATGACCAATAATGTAACTGCTTAGCCCAAGTTGCTGGGTCGGCATGGTGGCAGCTCGGCTGATGTTCGCCGGCATTGAGGGGTGGTTCCTGCCACCTTCGAAGACCCAGTCACAAAAACAAATATTTATACATATTTTCATACCTAGGGTGGAAATAAATACATACATACTGATTGGAGGTAAAACTATCAGCAACAAAAGAAAAATCGGGAGAATACTGTCCATGTCAAGTAGAGTCATCCCATCCCTCTTGTTCATAAGGAATAAACAACTTTGAACTCCGTTTACCGAGTCGATTGCCCATGCCTTGTCCGTTTGTCTTTATTATGTCGGGCCTAACACATCGTCTATCTGTCTAATTGCAGTACTTCATTTATTCCTAGTGTGGGCAGTTTCATACATCTTAAGATGCAGCGCAATTCACACGGATAGGCTCTCTTTCTTCGATAATTGATTTAGTCGTCGCTGAGCAAGTGGCGTGCCAACAACGCGACCGCTTGTTTGCGCAGCGAGTAATATATGTATTATGAATGAATAATTGTTTTCTTCAGTCAAAAACTATGTAAATTCATAGAAATTAAAAGGATCTTTTTCATTATTGGGCTTAAATTTTGCAATTTACATTAAAAAAAGTGCGTCGGTATCATACATATGTGCTTTCGCTTTGCTGTCTAACTAACTTTGCAACTAAGGAACATATCAACTGGTTTGTGCGTTGAGAGCGCTTTCACCAATACTAATGCATTTACAACTTTGCCGACCCTTAATAACACACCATTTATTGTGAATGCATTAAGTCGTTGTGAAGAACTCAAAGTGTGAAGTGCTAATTTCAGATAAAAAAATATGTATTTAAAAAAAAAAATAAGTGAAGAGACCATTCCAAATCAAAAAGTTTACAATGAATCTACACCGCAAGATGAAGCAACTACATCAACAACTATCGAAAACCAAATGAGTCATATACGCAAGCATGATTTTACTGTTTTTGGTGTGTCTACTGATTTAACTGATCCAACCATCTGGATATCTTGAGATATTATTTTTACTGAAAAAAAGTGTATTTAATAAATTGAATAAATTGCTTGACAAGTATCAAGAGTAAATCAAGAGAAGAAACAACACTCACCAATTTACAGGGTATGTAAAATCTCTGGAAACAATTTTTTACATTGGAACATGTAAATGCGGTTTGAAGGCAGCTCCATGTGCATGCGGCTATGTTCCCGAACACCTCAAAGAGTTCATGCACGATCAACATAATCAGAGAAGACTAACAATGGATACATTTATGATGGAAACTGAAGAGCAAGGAGCAACGCCTATGTCATTAATGCCAACATACCCAGATCCCGATGATTCAACATACGCCCGCCACCGGTTCAAGAAGATATGGATAGAAGCACAAGTTCACAATACACAGAGAGATACGATTGTTTTAACTTTGCCTTGTTATGTGACAGATTTGGTGTACCTGACAGAGTAGCATCACCACTGGGAACCGCTCTTTTGCAAGATTTCAAAATTAAATATAAGCATGGGAAACCTCTTATCATGGATAAATCGAAAGTTCGCAGAGAAAAATAGAAATGCAGACAAGAAGTGCTTCTCAAAGGGTTAGATGATACCAATTTGTTGGCGTTTTCATTCGATGGCAGAAGAGATGATACTTTAACGATAGATAAAATTGATGAGAAGTATCATACTAGGATGGTAAAAGAACCTCATCTGGTTATTTTGAGAGAACCCAGTTCTGAATTGATTGGTTACGTAAGACTGGAACATGAAACCGTTGAATACAAAACAACCAAGTTAAATGGTTTGTTCAACGATAAAAATATATCAATGGATGCATTAATTGGAATATGCACTGACCAGGAGGGTTCGAGGTGTGCCACTGGTATCGATGGGTCGGGCCTCCAAAGTTAGTGGGGGTCGGTCATACATTTGGACTCGATTGGAGCAGTACAAACTCGAACAAGCAGATAAATGTTAACAAATAGCTGAAATGTTCCAAATTGGATAAACTGAAGCAGATTCTTCTCTTGCATGTATATATATATATAGAAATGGTGATAGCGGCAGTGCGCGATTGGAGTGAGAGATTTCGTGTGCCGCGTCGCAGAGACCGCCTGGTGCTTAGGTATTCAAGAGTTTCAAATTCTGTGAGCGTAGGGCAGTGAAAGAGTAGTGCGATCAGCGTAGAGTAGAGATAAATAGCGTAGTGTACGCTTAATATCGGGAGGTAGGCTAAGAGGGTACACTTTCAACCACCGCGAGGAATTTACTTGCATAATTGTAGCAACGTTCCATCCCTGACCACGCAGTAGGAAGCCATGCTTGTGTGGCCTCCTAATATTATTTGAAACCAGACACACTCAACCTGGCGTACATTTAGTTTCATTTTTTTACTGCACCACGCATATGAATTATCAATGCATATTTATACTTATCATACTGTTTCGGCTGAGATGTTCGAGCACAAATATATTAAAAACGGACAAGTATATTCACCTCTGAGTAAAATACCGTATTTTAATATCTAAAAATATATTGTGATTAATGCACTAAACGGAAAAAGATTTTCATCGCTTACTTATTCGCTTTCTTTTCCGATTTCTCATATTCCAAAAGGAAACGGAAATGGCCATTCTCACAAAGGAGGTCATGGCAGTGAAGTATTCCCAATGATATACAAAAAGGTTACAATAAATAAGTTACAATAAAGGCAGGGTTTTAGGTGAACATGTTAAATTTATATATGTATTGTTTGTTATGTATTGTGAAGACCAAATATGGCCACAAATTTGGCCCACACGAACATCAACAGCATAACACCAAAATAACTAAACGGAACAAACCAACCAACATACAACAGCAACATCAGACAAACCAACTCCAACACGAAACGGCACAACAAGTCGCTAGAACATGACAACAGCGAACCACAAGAAGTCGTAGCAACACGGTCACAACATGTAATCATGCGCACAAGCAACAATACGAAGACGTGTATATAATAAGCAACACGAGGAGACAAGAGTCAGTCAGCACGGAACTGCGGTAGTGACAAGATCTACGCGGAAGGGCGATAACTAGTACATGGGAGCTTACCAATGCTAGTGATCATCGTTTAACGTAGACGCGGACTAAGCTGTACTTGAGGTGTGCTGGATTTATCCCGCCCATTATACGCTTAAGGCTGCGATAACCTGATCTGCCGCGGTCAGCCGTGGATACGCACATTACAACGCGAGTACAGTTGCGACAGCATAGCCGTGGGTACGAGATCGCGACGTCGACGCAATCACAACGGTACGCTCTCACGCCAGCGAAGCAGTAACAGAGATAGCGGAACGCATATAAACCGCAAGCCCGCCAGCGAACCACCATCTGCATAGCGTGGACCAGTACGTAGTCACGGTCAAGATCGGATCTACGCTGGGTAGTGATAGTTAGTAAATGGGGTTTATCAATACAACATTACGATCCAGAGGAGACGTGTGCTGGATTTACCCCGCCCATTATACACTTAAGGCCGCGCTCCGCCGATCAGCCAGCACTCGCCATAGGGACGCGCAGTAGAGGCAGCCAGACGACGTCGCTGCCAAGTCACATAGCCACTAACACACGCCTACAGAGGGACGCCACCGAAAGCAGCACGGAGCCCGTTATCACGCCGGACAATTAGGCACCGAGCCAACAATACGAGCAGAAATCATTGAGTTACTTAAGATTATTTATTTATAAGTATAATTAAGTTGAACAGGATTGAAAAAAGTTAAGAATACGACTTTCAAAAGGGCCCCAAAGTATACATTTATTGTACAAGGACCCTGGACACGGCGAGTATACCCCAGCACCAGATAAGAAGCATAGGGGCAGGGAAAAGCTTCGTTACAATTGGCGCCCGAGCAGGGACCCTACAAGTCGTATATCCAACTTATCAGACAGAAAATTCCTGATAAGACCCACATGATGAATGAGCCACTGGATACAACGTGGCTAGATAGCGTCTCCAAAGAGCAACTGGTATCCATCGCGCAAGAGCTAGGTATCGAGCATACCGGCACCACCCGTGAAATCCGCAAGCGCATAGCGGCATGGACCTCCAAGGCGCCCATCGACCCAGAGATACACGCCAAATTCCGGTTAATGGAGAACACTTGCAAAACCACAGTGAACACTATAAACTATGAAGACGGGCCAAAGACGCCTATCCCGCCGAACTTCGGGGAGGGAGCCGGTAACGCCCCTCAAGGACCACCAGAGAGGAATTTTTTGACGATCCCAACGCAGAACCTGCAAGCCCGACATCAGTACCCACCATTAGCAAATGCCGTGCCCATTAATTACACTATAGCCCAAGGCGATCAAGTATCGGGCCTGGTAATCGCACCTGTCATCGATCAGGTACGGAAGTGGTCGGTAAAGTACGATGGTGGGCGGGATCGCCTAGCATTCGGAGAACGGCTGGAAGAATTGGCCGAAGTATACATGGTAAACAGAGACCTCCTCCCAAAAACTATGCCCGAATTATTGTACCACACCGCCCTACAGTGGTATCGCAACAACAACGAGCACTGGAACAACTGGGCGGCTTTCAAGCGAGACTTCCTGCAATTTTTCTTACCGGCCAGATATTTAGAGCGTCTAGAAGACGACATACGACAGCTGAGACAACACGCACGGGAGAAATACAAGGACTACGTGTTGGCGATACAAAATTTAATGCGGCACGCCGGGTACAGTAGCGAGCAACGACTGGAACGGATATTTCGCAACAGCCATCCGGACTATTTACTGTATATCCGCAGACGAGATTTTAGTAGCTTAACGGAACTCCTTACCCTCGCGGAAGACTATGAGGGAATCCACGAAGGACACCGACGCCCGTCGGAAGTACACGCGAAACGGCGCGACACGTAGTGGGTGAGAAAGCCCAGGACCCAACAACGAGTCGGTCGCCCCACCAGCAGCCTCCACGAGAAACAACTCCGGACGCCCAGCGCTACCCCCCGTCTAACACACCTAACAACCGGTGCAGGAGGTGCGGCCTGGAAGGTCACTACGCTGATAGGTGTCGAAATCCGAGCAAGTCATTCTGTTGGGAGTGTGGCCGGCCCGATATACGAACAATAGAGTGCTGCCGTCGACGTTCGGGAAACGAAATGGGGAGTCACCAAGGACAAGGCACGTTGAACCCACAAAACCCAGCGCCGAAGTACCAGTAATCATGCATCAGGATCATGGACGCCTCTACGCCCTCGTCGAACTTGGTGGGCAGCCCGCAGAGGCCATCATCGACACCGGAGCCTCAAGAAGCTTTGTTTCAACCGTTGTAGCAGAACGCATGGTAAGCTCTGGAGGCGGAGAAAGAATAGCCGTAGCCCTTCAAGTAACAATGGCTGACGGTACCAGCAGCCAAATTTTCAACGCATTAAGGACCGAAGTACGCCTCGGGAAGTCATCACACCGCACCATTCTACACGTAATGCCCGGTGCCATTGATGACATCATCATCGGCCTAGACACACTAGGCGGTATGGGAGCTACATTATCCTGCGGAGGAAGTGGCATCGTCCTGGCCTACCCATTTGAGCAAAATGCAACCACACCACGGGCGACCGTACCATCAGCGGCGGAAGATAGAAAAGGACCTGTTACGACGAACGGTAGTCCACCCAAGAAGACCGGAAAGAAACGCTCACAAAGAACAAGAACGGAAACCAAAACTAGAGGAGAGAAAACTGACGGGGCAGCTACGGGCAGCCTCATCACGCAAACCACGGAGAACGGGGCCGGGTCAAGTCGCCTACCCAACAACAACCTGGGCCGGTTGATAAAGTCAACACGCTCAGTTTCCAGCAATGAAAGTAACTGCGTCACCTTCGAGTGTACTGAGACGTGGCAAATGTCGCCCGAAAACCCAAGCATCACGACACCACCCAACCAACGGAGTATCTCTAACCAAATAAGGAATGTTCACCAAACCCGCTGCGCGACGGCTTTCATCACACAGACCACTACAACGGATCCACAGTGCAAATGGTGGCAGCGACGTGTCAGCGAAGTACGAACCAACCCTGAAAAGTACGGCGATTATACGATACAAGACGGGCAACTTTACCGGCACATCCCCTGCAGAGCTGACGACAAAGATACTGTACCATGGAAGTTATGCGTACCAACTCCGCTCCGACAACGGGTGCTACAGGAGAACCACGACACACCAAGTGCCGCGCACGGATCGCCAAGAGGTACTATTGGCCAGGCATGTTCCTCGACATCAGCCGCTACGTACGCCAATGCGAGTCTTGCCAAAAGTATAAGGAGGGACGACAGAAACCAGCCGGAAAAATGTTCTCGCAGGTAGCACAGTAACCGATTTCATTGGACCCCTACCACGCTCAACACACTGTAACACCATGCTATTGGTGTTCTTCGACCGCTTCAGCAAGTGGGTAGAGTTGATCCCTATGAGAAGGGCTACGGCCGAGGGCCTCCGCCGCGCTTTCAGAGAACGAATCGTCGCAAGATTCGGCGTACCCAAAATACTAATCTCCGATAACGGCGTGCAATTCACTAACACCATGTGGAAGCGTTACCTCCAAGAGGTCGGGGTCCGCCAGCAATTCACGGCGCCTTATACACCCCAAGAGAACCATACAGAACGCGCCAACCGGACCGTCAAAAGGATCATAGCGCAACTCACCAAATCGAGACACCAGCGATGGGACGACCTCCTGCCCGAGATCGAACTTGGCATAAACACCAGCGTTACAGCCTCAACCGGGTATAGTCGAGAAAAAGGTTAGTTATCGATTCGAATTCTAACGGAAATTCTAATGGGATTCTAATGAGAAATTTCTAACTGAAGTGAACTGAAATCCAATTGTTCTTGTTTAATTCTATTTCGATAAATTTATTGCTTTAAATATGTTTGACATATTTTAAGCTTAAATATCTAATGGGAATAAAATTCAAAGTTTTTATACCTTATTTTATAAATACAATACTTGACAATACACGCATCTTCGCTATTCGAGTGTTTCTCTAATCGTCCTCTAGCCTAGTTCTCTTACGTGATTTTCGATTAGAGAACTGCATTAGAATTCTAATGTAAAACTACAGTATTTCTCTAACGTTAGAGGCTGTGTTTGCTGGGGAGGCAGAACATGGAACGGGCAGCTACGGACCAAGCGCGACATTACAACCTTCGGCGGAGGAAATGGACCCCCGAGGTCGGCGAACTAGTCCTTGCTAAGGAGCACCACCTATCAAAGGCCGTAGCCACAGAACCATAGCGGATCAACAGAAAAAGGAAAAAAAAAAGAAAAAAAAAAAGAAATAAAAAAGGAAAAACAATTTTTTTTTTGCTCAAAGGAGCCAGCCGACAGCATCACAAATCATTCTGTTACCGACCACCAGAATATTAACATCAACCGCGACAACCAAAACAAAAAAAAACTGTACCAGCAATTGAGAACAAGTTTAATAATAGTGTAAAACGCTTACGTGAGCGCATGGAAGAGGAGGAGGCGAAACGGCCTAGGGCCATGATGCTAGGGCGGGTGGGCGAAGCCACCCGCAACGCCAACTCAGCTCGCGAAGACGCCGCACACGCAGCTAGACGCCACATGGCATTGACCAATATCAACAATACCGTAAGGCGGAACGCCGCGCAGGCAAGACGCGCATCAGCACCAAGGGCGAACACAGGGGGCGCCGGCGCGCACACCAAGCGCCCAACCCCAACACGTGCTATTTCCACACACGACGCCGACGACGACGCCACGCGCGCAGCCACCACGGCATGCAACACGCGCGCAAAATTAGTACGCGCGGCCCCTACGCACATCCAGACGCCAACTAGGGCAGCCAACGCTACCGCGACCACCGCATGCGCACCCACCACGTCAACGCGCGCGCTCGTCACGATGGCCAACGCCCGACGCACAGCTACGGCTCACACGCCACGCACAACAACTTGGGCCGAGCCCACAAATATCAGCAAGTCTCCGAAGTCGGTACCGACCTGCACGGTGGGAAAGGATCTCCCGAAACCATTACCGACCTGCACCGTGGGAAGGATAATGGTGGAGGGAGCCGACGTCAATTGGAGCAACCAAAAAGCGGGAGAGAAACCCCAACAAGACAACCCCATCAACAACAGCCCATCAAGCGACACCGATAGCGACTCAACCTCAAGCGACTCATCCGAATCGAGTGACGACACCTCGACCAACCGTAGAACACCCGAGCCAACACAATCGATGCAGGTCATTGATCTCTCCTCGGATGACGAAACAGTGGGAGCAAACGGAACACGACCCGAGTTAGTGTATCCACCGAGGCCAGGAGGCATCGCCCTGTACCACACGGACCTCCACTCGCTCGGGGAGGGGCACTGGCTCACAGACGGTCATCGACGCATGGGCAAAGGGACTGGAGCTGAAGTACGGGGAACAAGGGGTCGTACTAAGCCCATTTATTGTATGGCAACTAAGCCAACAAAACAATAGGGAGGAGTACTACCAACGGATCCACCGTTCGTTGCGAAAGATCGACCTATTTGGTAAGCGCGCAATACTAGCGCCGCACAACGTAGCCAATCACTGGTACCTTTTCGGACTAGCATGCCAAGAAGTCACCCCCCACGTCGCAGACATCGAATGCTGGCACAAACGATACGTGTGGACAGCCGACTCGAGGGTCAAGGGTAGGGCACCACACGCAACTGAGGCTTGGATCGAGTTTCTCCAGTGGGAGTACCGGCAGCGATACGGAGTAGACGACTTCGAAGTTTGTAAATTGCAATTAGTGGTACCGCAGCAAGAAAATGACAATGACGAGGTACAACGGGATACGGTGAGCCGTTACCAAGCCAAGAGGCCCGTTATCACGCCGGACAACTAGGCACCGAGCCAACAATACGAGCAGAAATCATTGAGTTACTTAAGATTATTGAATTATAAGTATAATTAAGTTGAACAGGATTGAATAAAGTTAAGAATACGACTTGAAAAAGGGCCCCAAAGTATAAATTTATTGTACAAGAACCCTGGACACGGCGAGTATACCCCAGCACCAGATAAGAAGCATAGGGGCAGGGAAAAGCTTCGTTACAGTATGTATGTTGTATTTTGTTCCGTAACATCCCGCCCACCGTGAATCGATAGAGCGTCAACGATTTGAGGTTCACCCTTTACGTCTGAAACCGCCAGCTTCGATGCTGGTCTGCGTAAATTTCCAGATGATGTTTTCATTAGTACCGATCTTACTTGACCATCAGGGGCAGGATATACTTCCGGAACTATTCCGCACTTCCATTCACCTCTGCTTTCCTTATCATCGCATATGATAACCACGTCAGTCATCTCAATCGGTTTAACTGGTTGTTGCCACTTGGTGCGCCTTGTTAACGTTGGCAAATATTCCAACACCCACCTACGCCAAAACGATTGTTTCAGCTGCTGTACAATTCGCCATTGGTTCCGCAGACATATCGGTTTTGATAAATCAACTTGATTAAATTTTCAGCCTCAATAAGCAAACATTGTAAGGTTTTTATTTGTGGCGCTACTTCTTTCAATGTAAATGATAGCACTCATTTTACGCTGTGGACTATACGCTCCCATGTCCCTGATGAATTCGCTCGTGAGTTAAATATCCACTCAATGCTACGACGAGTGCATTCCCATTCCAAACGGTTTTTAACGCAAACCCACTCAATTTTACTACCTCTGTCACTGCGTATACGTACAGGTATACCTCTGCGATTGATGAAATTCCGCAAACATATGATCACCTCGTTAGATGATAGTTCTCGCGCCATTTACAGGTATATTTCCCGAACCGTTAAGCACGTGAATAGGGCAACCCATCTTTTCCCACGACGTCGGCCTATAGATACCATCATGGGCCCAAAGCAGTCAAGGCCAGTGTACAAAAATGGTCTTATATAAGGCGTAAGTCGATCTTTCGGAATTTGTCTCATTAGTGACGGATTCGGAGCTGCTGTATTGTTTTTACAAAACTGGCATTCATGTTTTATGGATCTTAGAAGTCTTTGGAGTTAGGTAACCAATATTTGCTTCTAATGGCGCATATAATGGCTTCTAGATTTTGATGGTAGAACACCTCATGATAGTGACGGACAATTAAACGAGACATCGGATGATTTTTTGGCATAATGGTTGGCCGCCTATTACACATCTCTTGTAACGACGTCGGTCTATAGATACCATCATGGGCCCAAAGCAGTCAAGGCCAGTGTACGAAAATGGTCTTATATAAGGCGTAAGTCGATCTTTCGTAATTTGTCCCATTAGTGGCGGATTCGGAGCTGCTGTATCGTTTTTACATGTTTAATGGATCTTAGGACAATTAGACGAGACATCGCATGGTTTTTTCGCATAATGGTTGGCCGCATAGTGAAAATGGGTTATACTTCAGCATTGTCGATGCGGCCTCCCAGTCGTAAAACCCCCCCGGTTTCTATAATTGGCGTTAAGCTAAGAAGTAAACTGTTCTTTTAAAGAAGCTTGCCCTTTCGCAGTAATAAAATATCCTCAGAAAACTCTGCACGATTCGTACCAGCATATACTCTGTCTTATTTAATTCGCGTGCATTGATTCTGTTACCTTCCTCCGTGCCGGCATTACTCTATCTATTCTCACAAACACAGTGTCACTTTTTCCATTTTTATGATGCCAAAATTAATAACGGCTTTTATTCTCTTCGTTTGCTTATGAGCAATTTTTTCGATTGTTTCACTATGGATTTTTTAGAACTTGTTTTTAATCGTTTAGTATTACCGTTAATATTTCAATATTTTTTAACTAATTTGCAATTATATTATTTACATAAACTTTAATTTCATTACAGAACAAGAATCACGACGGGTAATTTCCACCGACCAACCAGCCAAAACGCAATTTCCTTAACGGAACCCTTATACCTACTCACAGAGATGGAAGAAAGCGGAACTATTAGGTTGAGAGTCTTCGGTAAATATGTATTTATACGAGCTATAATATGTTACGTTCTCTTTACAGATGATTTTGCAGAAACCCCTATTTATAAAATACTAGGATATCCCGTGGTCGAAAATCGACCACCTTAAATTAGTATAACTTATTAAATCCTATGTTCACCGCTACCATCAGCGACATCTACACTACAACCCAGTAGATAAAGTCTCTGATTCACAATGGCGTTGCAGTACAAATTGATTTTTTGTGCATTCACAATGGTTTATTTAAACAAATTAATTTTTATAAAATACGCTTAAACAAAAGCACTACTGTAATTAATATATAGTTTCGTATGTAGAGCTAACCCACACCTTCAAAACGATACCTTACCTCTTAATATTGGTTCGAAATGAGAGCAGAAAATTAGGAGCAAACACAAAAGGACCTTACAGAAATAATATATATGATATAGTAATTAAGTTTATATCCTCAAGACATAACATGTATTAGCAGGCGATTTTTAAAAAGGAAAGAATGCAATCCTAAAATATGTTTTTTGGGACTACATCCTTTTCCTTTTTATAGTTTAACCTTAAGCTAAGAAAAGTGTTTCGGTCAAAATCGCTCAGGCGGTTAGATGGCCATTTAAAAAAAAGAAGAAAAGTGTTTATACAAAACTTAGTTAATGAAATCTCCGTAACCTGTAGCTCGATTCTGTAACTTTATACAAAACTTAGTTAATGAAATCTCCGTAACCTGTAGCTCGATTCTGTAACTTTTAACCACTCGCCGAATTTCGGCGTTTGCTCTTAACGGAAGTGCGATTCTGTAGTTTTCCTTAACACTAAAATACAGCTACGTGATATTTGTGGTATATCAGTTCATGTCGCAATAGCGCACTTAATAACCGTTCGGACGGTTTTCGGAAAACTTATTTTCCATAACCTTAAACACGAAATTAATTCGCGATAACTAACCACAGTAAAAGGGTTACCTAATTTTTGTAAAATACGCTTAAACAAAAGCACTGCTGTAATTAATATATAGTTTCGTATGTAGAGGTAACCCACACCTTCAAAACGATACCTTACTTATTAATATTGGTTCGAAATGAGAGCAGAAAATTAGGAGCAAACACAAAAAGGCCTTACAGAAATAATATATATGATATAGTAATTAAGTTTATATCCTCAAGACATAACATGTATTAGCAGGCGATTTTTAAAAAGGAAAGAATGCAATCCTAAAATATGTTTTTTGGGACTGCATCCTTTTCCTTTTTATAGTTTAACCTTAAGCTAAGAAAAGTGTTTCGGTCAAAATCGCTCAGGCGGTTAGATGGCCATTTAAAAAAAAGAAGAAAAGTGTTTATACAAAACTTAGTTAATGAAAGATCTCCGTAACCTGTAGCTCGATTCTGTAACTTTTAACCACTCGCCGAATTTCGGCGTTTGCTCTTAACGAAAGTGCGATTCTGTAATTTTCCTTAACACTAAAATACAGCTACGTGATATTTGTGGTATATCAGTTCATGTCGCAATGGCGCACTTAATAACCGTTCGGACGGTTTTCGGAGAACTTATTTTCCATAATCTTAAACACGAAATTAATTCGCGATAACTAACCACAGTAAAAGGGTTAGCTAACACTTTTGGTGTGGTTAAAAGCAAGCGAATAGGGAAAAGTAAAAAGGTGTTAAGCGAAGTTAACGCTTAAACCTGGCGTTAAAAAAGTTACAGAATCGACCTACTGAAGACATATCGCTTCTTTGTTATATGTGAAACCTTGTAATTATGTTAATAAACCGTATCTCTTTTAGTTGATATTATTTTAATATAATTATGAATTACTTTATTAAGCTCTAACATAAGTTTCATTAACTGTAAGAATGTAAACAAATCCTAGGCTTATTATTAATCGAATCATACTGTGTAAATATGAAAAATTTAAAAATGTTTTTTTATTAATGGAGATAGCTAAACCAAAAGACTATTTATAGTTTATTACGTTAATAATAATTTATTTAGTACATTTGAAATGTAAATATTTGTTTTCACCTCCCTTTTTCCAAAAAACTATTAAAATTTTTAAAGTATTGGACAGTTTTGCTGCTATATGATTTATTACCATGTATTAAAAAAAAGTTCAATAAAATATACCAATATACTTACATAATAAAAATAATGCATTTTTGTGCAATTTATTTGGAAAAAAATGTGTAGGTATCTCCATTTGAAAATAACCACTATAAGTGGTATTTCATTAACCAATTCAGCTAATAAAATTATCTTCGATAACCAATTCAACAGACAAAACAACGCAGCAGGTACAATAACCAAACAAGTAAGGACAAACGAGTGAACACGCAAAACAAACCAGAGGACACCAGGAAGAGACAAAAATTACCGACTTCTATTCAAGCACAAGATTAACATTACCTGACCCACAAACTAATTAACGAGTTGCCGCTCGAGAACATTCAGCATTACCTGACATAACATAGCGTTCAGCAGTGCCTGACAAACAACCTAATAAACGAGTGTCAAGACAACCCTATTGCAGCTTGCCGCTCGGGAACATTCGTAAAACACGAACCTAACACACGAACACGCATACTAAATTTACCTACAGCATTCCAACTATAAATACAGGACAACGGATAGACACAGATCAAAACGAAAACTTACACTGAAGATGGCGGATCGCCGAAACCGGTTTGTTAACAAACAAAAATTTACAAGGGATGACGGAAAATCGTTCCAATATAAATCTAATTCAACAGATAATATTCAGCACATGTTAGCCAAATAAAAACCAACTGAACGAATATTTTGCCAAAAAAAAAACCATTTGACCAACTATTTTCAACTAGGTGTTAACCAAAACATTAACTGGTTTTGGAACGGGAAATTTTTTAAGCCTGAAGTATTGAAAAGTACAGCTATACACCCCTATCATGGATTTCAATTATGTTCTCGTTCTACGCTCCGCCGTAATCGAAAATTGGTATCATGCGTTTAAATTGGATTGAAAGAAGAGGAAGAGCTATAAACCTTTCGAAATCAGCTGTTTGCTTTGAAATATGTGGAACTGGGACATAACAAAGCAAAAATACACAAAATAGTGCTTTTGAAATAAAAGTCAAATTGTATTATTTATTAACTTAATTACACAAATTAACTAATTACATATGTATTGAGCATTATGTAATAAATTTAGTGAAATTTTATACATAGATCAATTGATTGATTATAGCAAACGTCGGAGGACCAACAAAAACCAAGAGGACACTGTTGGTGGATGTTACCATGTCGTCAGTAGGAGGTAGCTGACATTTGCAATAGAGTTGGTGCTAGAAGAGTCTGCTTCGTCGACAAACATTAGACATGTCAGGATTAAGTCTGACCGCAGGTGGTACTTTTAGCTGGATGAAGACATTGGCGGCCCCGGAACTGACAAAGGAGTTTACCGAGTATGTGTTGGTGGTGTGGAGTGGCTGCCAGTGCACGATTGGCTGCCATTACCTTAGTTTTAATGGTGTTTTGAATGCTAGTCTAATTTTCGGTAATTGTTTACAACCGGTGCCGAGTGCTAATGCGCTTCCAAAAAATTGAAAATATTAGATCTCCGGAGGCGGCTTCACACTAACGGCATCGAAACGCGTCTTTTGATACCCCTTCCTACACTTTTGGACAAATATTAGCACTCGGCACCGTTCGCAAACAATTATCATGCAAACACATCAAAAAACCTCATTAGAGCACAAAAACAAAATATAGCGAGCGTTTTACAACTTTTATATACGAGTTTAACTTATATTGTAAGAGTTTTAACAAAAAATCGAGGAAATTAATCTAATTTGTAAACAAAATAGACCGTAAACAAAATAGACGGCAAAACCAACAACAAAATACATTGAAACCATAGCACGGGTTTACGTACATATGTAAATACGTACAAACAACAAGAGCAACACACATAATAACATATAGACTGCATGTCTCAAGAAATTTGTGTATACTGTTGGCAAGCACAAACAAACAAAAAGGGAATTAATTGAAGTGGAGACGATTGCATCGTGACGTCACAGGGCATCATAGTTTAGTGTTAGAATTTTCTAACAGCGGCTTTGGTGCAGACACTGGTTCATATCCCAGTGTCCGCAAAGGGATCTGATGACCCTGGAAACTCTGAAACATCTAATCCTATCCATCGCTGTTGATTTAACTTTGTAATTTTTCTCCAATTATCAATTTTTCCCAAAAACTGACAATATTAATTCACTTAGAATTATTGTTAACTGGTCTCGACCTTGCAAAAACTTACAAAAAATTTTGTAATCTAATATTGTTTGCAAAATAAAAAACAAGCAGCTATCCGTCAACAAAATTGCAACTGAGAAAAACGGCGCTACGCTCGAAGTGCATGATAGGCAGAATTGTAAGTTTCGAAGTTGAACTGAACGGAAACGGAGAAAATTTGGACCCAAGTCGAAATGCATGATAGGGGTGATAGTTTTTGTTAATGGGAGAATTCGATAAGTGCAAGGGAGATGCGAAGTCACACATATGGTTAAAATCTTCACGCCGCCTGCACAAAAATAGACACTTTATAGACCATATGAGAACTTAATGAATCCCACTATTTAGCTACATTGGTAACCGGTATGTGGTTTGTAGGGTAAAGATATATGTATATTAAATATTTATGATGTATGTATATTACGATGGTCCTTATTTTCCGAAATCAAAAATTTGTATGCAGGACTCCTCCAAACTGTTCTTTTTGATAAAAAAAAAAATACGCTGATCATGTTTCGTTCAAATTAATTAAGTTTAACACGTGCCGCGTCCAAGTTGTAATTGGCCATACCTGCCGTGTATGAGTCTTGTAGGAGCATTATTCGCCCAGGTCAAAATTGAGGTCCGGCAAGCTGGACCCCAACCCCCAAGACGGATTTCAAATTTGACAGGCCAGGAATTATGTGCTATTTATGTGCTAATTTGTTCCCAAAATTAAAAACTTTGTGCTCAAATTTTAAGTACTTTTTTAAAACCTCAAAAGTGGGACGTCCAGCTCGACCCCCCTCCCCCCCCCATAGAAACGTTGGGTTTTTAAGTTAAATTAGTATCTGGGAATTATGTGCTAATTTGTTCCCAAATTTAAAAATTTTTTGCTCCAATTTTAAGTACTTTTTTTAAAACCTCAAAAGTGGGACGTCCAGCTGGACCACCCTCCAAGAAAATCTATTGACCGCCAGGAAAAAAAGAGGCGTGGACGAGGGGGGTGTCATATCCCCAATGGGGGATCTGATATTGGATTAGCTTATAATTATGTGCTATCTATGTGCTCAACAGTTCCAAAAGAATTTTTTTGTTGCTCAAATTTTAAGTGCTTTTTTTCAATCTTCAAAAGTTGGAGATTTGTCGAAACGTCAAGCTGGACCCCCCCTTTTTGAGGTTTTAGAAAAACCACTTTAAATTTGAGCAACAAAAAAATTGTTTTTGAAACTGTTGAGCACATAAATAGCATATAATTTAAAGCTAATCCAATATCTGATCCCCCCTTGGGGATATGATACCCCCACCTCCCCCTAGCCCACGCCTCGGTTATTCCCGGCGGTCAATCGGTTTTCCTGGAGCACATAATTCCCAGATACTAATTTAATTTGGAAACACATCGCTCCTACTTTTTAATTTTTAATTTTGGGAACAAATTAGCACATAATTCCTGGCCTGTCAAATTGGATATCCATCATGGGGGGGGGCAGCTTGACGGAAATTCAAAATTGACAACAATCAACAAATGAACACCAAATTTTTTCAAAAGGTTTTATCTGAAAATTTTTATTTTAACACGTGCCGCATACAGTTTAAAACTTGCAATATGTATAATTATACGTCTTATATATAACATGTATAACTCTAAACTCAGCCATCATGACTTTCTTTGTGTGCTCCGGGTACTTTCTGTAAGTTTTTTGCAAGCTCGAGACCAGCTAAGAATAATTCTAAGTGAATTAATATTGTCAGTTTTTGAGAAAAATTGATAATTGGGAAAAAGGGATCTGATGATGAGCCTGGAAACTCTGAAGCATGTAATCCTATCCATCGCTGTTGATTTAACTTTGCAATTTTCTCCACTTATCAATTTTTCCCAAAAACTGACAACATTAATTCACTTTGAATTATTGTTAACTGGTCTCGAGCTTGCAAAAAACTTACAAATTTGTAAGCAAAATAGACCGCAAAACCAACAACTAAATATTTTGAAATTTAATTAGCGTAGATATTATATTGGTTTCCTTTGTGCAGTCGAAAATGCATTATCTTTCTCGATTTTTATCATATTTAATGCATTCGCAATGTCGAAGAGATTATTCAGGTTATTTTTAATATTATCTATTTTTTTCTTTTGACGTGAACTTTGCACTTTTAACTTTTTTTCTAAATTTCTCGACACATCGTACAGCCTTTTATGTTTTTTAACAAAACACTAAGCACTCTTCGAGCACTAATTACCACTCGCATGTTGTAAAATAAAACTCTTAAGCAGTCTAATTGTGCAAGCAGTTTGCTTCCTCTTAAATAAACTTGCTGCCGGAGACATATTTTATAAATTTATAATTTATGCACTTCTCCTCACTCTTATCACTTATAAAACAGTACTTAGATAAATATTTCCACATCAAAATCAAAAAAAACGCAACCTGTTAATTTAGCTTCCAAACAAAATGCCTGTGAAGTAGAATAGCATTTTCGTATTGTAACTCCTAAGAAATTTGTGGACCTTTTGACAAACTTCACGCGTTGTCGATGCATGATATAACTGAGCAATCTGGGGTCGAATTACGACACACGATCCGTGATCCAATACGAATTTTTAAACATCAATAGTGAGTCATACGTGAGTAATTAGTTGAAACTACCGGTAGGTTCGATTATGCATTATTATTCTTTTCAAAAGCTGGAAAGTTTCGTATTGTGATTTAAAAATTCGCGTTCGATCACGGATCGTATGTCGTGATTAGCCCCCTGCTGTTTACAACTTTCCAAAGCTTTAGTAAAAAATAAAATGGCTTTATAAAGCTTTTTTAAATTAAATTTCTATACCAAAGTGTTATTATAAGTGCCTAAGAAACCAGTTTTGTTTTTTATTAATGTGGGGGTAATTATTTACTAGAAATGGGGGTTCGGACTGGCTTTACTTGAAGTTTTGTTTAGGTATATTGAACCTGTAATCCCCTATAATAATTTTGAAATACACCTTGAAGCACGGGTATTGAAAAATTTATAAATAAGATTAAAATTAAGCTGTTCGAAGTCAACGAAAATATGTCTTTATATTAGACGTATCTTAGAAACTTTAACCTGGATGCGGCACGGGTTAACATAAATATTTGTTGATGAAACTTTGAGAACCTCATTTTTTCGTTCATAAGAAGATTTTGAAGGGGTTGTTGTTGTTGTTGTTTTAACAACAAAATCACTCCCCGAAGGTTTTGGGGAGTGTTGTCGAAATAACAGTCCTTGGCCGGATATGAATCCGGTACGCTCCGGTACTCCCTTGCGGTACTGCCCGACTGTCGTGGGAGCGATTTGGTATGACCAGTGCAACCTTCTAGGTCATGTCATCCCTCCTTCCGAAAGGAAAGAGAAGATGGGTAATGAGAGGTGGGAGGCATCATATCCGTAGATCAACCATCGAGTTGCACATCATTACCTTTGTGCATATTGGTCGCCTCTTACGACCGGTATGCCTACCGCGGGCATATTCTAAGCCCCAACCCGCAGGGGTATTATTTTGAAGGGGTCCTGTATTTTAATATCTAAAACTTTAAATTTTGGGATAAGATAAGGACCAGCCTAATGTATGTACATATGTACACTGAGGTGCAAAATTGAGTCAATGAGGAAAAAAATTACTAACTTGGAAATAATATAAGTTCTCTAACTTTCTAGCGATGTTTTTACGCTGTTTTTTAAAATATAGTGGCTCATTCCATTTCAAGACAACCGGTCCGCGCGGGACATGATTTTTGATTTCGATGAAATTTTAATATGTTGTTCTTTGGTCAAAATAAAGAAACACTTGTTTTTTTTTTTGAAATCGTTAAAATGCAATGAACATTTTTTTCGCCCATTTTTTCAACTACCAATAACTTTGTCAAAAATTAACCGATTCTCATAATTTTTTTCTATATTGAATCAACAGTTTATATTTCAACTTGGCTAAATGCCTATTAGCCAAAATTCGTTGTTTTCGAGATATGAATTTTTGAATATTGAACATGTTTTCCCCCCATATATTGATGCAATGCATATCAGCATACAAGGCGATCAGTGCCAAATGCTTAAAACTAGGAGATGAGTTTTCTTTCGATGTTTTTTAAATTCTTTTATACCCTCTTGTTGTATATGCTTACACCGCAAATGAATAACAACCTTTGATGTACACTCAGCTAAAGTTCTAATAAATATTTCAATTGACTCGTTAACTCGTTTTTACCATCTCAAATATTTTCTATACCGCTTGCATCGCCTACTAATTGTTAGTATGTAAGATTTACATACTTGTTTCATGAAACATCATGTTTATCTCGCCTACTCCTCCCGGACTACTAGAAATCATGTTAAGTAATTATGAAACTGTTTTTAATAATTCTAAATGACTTTGTGCACTGTAATCTTAAAAAAAAGACAAAAAATGAATGTTTTCAATAATAAATGTGATATTTTGATTAGTTTTAAGCATTTGGCACTGATCGCCTTGTACATATGCTGATATGCATTGCATCAATATATGTGGGGAAAACATGTTTAATATTCAAAAATTCATATCTCGAAAACAACGAATTTTGGCTAATAGGCATTTAGCCAAGTTGAAATACCTATAAACTGTTGATTCAATATAGAAAAAATTAAAAAAAAAAAAAAGTAACCTTTTTTGAGATATTAATTTTTGAAAAAAGTCATAAATTTTTACTAAATACTAAAAAAAATTTTTTTTTTTAAAAACCATATTTCATTTTTTATAAATTTATATAAAAGTAGAAGTAATAACGAACATTGAAAAAAAAAATTATGAGAATCGGTTAATTTTTGACAAAGTTATTGGCTGTTGAAAAAATGGGCGAAAAAAATGTTCATTGATTTTAACGATTTCAACGGCCGATAAATCCGAAAAAAAAAAATTTTTCCAGGAAAAAAAACAAGTGTTTCTTTATTTTGACCAAAGACCAACATATTAAAATTTCATCGAAATCAAAAATCATGTCCCGCGCGGACCGGTTGTCTTGAAATGGAATGAGCCAGTTAAAGCTGCTAGAATCCACAAAAAAATTTAAAATTGTGCAATGCGATGCAATTTTCATAAATTTTTCCAAATTAGCTCATTGACTCAATTTTGCACCCATCTTAATTCAATAAAAAAAACCGCAGTTTTATTTAGTATTTTATCCAATATCCTTTATTTTTTTCAATTCAGCTGTCCTTTTTGGCATACTTTTGTACAATATGATCACAAACTCTGCTGTGATGGCATACCATTCTTCCTCCACTGCGTAAGCCCGACCAAAGATTTTCGATCGGATTAAGATCTGGACTTTGCGGAGGCCACTGCATTACATCGAATGTCGGTGTCGTGTTGGAAAATTGCCCGATTTCGCTTGCGGCAAACTTTCTTGCAAAATGCGCAGGTATTGCTCCTTACGCATTATGCTATAATCAGTTTGAAAGCGATTAATTTTGGTCTCATCGGACCAGATAATCTATCAGTGTGCAAAAAAATTAAAAAACATTTCTAGTTCACCGAGATTTCAACAATGCCGGGCTCCAATCAAAATCGGTACATCTTTACTAGTGCACGCTACAGCTTCTTTAGCGGTAGATATTCGCCCAGAAGTTAGAAGACGCCCAAGTTTTCGCCCCTCTACCTCAGTTATTTTAGGTTTTCTTCCTGATTTTTTTTCGCAATCTGTATATTACCAGCTCCTCTAATGATACGGCTAATAGTCCATTGGCTCGCATGGACGATTTTTGCAATTTCGCGACTTGAAAGCCCCATTTTAGCTTTTAGCACAATAAATTGTTCAATATTTTTTCCAACACTTTTCATTGTATTTTATTCGCGAAAAACTCTTTGGTCGGAAACAATATCTTTAATTTAATAAAAAAAAAAAAAAACGTCACCCTGACAGATAAAATCCGATTGCTACATAATAGTAAACCTTAAAAATTAGGTGGGTGCCACATTGAGTTAATTTACAAAAATGAATGAAAATTGAATACCATTTCACAATTTTAAAATTTTTTTTCTGGATTCTAGCAGCTTATATAGGGTTATTTCATTCGTCTGTTTCATTTGCTTGGCATGCCAATGCAATCTTGTGTAATGCCAAAGGGCGTGTTTTCCAAGCGAAAGTGAGGAGGCCAACCCGCGCTTTTACCTCAGAGCCCCCAGTGCTCACCCCTAATTAATAAATATAAGGTGTAACAACCGAACCGGCGACTTATGAACTTAACTCGACCACTAAGCCGTCTAGGGGGCCGAGGATGTTTAATCGACTTAAGCTACGGTTATCTCATTCGTCTATTTCAATTGCTTTGCATGCTATTGTAATTCGCATTCAGCTTATAAAATATTCCACAGATATATTTTATGTTGTGCAAAGCCAAAGTGTGGGTTTTCACAGCGAAAATGACGAAGCCAATCACACGCCCACAGTGCACATATAGGGTGTTACAGAAGTCCCGCACCTCCGGTTCTCTAAAGAACTAAATATTTTTAACATTTGCGCAACACGGTAGTCAGAACATTAGGCAAAAGATTTAATAAATACAATTTGAGCAAAACGGTCAAATAGCAGCTGAGCCAAATAATAAAATAAAATAAATATTAAAAATTTACTCGCCCTCTCCAAAGCTTAGATAAGTTAAAAGTTTAAGTAAGTTAGTCGCGAATTTGCGATAACTTAAGTCGTTTTTGTGATAACTTAGCTTAACTGGCCGCCGCCGTGGTGTGGTGGTAGTGTTGCCGGCCTACCACACCGAGGGTCCAAGGTTCGAGCCATGGTACAGGTTACATCAAAAGTGGTTTTAAAAAGTGTTTCAAAACGGGGTCGCGAATGGTTTGGCGAACTCTCCGAGTGTATTTCTGCCATGGAAGGGCTCTCAGCATAAATTCATCTACTTTCATCTATGCCATACGTTAGCAATAATCATGATAAAAACCAAGCGACAAGGAACAGCAAGAAACTTCATAAGCAACGAAAGTACAAATAAAAGCAAAGCTAAAAACTGCAATAAAAGGAGAATCAGTAGAAGTTTTAACAGCAAAATTCCTGAACATCCAACATCGCAGCAAAACTCCAAATCAATACACAGCTGAAATAGAAAGAATCACTAGGTCATTAGAAGAAGCTAATGTTTCGGATGGACTTAATCCAGACTTGGGAACGAAATATTCAACACAAGCAGCAGTTAAAGTTAGGTGTAGTAACAGCTCCAATGACAAGGTCAAAATGATTATACAAGCAGGAACGTTCACATCAATGAACGACGCAATCTCCAAATTCACCAACAGCTGTACCGAAATAAAGGGCTGGTCGAACTCAATTTTGAATGTACGATAGCAAGGTCAGTACAGGAGTAATTTCCGTGGAGGTTACCCAAGTAACAACTAAAGCAGGAGATTTGGCCCACAACCAAGACACAACAACAACTGTGGATCAAATAATAATTCCCAGAGAGGACCCCAAGCCAAAATGGCTATAGATCTTATAACCAGACCCGTAACGTGCGCAGTTGCACACAGCCGGAAACCCAAGAAACTTCACTTCAATATCTGTAGATAGAAAACTATATGTACTAAGTCAACATCTAAACTGTTTTGTATATAGCTAGAAGGGCATCATTAAATAATTCAATTTCCTAATAGACACAAGAGCAGATATCTCCATTATTAAAAAGCATCAAATTACTAATAATCATAAAGTAAATACAGAGCAAATTACAGACTTAAAGGGCATTGGCAGGGTATAACCAGGGGATAAATTAATACTAAGACCAGGGACGGAAAATAAAAGTTATTATTTTTTTCGATCTCATAAAAGTCCGGGGTTGGATAGCGTCCCTGAAGAAAATTGTTAAATTTTCTGTTGTCCCAGGACTTCTAGGATCAATATCCTGGCCACAATTAATTTTCCTGGCTTTTTTGAAAAAAGTTCGATAATGACTTAAAACCCCGGACTTTCATTTTTTCTAGCCAGCAATACAAGTTATCTTTGTCCTTATATTTTTTAAAGACAAAATAAAAGTCCAAGAAAAAATCTACTATACCGACAATCCTCTTTCATATGATAAGAAATTCATTAAATTTAGATTGGCGGGTTGGCAGATTTTAGCTCGGAGTCGCCGTCCCTGACTAAGACCATATCATTTTCCCCAAACAATAACAATGCATCTAACAAATCGTCTGTATGTCAATACAATCGCGATCCCTGCTAGGTCTGAAGTTGTTAGACAAGTTAAAGTAAACACCAATAATAAAAACGTCTTCATACCACATCAACAATTATCTCAAGGCATTTTCTTAACAAAAACAATTACAAAAAAAGATCCAACATAAAAAAACCACTATTGAAAATTACAAAATCAATACTGAAAATCTAGATGATTATTTATACACTAATTGAAAATAGCAATGATACAGAAAAACTAAAAAGATTAACCAAAAAGTTTCCAAAATTTGTCAATTCCCAGGTAACAACATTATGCGCAGAATTCATAGGCATATTTGCACTAGAAAAAGAACGAATTTCTTCTAATAAGTTTTACAAACCAAAATTACACATGAAGGATGATATTCCTGTTTACATAAAAACTATAGATTGCCTCAGACACAAAAAGGAGAAATAAGCAAACAGGTAAATAAGTTAATCGAAGATGATATAATAGAATCCTCCATATTATAAATACATGCGTTTGTTGAGAGGAATTTCGCGGCCAGCTTCGTTTACAATTAACAATTATAGTCTTGATTTTGCTGACCTTGGGCTTACGATGGATTATAGGCTTAGTTTCAACCCCCACACTAACGCAACAGTCAATAAAACTAGAGGCGTCCTAGAATGGTGGAATGCCTTAGTGCGTGCTTTTGAGGTCGTGTTACTTAAGCAATGGATTTCATTAAGAAGGTGAAAACCTACAAAGTGTCTTTCACCATCTCTGTTCCACTCTCAACCTACAACCAATCCCCACAAAAAGCATTTTTCGGCTACGGAGACTAAGCAACAGCGTGACAGATCCAACCGTTATAATAAAATTTCAGTCGCCAGACAGAACCAAGTAACTAATAAGTATAAACCAGGGACCGAAAATAATTCTTATTTTTTTCTTTCAGAAGAAAAGGTTACGCGAAAATTCCCTTTATATGTTTTAGGGAATTTTTAACCACTATCATAACAGGTATTTTATTTTAGTCATCGTAACCAATATAAATGAGAGATTTATTTTTTTGGTTACGAATAACCATTAAGGCCCGCTTTCATAAAAGCCGGTAGCCGCTAACCGGAGTTTAATTGACGTATTTTGTACGGTTAGCTGTCAAATTAATCACCGATTAGGCTTAGCCGGCTTTTATGAAAGTGGCCCTAAGTCAACCAAAAATTTTTTTGGTTACCTATAACCCTTATCGCAAGTACTAAATTTTTTGGTTATCGGTGACCCACTCGACTGCAAACTATTTTTGCTGAATAGTGGTAAATTTTTCCTCGAGGAACTTGCAGACATTGGTCATGCAACCCCAGCAACTCAAGTTGTTTTATATTGTTTGAATTTTTTTGCTACCGAATTTTTTGGTTATCGGTGACCCACTCGATAGCAAACTATTTTTGCTGAATAGTGGTAAATTTTTCCTCGAGGAACTTGCAGACATTGGTCATGCAACTCCAGCAACTCAAGTTGTTTTATATTGTTTGAATTTTTTTTGCTACCGATAGCTAAAAAAATCATATTACTTACAATAATGGTTGTTGTTAACCAAAAAATGTTTCTTTCATTTATAATGGTTATGTTGGCCAATATAAAATATGTCTTACGGTAATGGTTAGGTAATTATAACCAATATTTGAATACATCAGTATTAATGGTTAAATAGGACTTTTTTATCATATTTCTTATAACAGTTAAGTCCCTGGTATAAACATCTTTAGGCGCCAAAGCAATCCAAACATCAAGGCAGGGCTGCACAACGATATAAACGAAAAAAATTCGTTTTGTTAATTACAAAAAAAAAGTATCAAACAGATATTTCGTTTTGATAATTATCAAAAATAAAATTTTTTCGTTATTATCAAATTAAAAAATAACAAAAAAAAAATTTCTTTAACGTTTATTTATTTTGTAAATTAGGCTGGGTCGGAAATCCACGTTATTTGAATTTATTTGGCTAGTACAAAAATTAATTAATAAATCAAGGAATACAACAAAAAAAGTATTTACTAGGTACCAAATCATTAGGCTCGGTCGAAAACTCATGCTTTTAATTTTTTTTTTTTTCAAGCACCTTTTCGGCTTCTGGTGAATTCTGTTCTGAGAGCGCAAGAAATCGGTTTTTGTGCTTTAGCAACAAATGGCTTTTTTTTGTTTCCTAAGAGGTCTTTTGCAATTACAAAATTACAAAATATATCACCATCTAAACCAATATTATTTTGAAATATTCAAATATTTTTTGTGAATATATTTGTAAGTTTTGCAAGCTCGAGAACCAGAGAAACAATAATTCGGTCATACGAACGAATGTGTGTGCTGGACTTTTTTGTTTGTACATATTTATGTACGTAAACCCGTGCTACGGTTCTTAATATTTTTTTGTTTGTTGGTTTTTTGCGGTCTTTCTTGTTTTACATATTTGTAAGTTTTGCAAGCTCGAGAACCAGAGAAACAATAATTCGTAATGAATTTTAATTGTCAGTTTTTTTTGGGGAAAATTGATAATTGGAGAAAAATTACAAAGGAAATATCAACAGCGATGGATAGGATTACATGTTTCAGAGTTTCCAGGCTCATCATCAGATCCCTTTTCGGACACTGGAATGCGAACCAGTGTCTGCACCAAAGCCGCTGTTAGAAAATTCTAACACTAAGCTATGATACCCTGTGACGTCACAATGCACTTATCTCCACTTCAATTAATTCCCTTTTGTTTGTTTGTTATTTTTTGTGAATTTTTTGTGAATTGTTTTGATAAAAACCGAAACGAAATTTATTTTGATAATTATTTTTTGATTTTCAACGCAACGATTTATTTTTTTGTTGAGCTTTTAACGTTAATATTATTGATAAACAAAACAAAATCAAGTTTTTTTGTTTATTAATAAATTTAACATTATTTTTCAGCCCTGCATCCAGGGTCTTAAATTACTTCATGTGGGCATAAAGTAAGATGCCCCGATTTATGTAAATGCTTCGCTGTCCAGGCTTAACTATGCATAAGCATCAAGTTAGCGAAGCACCCAAAACGGATCGAGACGAAATAAGGTGGATAATTTGCCGGGAAAGAATTTGCCTTGTAATTTTTTCTCAGAATTTTGGGGGCACCCTAATGAAAACCATGTTAGATACGAGATAGCGAAACCGGACTTGTGCCATAATTTGCCGTAAATTAGCCGGGAAAGAATAAATTTTGAATTTCAAGTATTTTCAGATTTTTTTTGTATGGGGAACTTCGTGTCAACTTACCAAAGCACCCTAATGAAAACCATGTTAGAGACGAGATATCGAATCCGGACTTGTGACATAATTTGCAGTAGCGAGATATCGAATCCGGACTTGTGCCATGATTTGCCGCTAATTAGCAGGGAAAGAATAAATATTGAATTTCAATTATTTTCAACTTAGCGAAGCACCCTAATGAAAACCATGTTAGATACGAGATATCGAATCCGGACTTGTGACATAATTTGCCGTAAATTAGCCGGGAAAGAATAAATTTTGAATTTCAATTATTTTAAGATTTTTTGTATGGAGAACTTCGTGTCAACTTTCAATAATTCCCAACGGATTACCCACCATATTCCGCGGATTGTTCTTTCGTGGCGAGTCTTTGAAAGGCTTTGTTTTGTTAATCGTCGAGATCTAAAACTGCTCAGCTACAGAGAAAACCTGATCAGCTAAGTAAGGTAGATAAAAAATAGATGACACAATTAATAAATAATTAGTTGACATCAAATAGTTATTGGAAAGAATAAAGATAAGAATCAAAGAATATGAAATCAAATTGTTGCTATGTATTTGGGATAGAAAGAATTGACTTTTTTATGCTGCACAGTGAGTCTGAAATATCAAGCGTAC
The DNA here is from genome assembly GCA_951509765.1 of Sphenella marginata. NCBI lineage: Eukaryota > Metazoa > Arthropoda > Insecta > Diptera > Tephritidae > Sphenella > Sphenella marginata. The sequence continues at coordinate 95,456,393 of OX608078.1, forward strand.
CAGAATGAGAGTTATAATCTTGACACAAACAACGAAAAGGCTCATTTAATTCAAAATTAGTTTTGCACTGTTTCAAGATAAGTGGTTTAAAATGTCTTGATGGACGAGAAGGCACATTAAAGTTCACTTCGCTCAAAAGAAACGGGCTTGTGATTGAACCATTTAGTAATGTAATCATGAAAACAATTCTAAGCACTTCCCTGCGACTAAAAAGGCTATGAAGATTAAAAAGTTTTAAAGGATTCGTATACGATGGCAAATTATACAAGGGATCCCAGTGAAGATCTCTTAAGGCAAATAGTAAAAATTGGTTTTGAACTGATTCAAATTATAGAACGGTATTCAAGTATCGGTCTGACTAATGTAGTAAAGAGAGTTTTAGTTACATAAGGGTCGCTAAATTCTTTACACCATCGTTTCACAAATGCTAGAACGCCTCTAGCTTTATTGACTGTTACAGTTTTTTTTTCAAAGGACGTTGTGGCAGCGCACTGCCCTCAAGTGGCTCATGACACCAGGCTGATCCTGTTCATATCTCCACACCCCGTGGGACCGCCGTTAGGCATTATGGCACAGGGGGAAAGGCGATTCAATCGCCACTGCTTTGCGTGCGCAATTCCCTGCGCTCTCTCTCCACGACCGTAAGCCGTGACATAACTAAGAACGCCATTTTACTCACAGCGTTCCAGCATTCTACAGTTTTGCACATATGAGGAACTAAGTTCCTCGTGGAAGGTTCCTCTCCAAAAACCCTGTGCACCGTGTTCCTTTCACTGTGAAAACGGGGGCAGTGAAACATAACGTGTTCTGCATTTTCCAGTTCGGTAGGACAGTTTGGGCAGAACGGATCCTCCTCTATTTTACGGGTGTATACATGCTCCTTAAAACCGCCATGCCCACTCAATATCTGTGTAAGATGGTAGTTCGTTCCACTGACCTATATCCCGTATTAGGTTGTATGTCCAGCGCCCTTTTCTAGATTCATCTTGATCTTGCGCTTTTCTTGGCTTCTTGTGGTGGTTGATCGGCATAGACCTTGTACAAGTCGGTCATTTCGCTTGTCAGGCGATCCACTGGGATTTTCCTAGATAAAACAAGGATCGCATCGTCGGACACTGTCCGATAGGCGCTTGCTATTCTTAAAGCTGAAAGTCTGTAGGCTGCTAATATCTCTTTTTGGAGGGTCCGTTTAGATCCATGCCACACTGGGGCTGCATATAAAATTATGGAACTAGTTACTGCGGTCATTAGTTGTCGGGTAGCTTCGCCTGGACCACCTATGTTTGGCATTATTCGCATAAGAGCTCCGCTTACTTTAGCAACTTTCTCTCCCACTGCTCTGAAGTGCTCCTTGAAGGTTAGTTTGGAATCTACATGCACTCATAAATATTTCAGGTGAGCCTTAGAGGATATTTGATTATCCCCTACTGTACTCAGGTACCGAGCGTTTTGAGCTCACTACTATCACTTCTGTCTTTTGAGTAGCCATGTCCAGCCTCATATTCGTCAGCCATTCTCTTATTCTTCCTCCGGCTTCGTAACTAAGTGCTTGCAACAGGTCCAATCTCTTGGCCACCACTACGACTACTATATCGTCTGCATAACCAACAATTTGTGTATTTTCTGGAAGGTCAATATTTAGGATACCGTCATACATTGCATTCCGTAACGTTGTCCCAAGTACAGGTCGCTGCGGCACGCCGCCTGTTGTTGTACTTTTTGGCTCCTTCATCCGTGTCAAAGAGGAGAACTCTGTCTTTAACACATTTAGCGCCGCGTGTGCACCGGTGCACACGACCTGAGTACTCGTTTACTTAATGTCTTTAAACGTGAATGTGGCATAGTGCACACGATTTACATTGGGTTGATGTGGGTAAAAATTTGGCCTGAATGAGTAAATCGCGATTTTGGGCTTGGCGCTAGATGTATTAAAATAGCTTCCAACGATTCTAAGTAGGTACTAGGGCGTACCGAAGCTTCGTAGCGCTGTCATAATCTGCATCCAATTCGCGGTGTTAAAAGCGTTCTTTACGTCTGGAGTAATCAGTGCACTTCCTTTTATGTTGGCCTCCGGTAATAGCTTCTTGGGCTATATTGACGACTGTTTGGATTGCATTCTCGGTGGACCTTGACTTGCGAAATCGAAATTGGTAGTTTGATAACCCTCCTGGGCTTTCTAGGGCCTGCTGTAGGCGCTCACTGATAATACGCTCGACAATTTTTCCTTGCGAATCTAGCATACAAAGTGGCCTGTACCAGGATGGCTGCTCGGGTATCTTTCCATTTTTTAGTAAAAGGACCAGCCTTTTCCATGTGCGAGGGAATACACCTTCTAGAAAACAGGCGTTGTAAAAATCCGTAAATACTGGTGTCCCTGCTCTAATTGCCGCTTTAATTGCTATATTTGGCACTCCATCGGGCCCTGGAGATTTATTATCAGCAACTCTTTGTACTGCGTCCAGCACCTCTTGCTCAGTGATCCTTGGAATTTCAATGTCTTCGAAAAGTCCATAGCTCCTGCGTTGAAAAAAGAGTTTCGACGATACGACTCATTAGTATCGGACACGAGGGCTGTTTCGACATCTGCCCTTTCAATTTACCCATAACCTTTCTGTAAGCCAGTCCCCAGGGGTCCAGTTCCGCATTCTCTAGGAGTTGCTTGAAGCATATTCTCTTGCTCCTTTTTATAGCAATTTTCAGTGCTGTCCTTTGGGATAAATAAGTCCTGTGCAGTTCCTCGCATTGAGGGGATAGACGGGCCCTCTGTGCTCTTCGTCCTGCTCTATGCCATTTTCTACGTTCCTCCTCTATTTCGTTGTTAAACCAATACACCGGGGAGCGACGGACGTTCGCGCGGCTTCTGGGCATGGCAGCGTCGCATGCCCTCCACAGTGCTTTCGTTATATGCACCGATAGGTCCTCCGCGTGTGATCCTAATATTGTGGTATCATTCCAAACGATGTCAAATGCTTGGGGATCGAAAAGATTTTGTTTCCATCTCCTGTTTTGGACTCGGTTTGAGACTGCCAGTCGTGGGGATTCCAGCAGCTCCATGCTAATTGGCTTATGGTCACTGTGGGTCAAAATCATACATTTGCTCAAGACTATAATTTTTAATTGTATAGAAAGCTGGCTGTGAAGTTCCTCTCGAAAAATGCATGTATTTACATTTCTCTTGATAAGGCGGCATATAATTTAAATCGCACCAAGTAACTATTGTATTTAGATCTGATTGAATCTTATTGCTATCTTCGAATGATGCGAATGACATGAAAAGCTTTACATCGTCGGCATACATTAACATTTTCGAAAATGTAGAAATATCATTTATAAACAACAAGAACAGAATCGGGCCAAGATGGCTTCCTTGAGGAACTCCTGAGGAGACATAAATAACATCGGATTCACAATTTTTAAACACTACTTTTTGTTTTCTGTCGCTAAGGTAAGAAAAGCTTTGCTGAAATCAGTATAAATAACGTCGGTGTGCAGTTTGTAACGGTGGACTTTCCCTTACAGAACCCGTGTTGACAGTCAGAAATCAAGGCGGAGATAGGATTCGTAAGCTGATTGGTAACAATAGCTTCAAACACTTTTCGGATGGCAGAAAGCTTTGCTATGCCACGATAGTTCTCTATAGAAGGCTTGCTTCCGCTTTTATGAAGCGGTAGAAGATACGACTCTCTCCATGCTTTTGGAAAAACACCACACTTTAAGGACAGATTAAACAAATTGGTAAGGGGTTGGTAAATATTGTTAGCACACTTCCGCAAGAAGCATGTAGGAATCCTATCCGGACCGCAATTGAAAGATTCCTTCAAGGTTTTCAGATAAATAAGAACATCATTCATTGGCGCATATAGTTAATTAAATTGTTCCCATGTAGCTCATAGGGATAATTTAGAATGTCAGAATTGGCGACTGCAGAATAGTTAGAAGTGAAAAATTGCGCAAAGAAATTTGCGATATCTTGATTATCGCTAGATAAAATGTCTTTATATTTCACTTACTTTTCGTTTAGAATTTACGAAATCATAAAATGACTTCGGATTGCGAATAATGTCTCTTTTTGTTTTAGAGATATAGGCTTTATAGCACTTTTTATTCAAGTCGTTGTACCTCTTACGTAGAGCAGAATACAATAAGTAATGTTTGTTTAACCCCCATTTCTTAAATAATTTGAAAGAACGAGTTTTTCTATTTTTCAGTATCGTAAGCTCTTTAGTAGAGCAAGCTTGCGTTGGATGATCATATGTTAATTTACGTTTATTTTTTTTTTTAATATAAATTTATTACGGTCTTTAAGACCTAGTTAATGTTAGGTTAAAATTTGTTTCATTGAATATTCAGTGATTTACAATATAAAATAATTTTACTTTAAACTTATTAATATTTTCACAATCTTTTATCTCAGAAGGTAGTTCATTGTACATTTTGTACCCTGTATATTCCAAAGTCTTCTTTGCGAACTCTGTTCTTACTATAGGCAGTCTTATATTATTGCAGTATCTAGTTCCATAACTATGTATGTATCTCGTGATTATATAGTATTTTATTGCTCAGGTAACTCGGTAGCATTCCTAATCTTACCTGATGTATAAATTTCAAAGTGAAGTAACTTATTGACTGTTTTATACTAAGCCAGTTTAACTGATTCAGCATTATAGTTTTTGATGTTCTTAGGGGGCATCTTAATATAAATCGCATTGCCTTGTTTTGTTGTATTTGTATTCTTTTAATTTGCATATCACTCGCCATCAACAGAATTGTAGGGCAGTATATGAAGTGCGGTTCAATAATTGAACGATATACAAGTATTTTATGATGTTTACTAATATGTGGCTAAAGTTTTATTTTCTACTCCGGCATTACGCACAAAGCTAAATCGCATGTTATCAGCTTATTTAAAATGTTTTCGGAACTATAGTATTCCCATGAGGTAAAAGTAGCGAAATTAATTGTTTCATGATCCGAAATTCTATATTCAACTATATTTTCCGATTTAACTTGGTCATTATTACTAAAGACAAACAAAGTACTTGGACTGCATCACACACTCTGCACCGTTCCCAGCCTACATTTATCCTTTCTCCAGCTAGTATATTCGTCAAAGCTTCAACGTCCACTTCCAGTACTGCGTTGTAATACACATTCGAACCCTTTTTCTTTTCCTACTGTTTTATAATTTTAAAGTCCGTTTCAGTAAGACACGCATTTTGTCGTTTAATTCTCTGCGCCAGTTCATTACTGTCATATTTAAAGTTTATACCCGATACAACAACTGTCGGTTTCACTTTCTTAGGGATCTTAACCTCATAGGTATTTCCAAGATTAGTCTCGATGGCATTTTTAATTTTATCTCGCTCTTGATCAATTTCACTTTCAACTATCATTACCCCGCTTTGCCTGGTTACTATATTCGTTATTTGTAGCTCTTTAGGGTCTACTTTTGAATTAAGGTCATTTTTTGTCCTGTCCGCACCTTGTTTTTTTCTCGGTTTCACTATTAGTGAATGATTGTTTTTGATCTCTGGCAGCGCTCCTTTTTTTTGTTTACTACTTTTTGTTATATTCGCATACGATATTTTTGTTTCAACATTATTGACATTCTGCTTAAGTTCATGGCACATTTTTTTGTTTTCGTTGCTTATTGCTTCGATCATTTTCTTATTGTCATCTTTGTTAGTTTTTAATTCGACACATACCTGTTTACTGTTTCGCTCAAAGCCTTCTGCTATTTCCCGTATTTTTTTAACCTCTTTAACACTTTTTTCGCACGATTCTGGCGCTTTTTGCATAGCTCTTATTCTTTCACCGAAGGCTGTTTCCACCGCTTGAAGAAGCTGCTTTATTTCTTTTTCTTTCTTTCTAAGTGCATTATCAAATTCACTTCTATACTCTTGTAGTTGTTGTCCATTTTGCTTCACTACCATTTGCATGTCTTTTAATATGTCATCTACATTATGTATATACTGTACACAGTCAATACACATAAATCTTAGCATTTCACATTCTTCCAGTTTATCAATGCTGTACTGGTCGAACCCAGCACATCTTCGGGTCAGGTGGTAATATTTACCACACACCCCTTCACATCGTACATTGGCCGCTTCTCCACGTATCGTGCCTTTACACTTGTCTCACTTTTTTTCCATTTTGGTTTAAATAACTTGCATACATATACGTGCAGGTGCAAATGTATGCGTATGTCTATTTATATTAAAAATTTATTAATTTAAGCTTTATTTTATTTAGTGTCACAAATCACTTCCAAAATTATTTTCCTGAGTCTCTATCTCTTACATTAGATTATGTTATCTATTATTTCCACAAGACCGTTCGTTTTCGCGTTCGAACAAACTTCTCAAATATGTAGTAAATAGTTTGATTAAAATGTAAAACGTTTGAATCGATATCGCCACAAAACCCAGGCCAAGTTAATTTGGACAGTTCCCTATTTAATTTCTTACAGTTGGCTTTTGAGAAGTTAAAATCAAAGGGCTGTTATTTCGCCTAACCCTCGCTAAGGGTATATACCTTGACGTGGTGCGAGGGCTTAGTCGCGAGCCACAGGACTAGGCTTGTCGGATGATGGCTTCCCACAAGGAACTCCATCAAACGGCAATCCCAGTCTCTCTGGAACGCGATGACCAAGATCTACCCCCTCCCAATCCAGGGTGTTATGCGGCACCGTGCCCATTGGATACGTTTGCAGCCGGGAGGTTAATCGTGGCTGTATTAGTACGGAGCCTCTCTGACACCGGGCCGCCTCAGAGAGTAACCATGGTCTTACCGCGGCATGGGGCTCTGCCGCGGCGTACGACATTTCCCCACCTTATATCCTTGACCACAAGCCGGCCTCGTCCGGCAAGTGGTCGTACGAACAAGATGAACAATAACTTAAAACAAAACAAAACTTCGTCCTCCTCCTCTCAGAGGAGGGCAACGGCGAGAGTGCCACGCCAAAGCGGCACAAACACGATGGGCGTGAGGGCAACCTCACACCAAGCAGCAACTAAGGGCGACCTGGGGGGTGGCGGCACCAACAGGGTGGCGAGTGCATCTGCGTCGGCAACGACGGGCTCGCTCCCCCCTGCTGATGCCGACCGCTCATCAGGCGAACGGACGGCAACCCGTCTCCACACGGCAAGGGATGTGGCAGAGGTCTCACGACCAAGCCACGCTCAGCTCGAGGAGAGGGAGGCCGCAAAAAATTTTCCAACCGGTGAACCGACTGCGATGGCAACTACGGGTCGGTCCAACCAAGATATACTGAGGGCAACCTCTTTGAGCACGGGCGACGAGGTGAGGGCCAGCACCAGCAAGGCCGCAGCGACAGTTGCGCTGGCAACAGCGAACACAGCTGGGCCTGCTGATGCTGTACCCCCACTAAGCGCTGGCACAGCTACCACTCTCCCGACGAATGCGGTTGAGGTCTCACGACCTGGCCACGCAGGTCCGAGGGAGAGAGAAGCTGAAAGGCTCACCACGAAAGGGGCGGCTGCGATGGCAACTACGGGTCGCCCCCTATCTTCGGACCCTTCGCATCGGAACAAGAAGAAAGCAGCGAGGGTCCTAAAAAAATATCAGGGGGTAGCGCTGGACACGTTGTCCGAGAATGCTAGGGTCGCGATAGAAAGGGCGCAAGCTCTGCTACCGCGGTTCCGACGCAATCTGGGACCAACTGGGGAAAGCTCGACCCCCTATAAGCGCCAAAGATCGGATGAGGAAATGAAACCTCCTCCGAAACGGCACCAAAATGCGACTGGGGTAGCTAAACTCAGTTTTGCGGAAGTGGCCAAGGACCGAATCCTTATAGGCATTCTGGACCGTGGCAATGCCCGTGGGGCCATCCCCAGAGACCGATGGCCGTATGTCCGGAACGAAATCGGAAACGCCGTTCTCGACGTTCTGATGGAGTCTCCGGGCACTCCGCCGAGGGGGTCCGACGCGGGATGGTACCAGGGGCAGGTCAAGGTCCTCGCTTGCGAGGATTCGAGGACGGTCGACCTATACCGGGCGGCTGTCGCAAGGCTGGGTGAGGTCTACCCCGGAGCAAGACTAGAGGTCGTCAACTGGAGGGACATTCCAGCCCGGCCGAGGGCAAGGGCATGGGTTCCATCGGTCCCTGCAGAGCCTGAGAGGATTCTCAGGATGCTGCAGGCGATGAATCCGGCTCTTCCGACGCTGGACTGGAGTGTCGTTCTGGTCGAGGACGCGGTAGGGCCTAGAAGGCAGGTAGTCCTGGCTCTCAACAGGGAGTCTATCGAGCCTCTTCAACAAAGAAATGGTCGGGTGTATTACGGCATCGGGGAGGTCGTAATACACGTCTATCGTGGCGACGCACAGCGCTCTGGAGTAACGGGCGCCACTGATACAGAGGCGACCGAAGACCTGGAACTTTCCGACGTGGAGAGCATGGCTTCCGCCACGTCAAACTGCGCAGGCGCACTGAGCAGTTTGACGATGGAGGATGCTCTGCTTGAGTCCGACGGGGAGGACCTAGATGTCACGGTGGTGGAAGGGGAGTCTGGGCACAGTCCTCATGGGGATGAGAGTGCTCCAGATAAACCTCCACAAGTCTAAAGCAGCGTCAGCTGCTCTAATAAGTCGCCTTTCTAAAGGCGACGTCGATGTGGTCCTCGTCCAAGAGCCCTGGGTCAATAACTCAAGGGTTTGCGGTCTGGGGGCCAATGGATTCAAGCTGTATCGAGCTGATGATAAAGGTAAAATTAGAACCTGTATTTTGGTTAAGTCTGAGCTAAACACATTTCTCTTACCTAACTTTAGCAACGGCGACGCAACGGTGGTCATTATCTCCGCCAGCGGCACGAAGTCAACCTTTGCGTCGGTCTACATGCCGTACGACTCAGAGGAACCTCCACCACAAAACAACGTGAGGCAATTAGTGACCGACCACAGCAACGGCCACTTACTCATCGGAATGGATGCGAATGCCCATCACATCCAATGGGGGAGTTCCGATATCAACAACCGAGGTGAGTCACTCTTTGATTACCTGCTTACAACTAACCTGGTAGTTTGCAACGTAGGCAATGAGCCAACGTTTATTACTAAAAACCGAAAAGAGGTAATAGACCTCACTGGGGGCCAATGGATTCAAGCTGTATCGAGCTGATGATAAAGGTAAAATTAGAACCTGTATTTTGGTTAAGTCTGAGCTAAACACATTTCTCTTACCTAACTTTAGCAACGGCGACGCAACGGTGGTCATTATCTCCGCCAGCGGCACGAAGTCAACCTTTGCGTCGGTCTACATGCCGTACGACTCAGAGGAACCTCCACCACAAAACAACGTGAGGCAATTAGTGACCGACCACAGCAACGGCCACTTACTCATCGGAATGGATGCGAATGCCCATCACATCCAATGGGGGAGTTCCGATATCAACAACCGAGGTGAGTCACTCTTTGATTACCTGCTTACAACTAACCTGGTAGTTTGCAACGTAGGCAATGAGCCAACGTTTATTACTAAAAACCGAAAAGAGGTAATAGACCTCACTGTTTGTAGCGAAAGCACTTCTAGGTGGGTCAGGAAATGGCGCGTTCTTGATGAACACTCGTTCTCTGATCACCGATATATAGAAATAGTTTTAGACTTCTTAATGGAACAACCCACTGTGAGACGTAACCTACGTAACACAAACTGGGAGGTACACAACGAAATACTAGCTAGGGAACTACCAGAATTACCCTCCCAAATTCCTTCATCAACTGAGGAACTGGAAGATCTGGTCACAACCCTCAACTCGGCACTCTCGAATGCCCTGGAGCAAGCCTGCCCAGTGCCAACGGCGCGCGGTAAGCGTAAACCTCATTGGTGGTCCCAAGACTTGGACTCACTTCGCATATCCTGCAGGAAACAATTCAACACAGCCAAGAGCCTCGACACCGAGCTCCAATGGCTGGAATACAAGGAAAAATTAAGAACCTATAAAAAGGCTCTAAGACAGGCGAAAAGAACTTCGTGGAAGAACTTCTGCACTGGTGTTGAAAGTGTCGAGGACACTTCGAGACTAAGGTGCATACTATCAAAGACGCAAACCGCTATGAGTTTCTTGCGAAAATCTGACGGCACCTGGACCAGCTCAGAAGGGGAAACCCTAGAGCTGCTCTTGGATACACATTTCCCGGGAAACTTGCAGAGTGCACCGACAATACCTGCAACGAACCGGGCGGTGAACATACCCATAACGGAGGAAAGGGTAAAATGGGCAGTGAAAAGTTTTAAGCCTTTCAAAGCTGCCGGACCTGACGGGATCATCCCCGCACAACTTATCACTACCTTGGACACAACAGCCAAATGGTTAAGTCATATTTACAAAGCATGTCTAGCTCTCGGCCACATTCCGAGTGCATGGAAAAGCGCAACTGTGGTCTTTATCCCTAAGGCAGGGAAGGCCTCTCACTACGAGCCAAAGGACTACAGACCCATCAGTCTCTCATCCTTTGTACTCAAGACTCTGGAGAGGATAATCAGCGACCACCTCACTACCACTATTGATAGCAACCTAATATCGGGCTATCAACACGCGTACACCAAGGGAAGATCAACGGAAACGGCGCTTCACAGCCTAGTCTCTGTAATTGAATCATCTTTGGAAAACAAAGAATATTGCCTGGTATCCTACCTGGACATTGAAGGGGCTTTCAACAACATAACCCCGGAAGCCGTTAACATCGCCCTTACAAACTTGGGTATAGATACATCCCTGGTGGGATTTAGCGATCAACTTCTAAGAGGGAGGATAATACTCTCATCCTTTGGGGAAGTTGAGATGAAACGCTACGTCACAAGGGGCACACCACAAGGAGGTGTCCTCTCGCCGCTCCTATGGAACCTCACAGTGAACTCGCTGCTAAGAGATACCTGCGGGAAGGTTGTGGCTTACGCGGACGATCTGGCCATTGCATACAGAGGCAAGTTCCCACAAACTTTATGCGACCTGATGCAGGCAGCTCTACGGGAGGTTGCCTCATGGTCCTCTCGATGCGGGCTAAGCGTCAACTCGGAGAAGGTGGAACTTGTTCTATACACCAAACGGTACAAAATACCACCCCTAGCTCTACCAGAACTAAACGGGGTGCGCCTTGAACTAGCCGATAAGGCGAAATTCCTAGGCGTAATTCTAGACAAAAAGCTGAACTGGAAAGAGAATGTCGTTCAGCGTCAAAACAAAGCTTACATAGCATTATACACGTGTAAAAGAGCGATTGGGAAGAAATGGGGACTCGGTCCCAAAACTTGCAAATGGATTTACACTGCGATTATACGACCCATACTTCTCTACGGAGTCGTAGTATGGTGGCCTGCCCTGAGCAAGGCGTCATACAGAAACTTACTTGACAAGGTCCACAGGTCCAGTATGATCAGTATCAGTGGGGCCCTGAGGACTGCACCGAGTGAAGCTCTTCAGGTCATCCTTGACGAACTGCCTGTAGACCTTGCAGGATACCAAGCAGCGGCAGCATCAGCCCTGCGTTTGAGGGAAACGTCCTGCTGGAGCACAAAAACCACGGGGCATTCTAGCATACTGAACCAATACAGTTTTCTTCCAACAAGAACGGATCGCTGTGCGACAACAACAGCTGATGACCGTTACTTCAATATACGTATTCCCAGGAGGGAAGACTGGGAGGAGCCTAATAATTGCTTCACGGCGAAAGGCGGTGTGTCCGTATACACCGACGGCTCTAAATTAAACGGTAGAGTGGGAGGAGGGGTCTACTCAAAGGACCAAAACCTCGAACTGTCTTTCAGACTACCGGATCACTGCAGTGTCTTCCAGGCTGAAGTCTCGGCAATATGGGAAGCAGCTAAAAAGATAGGGAATGACGCTATCGGCAAAGAAATTTTTATTTTTAGTGATAGCCAGGCGGCCATCAAAGCTCTCGGCTCGTACTCGTTCAATTCTGAACTCACGCTAAACTGTCGCCGATCTCTGCAGGAGATGGCCCAACAGAACTGTGTGAACCTCATTTGGGTCCCGGGGCACAGGGACATCGAGGGAAACTGCAAGGCAGACGAACTTGCCAGGCAGGGCACGACCGAGCAGGTTCTTCCAGATAAAGAACGCTTAGGGATGCCCTTCGCCACATGCAAGCTACTGCTGAAAGAATACATCTACGACCAAGCCAAAAAAAGATGGCTGCAAACAGCAGGTTGCCAGATATCTAAGCAGACCTGGCCAAAATGGGATCCGAAGAAATCTCGTCGAATCTACACTCTAAGAAGGGATGAAATATCCAAAGTAATAGGGGTACTAACCGGACATTGCCTCATAGGCAAACACGCGGAGAGAATGGGAGTGCCCTATCGTCGGTGTTGCAGAAGCTGTAAAGAGGATGAAGAGGAGGAAACAGTCGAACACCTAATCTGCGCCTGTCCCGCCTTAACCGAGGTCAGACGGCGCTATCTGGGAGCCTCCTATCTAGTCAACCTTCGCCAAGTAGCGGAGCTGGACGTCAGGGACTTGATGACCTATATCAAGTCAACAAAGTGGTTCGAGGATGAGGAGTAACGGTGTCTTTCTGTGGTATCACAACGGGCCTACTACAACTGGCCTAAGTGTGCCGGTATGGCAGCCACTCAAACCTAACCTAACCTAACCTATTTCGCCTAAACCGTCAGTAATCCCCCCAATAATGTCATCCTCCGAGCAGCTCCTCTCGGCGGGACTGCTCAAGACTATCTTGCTCCGGGCCGTTATTGAACCCAAACCGGGATCAAGAGAATGGATCTGCTGTATATGCTGGAAGAAAATATATGTGAAACGCACACATTCCGTACAATGCTCCAACTGTAATAGATGGCTGCACCAGTTGCTCTGGACTAAATCCCTCTAGGCATAGACCAGCTAGTCTTTATAGAACTTTTGTGGCCCCCTGCTGTTCACATCCTAGGACGTCCTGTTGCCGTCGCCGATCAACTACCGCTCCGCCACACATATTTGGAAGTTTCCGTGAGTTTACCTCACAAAACTCGTTTAAATGCAAATAGAAAACTAATAAGGATTTAACTAACTTTATTTAACAAACTTTATGTTAATGTCGAGATCGAATTTACTTTACAAGTTAAAAATTAAATTTATGAAACTGCGAACATGTCCAGCTCGATCGGATGTCAGCGAGAAAAAGGAAAGATGAGAATGGGTTAAAATGAATGCGTACTAAATTAGCAATAAATATAGTGATATTTAGTACGCTTTAATTTTTTGAATATTGTAAAAATTTTTTGGTGGTTGGGCTAGCTTGAATATAAGGTTGGGCTGGTTGGGCTGACTAAGGGGGCCCGATATTTTTTAAAAGACAAGTGTAATAAATTAAATGAATGCGTACTAAATTAGCAATAAATATAGGGATATTTAGTACGTTTTCATTTTTTGATTATTGTAAAATTTTTTTCGTGGTTGGGCTAGCTTAAATTTAAGGTAGCCCAACCCTCGATATTTTTTAAAAGGCAAGTGCAATAAATTAAATGAAAGCGTACTAAATTAGCAATAAATATTGGGCAATTTAGTACGATTTCCGTTTTTGATTGGGCTATAAAGGTTGGGCTAGCTTAAGGGAGCTCAACAAACCATTCCAAACAAAGTTGAAGAGTGATGCCATTATGTTTGTAGCCGGAATATACAAATAATCATAATCTTCAATTAGTATTCAGACAAAAACTGTCCAAAACTTTCAGGGGGGGTCTCGCGTCTCGATCCCAGAAATGTGAACCGTCTCCGGAGATCAAATATTTTCGGGGTAATTCTTTACGACCGTACGTAACTGATAATACACCTCCAAAAATATCGAAAGAGGTATCACAAGACGCATTTTGACCTCTGTAACAAGAATCCGAATCCGGAAAACCAATATTTTCAGTAGTTTGCGAGATATTTGGGTAATTCTTTACGACCGTACATAACTGCTAATACACCTCCAAAATATCGGGAGAGGTACCAAAAGACGCGTTTTGACCTCCGTAACAATAATCCAAAGGGGGAAAAGCAATATTTCGTTTCAGTGAAAAGTTATTAGTGAAAAACCGAAAACTGACCCGGTTCAGATCCTGATTTAGGGGCCCGATCCATGTTTTTTATGTGCAGAACACCTTTCCGCGTAGGCGGCTTTCGGCCGCGGTTAAAATAATAACCCTGGGCTACGCCAATCCAACTCCGGGTGGTTGCCCTGAAACGTGGCAACATTTCCGACGTTTCTCACAGTGTAATTTGTGATTACAACAACCACATGAAAATGACAGAAAAATTGTGAACGTTAACTGCAAATATCTCGCAAAATTCTAAAAATATCGGATTTGCCCCTCCAGACTATTGATACCCCTCTCGAGATTTTTGGACGTGTATTAACACTTGACGTTCGATGGAAAGTATTACCATATTTTCAATGACCTAGGTCAAATTTCAAAAGGGAGGTAATGATCCATGTTTTTTTGTGCAAAACACCTTTCCGCGTAGGCGGCCTTCGGCCGCGCTTCAAAGAAATAACCCTGGGCAACTTTCGGGTGGTCTGCCAAAACACCGCAATCAGAACCGCGACGGGCTGTTTGCTTATGCCACCTGAGTCTGACCTTCACCAGGAGGCTAAAATGCTCAACGTTCGCGAGCATGCGGAACTTTTAAGTAGGTAGTTCCTTCGGAACTGTCACAGACCCAGTCATCCAAATCGACAGCTATTGGATGAAACTCCGCCCCCCCGAGACATAAGGAAACATCTCCGAAAGCATTATGATGAGATCCGGCATCACATCCCGTTGCCGTTTCATCTGCGGGACCATAGGCGGGCCCTAAAGGACCTCCACACCGAGTCGGTGGACAGATCCCGGCCTGTGAACTCCGTTATTGGTACCCAACCAACTGTTCTTGCTGAGGAAGAACGTGTCCTTCCGAGGGAGACTAGAGTCATGCTGGCACAACTTCAGTCTGGATACTGCAATAGGCTGAACGCCTTTCTGTCCAGACTGAACCCCACCATACCGAACACATGCCCTGCATGCGGTATGGTCCCCCATGACACGCAACATCTCCTTTCCTGTTTTTCTGAACACACTCTTCTAACACCCCTATCATTTTGGTCCAACCCTGTTGAAACAGCACGTTTCCTTGGACTTCCGTTAAAAGAGACCGATGACAACTAGGAGTGTACTGGCCCTTTGGGCAGGGCGAAGCACTGCTAACAACAGCAACATACAATTTTTAAATGAAGAAGAACTTTTTTTCAATCTTACAGATTGACCATATTTTTAATTTTTGCAAACACGTTGTATTCACTTAAGTCAGTTTAAACATATATTGCTAATTAGTTTTTACATTAATAATTTCTATGAACTTAAATAGATAGCGATATAATTTGGAACAACATGCCCCCCTAAACGACTGCTGGAAGGTGAAAATATGCCTGCAGGGGAACCGAACACCTAAAAAAAATCGGTAACGCGCCTTCATTGCAACCTTCCGGGTGGTGTGGAATGGCAGTGTATATTAAAGCCATTGAGGTGATTTGTGCTTAAATCATAAGTATTTTGTTTCACAAACAAGCGTTTGTTCAATATTTAATATAGATTTCAAGCAAGCTGGCATCATAGTGTATCCTCATATCTGAAGTTTATGATTATTTGTATATTCCGGCTACAAACATAATGGCATCACTCTTCAACTTCAACCCCCATTAGCTGCTTGAGAATTATAAAAAGGATGTGCAAATGAAATAAACGAAAGAAATTGCTTAAACAAATGGGCAAATCCAGTCGTGTACATCAAACCCCTTCACGTTGTAGAGAACAATTAATTAAATATTTCGTAAAACTTGACTGCAAAGAGCTAGCTCAACACCGCCTTTGCGATAACAAGTAGATTAAAAAAAATTGCATTGTAAATATCTGCTTAAAAAAAATATATATATGATCAGATTTTGGATTACTTTTATAAAGTTTAAAAAGAAGCTATTGAAACGTTTCTCGAATTATATGTATATTTTTTACCGTTGTTTCCTAAAAAACAATTTTAAAACTTGAACTAGAGGGACCAGTCCGTTAGTCATTCTACCTTCACGAAGACATTTTCTTTACGTTGTAAAGCACTTTGGTAAAATTTTCGGCAATACTTTCCATCGATAATAATTTCCTCTTTCAGACTATTCACCCCTATTCTGCATTAGAATTACGTTCCCACTCTACGCTCCGCTCGGATCGAGAATATGCATTTTGAGTTACGCTTGAATAGAAAGAAGAAGAGGAAGAGCTATAAGTTTTTCGAAGTCAGCCGTTTGCCTTGGAATGTGCGAAATTTAAACATAACAAAGCAATTGTAATAAAAGAAAAATTGTATTATTTATTAACTAATTACATATGAATTGAGTATTATTAAATAAATTAAGTGAATTATAGCAGTCATCGGAGGACCAGCAAAATCAAGAGGACACTGTTGGTGGATGTTACCACATCTTCAGTAGGTAGCTGGCATTTTCAATAGAGTTGGTACTAGAAGAATCTGCTTCGTCGACCAGGTACACAGATGGTTGGTGTCGCGTCGTGGGGCAACACCATACGCCGAGCAAACATTAGACATGTCAGAGTTAATGGTTCAATTACCCACCTACGCAAGCACGTAGTACGTGTCAGCTGAGACGACCTGTCTTATGAGAGTGCCATGTAAGTGATTACTCAAAGACGTACGTGTACTTGAACGTAACGTAGAAATCAAACTACTTTTGATTTTTTACGTATGAACGTGTCAGCTGATTGCTTGCTCATACGACAGTGTTGCCTACTCACATTTTCGTACGCTCTTTTTAGATCGTTTTTAGATGTTTTACAAAAATACCTTTTCAATTATGGGAATAATAGTGAAATAACCCAAAATAAATTTTGTTAAAATTTGATTTCAAATAAATTGACCAATTATTATTTTTTAATATCAGTTTCGGTCTTATATGCAAAGAAAAATACTCGATTAATATATATGTACATGTTTTCGGTAGCATGCATAAAAAGCGATCAATGGCAACATTGCATTAGATGTAAACAAAAGCAAATGGCTGATTTCTGCGTTAACATCACGGGCATAAAAGTTCGCCCAAAAGTACGTACGTACGTTATACGTACACGTACGTTACACGTCGGTGGATAATTCAGCTATAAGTCTGACCACAGGTGGAACTTTTCGGATGGAGACATTTTCATCCCCGGAACTGACAAAGGAGTTTACGGAGTTTGTGTGGGTGCTGTGGAGTGGCTGCCGGTGAAAGTTTGACATAATGACAAAGGAATGTAGGAGTAAATGCAAGATATGGTTGCAATGATCTGGATGCTCAGGGCTTAACCCTGCCATCCTCAGAACCCGTACTTTTTTCAGTACTTTTGAGGCACCATGTTGTTCGCGCGCAAGCGCATCCCACGGTTCTCGTCGCTCCGGCGAACACACACCGCGCCTACCGTCATCAAATGGCCACGACAGTGGCCTGGTCTTCACGACCTGCAGCCTTGCTGCTCCCGCCTCACCTCAGTCCCCACTCTCGTCCCCCCCTACTTCCAGCATGCACGTGGGTCAGGAACATAACCTCCACGTACCTTTCACCACGTGCACTGTTTGTCGCAAAGATTATATACGCCTGCGGCATCGGTTCAGTGCAATATCTGCCTTGGCCTGTGCCACATCCATATGTGCTCTGGACTTGCAAACAGGAACCTTTGGACGGATGCATTTATAGCCCCTTGCTGCAGTACTCAGCCGCCCTCCACGCCCCACAACATCGGCCAAGGCACGCTGAACCCTAGACATGGGGGCGGGTTTGCATTCATCACACACCATATTGTACAGTATAACCTATTTGCCCCTGACGTTGACCCCAGGGACTCTACCCTTGAATGCCAGGGCATAGCAGTCCGGACAGGCGACGTCGACCTGCGAGTGATAAATATATAATTCCCCCTGTTACGGGCTGTCCCCGTGATTATCGCCCTGATATTAGTGCGTTGCTAAGGGCTGATAACTGCCTCATCCTAGGTGATTTCAACGCACATCACGATCTCTGGCACTCCAACTTGTCAGCAGATAGCAGAGGGCACGCACTCGCAGAGCAAATAGACAACTCGGCATTCTGTACATTGAATGGAGATGCCCCAACTAGGGTGGCAGGTAACTGCCACAGTTCGCCAGACATCTCCATTTCAAGTGCGGGCCTTATCAACCACGTTAACTGGCAACCTATGCTTACACTGACATCAGACCACCTACCCATCCTACTAAACATCGAACGACCGTCCGACTTCATAACGATAGAAAAACGAACTGACCACACACCGACGGACGTACGCAAAGGTGAGAAAGAGTTTCGCAAAGTCATCGATTCAGGCTCCGGCCGATCCCTGCTGGCAGAATCCCAGAAATTCGTTCGAATTTCCCTGCGCAAGCAGCGGCAATGGCAAGAGAACGTGACCAAGTGAGACTCTTGAACCCCGCAGATCCAAGAATAAAGGATCTCAACGCAGAAATCCGTCGGACTCTCAATGACCACAAATTGAAAAGTGGGAAGAACACCTAGAGTCATGCAACCTCTCCAGCGGTGTCGGCAAACTATGGTCGACAGTCAAGGCCCTATCCAACCCGCCAAATACAATGACAAGGTCGCCATTGCTTTCGGCTATAGCGTCAAATCGGACCCCAGGAAATGCGCGAGCGCATTCTGCCGGCAATTTATACTGCATTCACAAACACACAGCCGCGCCCATTGTCGTCTGCGCTGCAGAGGTTAAGGAAGCTATAAAGAAGGCGAAACCTTCTAGATCACTCGGACCCGACGGAATTGCCATGAAGATGCTGAAACACCTCGGCCACGAGGGGTACAAGTACTTGGCGGCTCTATTTAACCTCTCACTGACCACCTCTGTTATACCAGATATCTGGAAACACGCGACTGTGGTCCCCCTCCTAAAATCTGGGAAGCCGGCGAATCAAGGAGATTCTTATCGTCCGATATCTCTCTTCTCGCCGGTAGTGAAGTTGTTAGAGGCTATATTGCACCCATACTATACTGCAAACCTGCAGCTGGCCAATCATCAACATGGACTCCGTAAAAAAAAACACAAAAGCACAACATCTGCATTGAATGCCATCAAGACGCATATTAACTTCGGTTTGAACCAACACCAACCAAACCACAGGACGGTTCTCGTGGCACTTGACCTGTCGAAAGCTTTGCACACAGTCAACCACGCCACACTCCTTAAAGACCTGGAGGAGACACCGCATCCTGCCGGCCTAAAACGATGGACCGCCTACTACTTCTACATCTCGAGCCTCCCTCCTCCACCAGAGGGGGTCTTCATCGTTTCGTACGCTGCCGACTGCACCGTGATGGCCACGGGCAAAGGGCCTTCCACGGACGAACTATGTTGTTGTTGTTGTTGTTGTTGTTAGCAGTGCTTCGCCCTGCCCAAAGGGCCAGAACACTCCTAGTTGTCATCGGGCTCTTCTAACGGAAGTCCAAGGAAACGCGCTGTTTCAACAGGGTTGGACCAAAGTGATAAGGGAGTTAGAAGAGTATGTTCCGAAGAACACGAAAAGAGATGTTGCGTGTCATGGGGGCCATACCGCATGCAGGGCATGTGTTTGGTATGGTAGGGTTCAGTCTGGACAAATAGGAGTTCAGCCTATTGCAATATCCAGACCGAAGTTGAGCCAGCATGACTCTAGTCTCCCTCGGAAGGACACGTTCTTCCTCAGCAAGAACGGGTGGTTGGGCACCAATAACGGGGTTCACAGGCCGGGATCTGAGGGATCTGTCCACCGACTCAGTGTGGAGGTCCTTTAGGGCCCGCCTATGGTCCCGCAGATCAAACGGCAACGAGATGTGATGCCGGATCTCATCAAAATGCTTCCGGAGATGCTTCCTTATGTCTCTAGGGCGCGGAGTTTCATCCAATAGCTGTCGATTTGGATGACTGGGACGGTGGCAGTTCAGAAGGAACTGCCTACTTAAAAGTTCCTCATGCTCGCGAACGTTGAGCATTTGAGCCTCCTGGTGGAGATGAGACTCAGGAGACATAAGCAAACAACCCGTTGCAGTTCTGATGGCGGTGTTTTGGCAGACCTGCAATTTCCTCCAGTTGGTGTCGTGAAGGTTAGGCGACCATATGGGCGCAGCATAATCAATAACCGGTCGGCCAATAGCCTTATAGGTGACCAGCAACGTTTCTTTGTCTTTGCCCCAAGTACTGCCGGCGAGTGACTTGAGGATCTTGTTGCGGCTTTGTACCTTTGAAGCTATTGCGGTGGCATGATTAGCGAAGGTGATGCTATTGTCGAATGTAACCCCTAGAATTTTGGGGTGGTTGACAGTAGGTAGTGGAACACCATCTACGTGGACATTCAACTCCTGCCCCATCTGCGCATTCCACGTAGTGAATAGGGTCGCTGTCGATTTAGTCGGGGACAGTGTCAGGTTCCGCTCTGTGAAGAAGCAGGAAAGGTCGCGCAGGTAGTCATTCAGTCTCGTACGAAGTTCGTCTGTCGAAGGTCCTTTGCCCGTGGCCATCACAGTGCAGTCGTCAGCGTACGAAACGATGGAGACCCCCTCTGGTGGGGGAGGGAGGCTCGAGATGTAGAAGTTAAACAGAAGGGGTGAAAGAACACCACCCTGCGGAACCCCTTGTCTAATTCTTCTAGGTCTACATCTCTCGTTTCGAAACTGCACTGACGCCAGCCGACCGTTCAAGTAGTTAGCGGTCCACCTTTTTAGGCCGGCAGGAAGCGGTGTCTCCTCCAGGTCTTCAAGGAGTGTGGCGTGGTTGACCGTGTCGAAGGCTTTCGACAGGTCAAGTGCCACGAGAACCGTCCTGTGGTTTGGTTGGTGTTGGTTCAAACCGAAGTTAATCTGCGTCGTGATGGCGTTCAAAGCTGATGTTGTGCTATGGTTTTTACGGAAGCCATGTTGATGATTGGCCAGCTGCAGGTTTGCAGTATAATATGGGAGCAGAATAGCCTCTAACAACTTCACTACCGGCGAAAGGAGAGATATCGGACGATAAGAGTCTCCTTGATTTGCCGGCTTCCCAGGTTTTAGGAGGGGGACCACAGTCGCATGTTTCCAGATATCAGGTATAACGAAGGTGGACAGTGAGAGGTTGAATAGAGCCGCCAAGTACTTGTGCCCCTCGTGGCCTAGGTGTTTCAGCATCTTCATGGCAATTCCGTCGGGTCCGAGTGATCTTGAAGGTTTGGCCTTCTTTATAGCTTCCTTGACCTCTGCAGCGGAGACGACAAGGGGCGCGGCTGTGTTTTTGTGTTTGTGCGCGCGTCGGATGGCTTTTCTCTTAGCCCTATCCGCAGGAGAATGCAGTATAAATTGCCGGCAGAATGCGCTCGCGCATTTCCTGGGGTCCGACTTGACGTTATCGCCGAAAGCAATGGCGACCTTGTCATTGTATTTGGTCGGGTTGGATAGGGCCTTGACTGTCGACCATAATTTGCCGACCCCGCCGGAGAGGTTGCATGACTCTAGGTGTTCTTTCCACTTCTTCAATTTGTGTTCATTGACAGTCCGACGGATTTCTGCGTTGAGATCCTTTATTCTTGGATCTGCGGGGTTCAAGAGTCTCACTTGGTCACGTTCTCTTGCCATTGTCGCTGCTTCCGCAGGGAAATTCGGCCGAATTTCCGGGATTCTGCCAGCAGGGATGAAGCGGCCAGAGGCTGAATCGATGACTTTGCGAAACTCTTTCTCACCTTTGCATACGTCCGTCGGTGTGGGTAGGTCAGCGAAGGAGTGCTCTGTAAAGTCCGTGAAGCGGTCCCAGTCCGCTTTACTAAAGTTAATGTACGTTCGTTTTTCTGTCGTTATGAAGTCGGACGGTCGTTCGATGTCTAGTAGGATGGGTAGGTGGTCAGATGCCAGTGTAAGCATAGGTTGCCAGTTAACGTGGTTGATAAGGCCCGCACTTGAAATGGAGATGTCTGGCGAACTGTGGCAGTTACCTGCCACCCTAGTGGGGGCATCTCCATTCAATGTACAGAATGCCGAATTATCTATTTGCTCTGCGAGTGCGTGCCCTCTGCTATCTGCTGGCAAGTTGGAGTGCCAGAGATCGTGATGTGCGTTGAAATCACCTAAGATGAGGCAGTTATCGCCCCTTAGCAACGCACTAATATCAGGGCGATAATCACGGGGACAGCACGTAGCAGGGGGAATGTATATATTTAACACTCGCAGGTCGACGTCGCCTGTCCGGACTGCTATGCCCTGGCATTCTAGGGTAGAGTCCCTGGGGTCAACGTCAGGGGCAAACAGATTATATTGTACAGTATGGTGTGTAATGAATGCGAGGCCGCCCCCATGACCGCTGGGACGGTCTTTCCTATGTACGTTGTACCCATCACGAGTACGTAAGTCCGAGTTAGCATTCAGTTTGGTCTCCTGAATGGCGGCCAGTTTAATGTTGTTCGACTTCATAAAGTCTGTTATCTCCGCGATCTTACCAGCTAACCCGTTGCAGTTCAGCTGTAGGATTTTGAAGTGTGTCGGGAGGGAGGGTGGAGGTATGCTGGGGGTAAGGGACGGATGCGGTTGCCTAGGTGGGCATAGTCCCAAGCTGTGACGCAGTCTAGGGTTCAGCGCGTCTTGGCCGATGTTGTGTGGCGTGGAGGGCGGCTGAGTACTGCAGCAAGGGGCAATAAATGCATCCGTCCAAAGGTTCCTGTTTGCGAGCCCAGAGCACATATGGATGTGGCACAGGCCAAGGCAGTTATTGCACTTAACCGATGCCGCAGGCGTATATAGTCTTTGCCGACAAACAGTGCACGTGGTGAAAGGTACGAGGAGGTTATGTTCCTGACCCACGTGCATGCTGGAAGTAGGGGGGGACGAGAGTGGGGACTGAGGTGAGGCGGGAGCAGCAAGGCTGCAGGTCGTGAAGACTGGGCCACTGTCGTGGCCATTTGATGATGGTAGGTGCGGTGTGTGTGCGCCGGAGCGACGAGAACCGCGGGACGCGCGTGTGCGCGAACAACATGGTGCCTCAAAAGTACTGAAAAAAGTACGGGTTCTGGGGATGGCAGGGTTAAGCCCTGAGCATCCAGATCTATGCAACCATCTCTTGCATTTACTGCATTGAACAGAATGTGAACGTTTAACATATATTTTCTTCCAGCAGACGCAGCAGATCCATTCTCTCGGTCCGGGGTTGGATTCGATACCAGCCCGTAGCAAGAGACATTGGAGCAACCCTGCTGCAAGGGATTGCTCCGAGGATGACAATTTAGGAGTGGGATTGGACAAAGCCCTTGGCCGGGTAAAACCCGGGTCATTCCGGTACGTAGAACCGGCTGTTGTGGGAATGCGACGAACTATGTACTATGTACTACCTGCGCGATCTTTCCAGCTTCTTCACAGAGCGGAACCTCACACTGTCCCCGACTAAATCTTCAGCGACATTATTTACTACATGGAATGCGCAGATGGGGCAGGAGTTGAATGTCCACGTAGATGGTGTTCCACTACCTACAGTCAACCACCCCAAAATTCTATGGGTTACATTCGACAATAGCCTCACCTTCGCTAATCATGCCACCGCAATAGCTTCAAGGGTACAAAGCCGCAGCAAGAGCCTCAAGTCACTGGCCGGCAGTACTTGGGGCAAAGACAAAGAAAGAAAAGAAAAAACTGGTCACCTATAAGGCTATTGGCCGGCCGGTTATTGATTATGCTGCGCCCATATTGTCGCCTAACCTTCACGACACCAACTGGAGGAAATTTCAGGTCTGCCAAAACACCGCAATCAGAACTGCGACGAGCTGTTTGCTTATGTCTCCTGAGTCTCACCTTTACCAGGAGGCTAAAATGCTCAACGTTCGCGAGCATGCGGAACTTTTAAGTAGGTAGTTCCTTCTGAACTGTCACAGACCCAGTCATCCAAATCGACAGCTATTGGATGAAACTCCGCCCCCCAGAGACATAACGAAACATCTCCGACAGCATTATGATGAGATCTGGCATCACATCTCGTTGCCGTTTGATCTGCGGGACCATAGGCTGAGGAATAACGTGTCCTTCCGAGGGAGACTAGAGTCATGCTGGCACAACTTCGGTCTGGATATTGCAATAGGCTGAACTCCTATCTGTCCAGACTGAACCCCACCATACCGAACACATGCCCTGCATGCGGTATGGTCCCCTATGACACGCAACATCTCTTTTCGTGTTCTCCGGAACATACTCTTCTAACTCCCCTATCACTTTGGTCCAACCCTGTTTAAACAGAGCGTTTCCTTGGACTTCCGTTAGAAGAGCCCGATGACAACTAGGAGTGTACTGGCCCTTTGGGCAGGGCGAAGCACTGCTAACAACAACAACTTTTTTGGTCTAGTTTTGGGTGGGCCCCATAAACTGCACCAGTACCTAAAATCTAAGAAGTTTTTGTTACAATTACTGTTGGAAGGTCTGGCAACATTTTTTTTATTAACTAGTTCAAATTAATCTCTTGCCAAATAGATATAAGTCAATCATCGTCTGGAAAGGACACAAATTTTATCTTGACAGTATATTGGAGTTTTCAACATGTGTGTGGAGCGCAGTAGCCTTTTTTAAGTCAGCAAAGTGCGAACATCATTTGGTAAATCCACACTTTTAGAACAATTAGTCTCGAATCTTTAATATGTAGTGCTTTAGTCAGTTGTTGTTGTTGTTGTTTTAACAACAAAATTAGTTACATATATGTAGTGCTTTAGTCAGTAAGAAACGATGTAGTTTTTTGACTTTTCGAAATAAAATAAAAAAATAAATAAAATAAAAACTGCAGGCATCCAAGCAATTCGAGTGGAGAAAACGTGTGGTCGAAATCGGGCTATCTCCAACAGTAGACAAATTCTCAACCTGGCTTAGAATTAGCAAGGGTCGTATCATTATTGCCAAGAACAACAAGCAGAAGCGCTCCATCAGTTAAGAACCGTTAAAGCAAGTAGCAGAAGTGGTTGTGGTACATCGAAGTTGCACTTTACTTTTATGGGTTCGCGAATGTTTATGGGCACAATAAAATAGGACTAGCCTGGCACAAATAAAAGTCTGGGAAATATTTTAGATGATGCACCGAGCCTAGGATTTTTTATTTGAGGGGTAGGGGGGTCGCAGAGAACACAAAACAAAAGACCGAACTTGGAGGCAAGCTTTACGAAAAAATCGTGTTTAAATTTGCATAATTGTATGTAAGGAAGCTTTAAAATTTACCCGATTTGCTTATAATTATTCACTTTAAAGAATTAAAAACACTTCACACTGAACGATATGTCTCACCACACTGCATATTTTTTAATATTTTAGCCTTCTAAAATATATAACACGAAAAAAAAAGCATTCAACTAAACTGCTTTCTATTTTGGCCGAATCACTTGTGAACAACAATGGCGGTTTTACCTTGTAATGTAATATAGTTTTGTGTGTATAGTGTTATCAACACTACACATTTTGGTTGGGAAAATTTGAATCTTCAAATTCGATTTTCTCTTAAAATATGAGTTGCCTCCAAGTTCGGGCTTTAGTTTTGTGATTTATGGGACCCCCTCTACCCCTCCAAACAAAAAAAACATTCATAGACACGGTGCACTCAATAAAACCCAACCCCACTCTTCGGATCGAAACGCGTCTTTTGATACCATTCCCTAACAAACAATTACCCTGCAAACATATCAAAAAACATCATTATAGCACAAAAACATAATATTTACGAGTTTTACTTATATTTTACGAGTTTTAAAAAAATATCTCGGAAATTAATCTAATATTGTTTGCAAAATAAAAAATAAGCAGCTATCCGCCAACAAAAATGCAACGTAGACGGAGGTACGATCGAAGTGTATAATTAGGAGAATTGTAAGTTTCGAAACGAGGAATGCCAAAGTTGCCAAGTGGAGAAAATTTCGGTCCAAGTCGAAATGCAGAATAGGGGTGATTGTTACCGAGGTCAAGACGCGTCTTTTGATACCTCCCTCGATATTTTTGGACGTGTAGCAACACTTGAATTTTCTGTTATTTTCATGTGGTTGTTGTAATCACCAATTACACTGTGAGAAAAGAGTAGCACCAACGTGGCGGTAGCCACGGCATGGCACACACCCGGAGTTGGAATGGCGTAGCCCAGGGTTATTTTTTGAAGCGCGGCCGAAGGCCGCCTACTCGGAAAGGTGTTCCGCACAAAAAAAACATGGATCGGGCCCCTAAATCAGAATTTGACCTGGGTCATTTTTTGGTTTTTTGTTAATAACTTTTCACTAAAACAAAAAAATTAAATTTCGACTTCGGATCATTGATACTGAGGTCAAAACGCGTCTTTTGACACCCCTATCATATTTTTAGCTAATTTATTAGTAGTAGAGTGCCAAAGGAAACAAATACCACAATTTTCTGTCATTTTTATACGGTTGTTAGTTGTAATCATAGATTAGGCCGCCCGAAAAAAGTGATCAAACGGAATATTTCAAGACCTTTCCCACTTAACTTTGGACATGTTTTAGCAGTTGTAATCTAAAGGAACTAATACCACATTTTAAAGCCAAATTAATCAGTTATTACCTATCATAACATAGCTGCCAGTGCATTCAAACACACCTATATTTAGAAAATTTCGCCTGTATTCCACAAAGTCAATCAATAGTATACTTACATTTAATCCTTCAATCGTACTTTCAAAGCTGGACATATTACACGTGGCACGCAATTTGGAGATTGGTACAATTTACAACGAACAGCTCTTACAAAATAATCTTGCAGTTATTATTATAAATAATTATTTAGCACTGGTACTGTATTCCCATTAACTAGTATTAGGCACACCTAACGAATTGATAATTGAAAATAAAGCACACTTGCGCTGGGCACGAGCTCCTTTTGGATTTCGGAAAAGGCTGTATAACTCTGCGTAGTTCACTACGATTGCACTATTAGTGAGGGTTGCGTTACAGCCTGATACTACGAGTCACTAGCCCGATTATCTCCCTACTAGAACGACCTGTATTATTGGATCACGGGCCTAACCACACTCCCTACTACATGCAAGCGAAAATTGTAAATTACTAACACACACAAAGCCTTCTTTCAAACTTTGCTTATTCTTTGTGTTTCTTCTTCTTTGAAAGTAGGAGCAAAATGCAACTGCGTCTTTAAAAATGTAAAAAATATTAAAAAAGGAGTTTAGCAGTTAAATTACAACTAAAACGCCTTGATCAGGAAAGTATATAGTTCTTATATTTGTTATTTAACAAGTGAAGTACTGGTTTGAATATTTTTGCACCAAATTGTTATAGCTTCAGAGGGACGAGCAAGTCAAGGAACCTTTAGGCAAATTGAATAAAATTATACTTTTGGAAATGTTCAGTAATAGAAATATGTATTTGAAGAATTTACTGATTATTGTGAACGTGAAAATTGTGCAATTTTGACTTATATTAAATAATAAAAAGCAAATCTAATAATACAAACAATTGTCTTTTCATAGTTAGCTATATATAAAGTTTGCGTCATTCATAACCATTGCGGCTTGCGTTTGCATTATACCTGACTGTTAGCGCTAACCAAATTTTTCATTATTGATAACGTGAGTGAAGAGTGCGGATTTATGTGGTTTTACATGCGCTAGAATGAGTTGCAGCATACGTACGTGTGCAAAAAACAGCAAACACACGGTTTAATTTAATTAATTTTTTTATATATTTTTCACTTTTAAATATGGATTTCAATAATGTAAACAACAACCCCATCATTGTCAGCCCATTTACTAGTATGAATCAACTTATGCCCCTTGAAAATTCTCTTTATATAGTCCATCAAAATATACGTAGTCTACGGCAAAACTTCGATTCCCTGTTGTGTAATATAGAAACATTTCCAGCTTACCCTGACATAATATTTGTGTCGGAAATTTGGATATATTCTAATGAAACGAGTTTTTATGATTTACCAAGCTATAACTTTTATGCAAATACCAATGACGACTATTCTGCAGGAGGTGTTGGGATTTTTGTGCGGGAAACGTTTGCATGTGAAGTTTCTAAGTACAGTTTGTTAAGTGCTGATATTTTAAAAGTCTTAATAAAAAGTCATAATAAGTTCCTGGCTTTAATTTGTGTTTACAGGCGTCATTCTGAGCCAAGTCAGGTCTTTCTGGAAGAATTTTCAAACTTTTTGAATACTGAAAATGCTAGTAATGGAGCTATATTGGGTGACTTAAATTTGGATTTAATGCAAATGAATGCAATAACTGAAGCTTACCTAGCCTTAATGGCTAGCAACGGATTTATTTCATATCTAAATGAGCCGACCAGAATTAGTTCTAGCACTTGTCTAGATCATATTTTCTGCCGATTCAGTAGCGTTTGTGCCTGCACTAGCATATATTGGAATTTGAATATAACTGATCACACTATGACTGGTATTAGGTTAGAGCATTTCTTGAGTCCTCAAAAGAAATCGAAGAACAAAATTAAAGTTAAGAGAATTAACTATTCAGCTTTGAATGAAAATTTGAGTAATGAGGACTGGGTTGATGGTTTTTCTGAAGGCGACATATCAAAAGCGTACTCCATTTTCTCAAGTAAGCTGCAGACTTACATACAGTTTTCTAGCTACACCTTTGTCCCTCAAAAATCCAATAATAAGCTCAAACCCTGGATCAGTGTTAACCTCATCAAGAAAATAAGGTTTAAAAATAATCTAGGTGAAAAATGTAGAAAGCATCCATTCAATCACTCCCCTTTTAGCTCGCTACAAAAAGTTATGCAAACATTTAAATAAGGATATTAAGGTACAGCGTGATACCTTCTTTCGTAACAGGCTTTTACGTTGTCGCGGGAACTACAAAAGGGAGTGGGGAGTAGTTAATAGTATTATTAACAGAAACAGCTCAGGTGGTGAGCAGGCTATTACTTTGCATGAAAATGGTAATATCATTGTTGATCCTCCTGTTGTTTCCCGTATATTTAATGATTTTTTTGTATCAGTTGGGTCTTCAAATACTTCTCCGTGCATGTGTATTATGTCCGGTGGTGACACATTTAGTTCAAGTAATAGCTTTGTATTTGAACCCTTCTCAGGCCTGGAGATTTTAAATATAATAAAAAATCTCGATAACTCCTCTTCCTGCGGACATGACGGAATTTCAAATATATTGTTGAAAAAAGCAGCTCTTAATCTTGTGGATGTTTTGAAATATTTATTTAATGCCAGTATTTACTCTGGAAAATTTCCCGATGATTTAAAATGTGCAATTATCGTTCCGTTATTTAAGAAGGGTACTAAGGAAGACAAAAATAACTATAGGCCTATATCATTGCTACCGTCAATTTCTAAGGTTTTTGAGAAAGGACTTAAAACTCGAATTATGCTCTTTCTGGAAAATAAGTGCTACTTTAGTTCGAGACAATTTGGTTTTAGAGCTGGTCGCCCAACAGAAGATGCTCTGTTAGAGTATTGCTCATTTATTGATAAGGAGTTAGACCAGAAAAGTACTGTCGCGACTCTTTTCGTTGATATCACCAAAGCATTTGATACAGTGGACCATCCCATTTTACTAAACAAGTTATACTGTGCGGGTTTTCGTGGATTTATTTATAAATGGTTTGAGTCTTATCTCGCTGCGAGGGTACAACGAGTGAAAGTTTGCGGATCCCTTAGTATTGCGATTGCCTATGGTTCACCGAACACATTTGATCTGGTATCTAGTATAAATCATGATGTACACCTTTTAAGAACTTG
This sequence comes from Sphenella marginata, assembly GCA_951509765.1. NCBI lineage: Eukaryota > Metazoa > Arthropoda > Insecta > Diptera > Tephritidae > Sphenella > Sphenella marginata. The sequence continues at coordinate 95,486,156 of OX608078.1, forward strand.
GTTTGCAAAACACAAGCTCGTTGTTAGCAATAAAACAAAAGCAATGTCTCTTAGTTTAAACGGAAGGAAAAATCCTGACGTTAGCGTTATTTTTCATTCTTCCTCTTGCGCACGCTTTGTTCTACATGAGCACTCGTGTCATGAGACTGTATCAGGGACGTTCAACTCGCTTGAGCCCTGTAGTAACAATTGTTTCGCAATAGAAGTTGTGGAAACTTTTCAATATTTAGGTGTAACAGTCGATCAAAACATGAACTGGGGTAGTCACATATCCCGTCTGAAGCAATATCTTTTATCTTCACTGCGCTGTTTCTATCGTTTGAGAACTTGTTGCTCTAATGATACCCTTAAAACGGTTTATTATGCGCTTATTCATTCAAAACTTCTTTATGGTATCAGCTGTTGGGGGGGTTCTTCCCTTAACAAAATTCAACCTATACAAGTCTTGCAAAAATGTGTAATTAGAAAAATTCTTAATGTTAATCGACTTCATGCTTCAAGAGAGCTTTTCAGAAGTTTCTAGATTCTTCCAGTCCGTGACCTATTTTATTTTAAAGTTCTAAAAATTTTTTTTGTTAGGTGTGGATACCTACATAGTATGAGGTCAGATAATTATAATCTGAGAAGTAATTCTCATCCTACAGTAGTTGTACCTGCATCGAGAACCACACACTCTACTAAATTTTATACAATAGTGTCACGAAAACTATTCAATGCCCTTCCTGCCGAAATTCGGGAAATAAGAAATCTTCATCAGTTTTTGAAAAGCGTAAAATCTTTTCTTTTAATATTCTCGTACGATGAAATCGAAGCTTTGCTAAGGACTATCTCGTAAATACTTTTTATATTGTAAATTCGGTTTATCTTTCAAGTTAGGCCCCCTGCAAAGACGTTCTGGTAAAATGACCGGAAGCGCTCCCGAAAGTTTCCGAATTTTTCCCATCATTTTAACATTGGTGCCTATTATGAGTTTAATTCGATCTTCGACGGTGGTCGAAAATGCTCAACGAAAAAATTCTCATTTGGTATTATGAGCTGTATTCGGTAAATACTTGCGCTATTGTGAATTTCGGTCGTTTCAACTGTTCACAGTAGTACATCTTTTATCAGCTGTGATTAAAAAAATAAATCATCTAAACAAACAAAATAAATTACCGATCAAATATATGAGCAAAATTGATACAGAAAAGAAAAATATGACTACGACAGAGTTATGGTTCGAAGATTCATCGGATGATGAAGAAAGCGTACTAGAACTAGCAAGAAACAGAAAGCGATTAAGAGATGCATCCAAAAAGTAGAAGATAAATACAAAAAACTTACATTTTTAGTAATTTTAAAAGAATTCGATACAGCGTCGAAAGAAAATGCTATTCGTTGAAAAAATAGATACACACCGAAAATTTCGTAAGCGATGCGCTAACCATAATATGAATTTGAAATTCGATTTTCGATGTTCGATAACCAACGAAGATCGAATGCAGCTCATAATAAGGGCCATTGCTGTCAGTAGATTTTTTTACCGGTCCATTTCACATGTTCCTATGTGTGAGGTTTAACAATTGTTTTGCATCTCGCTCTTCCTCATTTATTCTGGCATAAGGCTTACTGCTCACACCGTCACAGCTACAAGTCATATGACTAATCATGTTACGGGAAAAATTACAACAATTTTACCGGCATGCAAATAGTCATTTTACTAGCATTATAAGGCTTATTTTACGAGTAATTTTATCGTTATTTTACTTGTATAATGACCGTAATTTTATCATTTTTTACCAGGTAAAATGACGATAATTTTCTAAAATTTTTACCTATCCCAAATTGTAATAAAACACATAATTTTATAAAATGTAGTTTATTATACATATATCAATTTCAACCAAAAATGAATAATAGACATTAAATCTAATAGTGTTTTAGCTTTAATAAATAAACAGGTACGTTTTAAAAAGGCACATACTTCAGTAATTAACACTTCTAAAAATAAACATAAATACAATTCAATTCCTTTTTTAGTTTTTTTCAAGTCTTTACTTTTAATAACATAGGCCCCTATTATGATAAAAATTCGATCTTCGACTGTGATCGAAAAAGTTGATCGAACGAATTTTCATTTGGTATTACCACAGCCATTCGACAAGAACTGGCGTCATTGTGAATTTCGATGTTTTTATCTGTTCACAATAACACATTTCTGTCAGCTGTTATTAAGTAAAAAAAATGTTAAAACTTTCCATCCAACGTCAAGTGTAAAAACACGTCCAAAAATCTAGGTAGAGGTATCAATAGACGCGTCTTCACCTCCGTAACAATGATCTGGAGGGGGTAATCCGATATTTTTTAGAATTTTGCGAGATATTTCCAGTTAAAGTTCACAATTTTTTTGTCATTTTCATGTGGTTGTTGTAATCACATTACCCTGTGAGAAAAGGGTGGCACGCGGAAGGACATCACCGTGGCGGTAGCCACGGCTATGGCAACCACCCGGAGTTGGAATGGCGTAGCCCAGGGTTATTTTTTGAAGCGCGGCCGAAGGCCGCCTACGCGGAAAGGTGTTCTGCACATAAAAAAACGTGGATTGGGCCCCGAATTGGGGATCCGACCCAGGTCAATTTTCACTAATAACGGAGGTCAAGACGCGTCTTTTGATACCTCTCTGAACATTTTTGGACGTGTATTAACGCTGACGTTGGATGGAAAGTACTGCCAAAAAAATTAAGAGATCAAAACAAATCAAGTGCGGTATTATTTATCTATTTTTGTGAAGACAAACCAAAAAAATATGTGGTTCGATAGTTCATCAGAGGAAGAGGAGAGCTTACTGGAACTAGCCAGAATTAGAAAACGTTTGAGGGATGCCTCCAATCCTTTGGAAATGAATACAGCTGTATACGTATATCTTTAAAAAAGTTAATCAGTTTGTAAAAATAATAAAAATTTTTATAGATTTACAAATAATTTTAGATTGCAATTTTCGCCAGGTTAGTATTTTTTTCCATTATTTAAAGCAATGTTTCCAGCTGTTTCTTTGTACTAAGGACCTTTGACCTTTATACAATAAATGAAAATAGATAAATATTTGCATTATAAATCAAAAAAGTAAAAGATAAATGCAAAAACTTATATTTCTTAGCAATTGTATAAAAATTCGATACAGGATCGACAGCAAAATTATATTCGATCAAATAATACATAGATACACAACGAAAATTTCGACAGCGATGAGCTACTCGTAATACGAATTTGAAATTCGATTTTCGATCTTCGATAGCCAGCGAACATCGAACACCGAAAAATGCTCATAATAGGGGCCATAGTTGGTAGAAAAAAATTAACATTAATTTTCAACCAATTTAATTCATTTTAGTTTTTAACAACTTATTAATAACGTTAAGTTTAAAAAGGTACATACATATTTGAGTATTTAATACATTGTCATTTTTCCAGTCTTTTTTATTTTTAAAAAATAAACATTAATTTTCAACCATTTTAATTCATTTTAGATTTTAACAACTTAGTAGGAACGTTTTAACTATTTTAGTAATGTATAAAAATAAGTATAATAATAAGTATTTTGTTATATTATCATTTATTTGATTAATTATTTTATTATTAACATTTTTTTTTTGTATTTGATAATTTTATTGTTTATTGTTTGATTATTATATTATTTACGTTTGTTTTGTTAATTTTTATTATTTATATTTATATGTTTTAGTATTAAGTTATATTATCATTTATTAAGAGTTATTATTTAAATAGACTGGTTCAGCTTGGTTCCAATAAACCTCCGCTGTTTGAGCCGACTGTGGCTACGATCCACCGACTTTCTTACGGTTTGTTATGGAAACGCGTCAAAATGGAGCAGTAAGGAAGGCGGTCGGCATGATATCAAGGTCGCACTGTGGCTAGTCATGTCGGCTGGGGTGGGCTCTTGCCAACCTTACCGTCCTGCGCCATAAACAGAGAAAGGTCAAAATCATGCCTTTTAAACGCGGGGAAAACGCAAAAAACCGCGTCAAAACAACTTTTAAAACAACATCCGGTTAAACCCGGATGCCACGGACAGACCGTTGACATTTAAAACATTCAAAATTTCAAAAATTCAAAAACTCAAGGAAACCAAAAAAAAACGGGCGAAAAAAAAAATATTCAAATTAACCGAAAAAAACTAAACCAAAAAAAAATTTAAATAAAACGCCTGGCAACAAAAAAAAAAACAGTAAATTGAAACAAAAAAAAAAGCCTGAAAATCAAAACGAATCGGAAACGACCGATTACCAGACCTGAAAAAGAAAAGTACATAAACAATGAGTCAAAGAAATAAGGCCGAACATAAAAGGGGGCGCCGCTGGTGTCGATGCGACGCCCGGTGCTTGGCCCACCCTCATCCATGGCCATCGATGCACCTGGTTTCGATGGCCCCTTACCTAACATCGTACTGCCTTCTAATTAAATGGAGACGTCAGCATTCCCATATAAGTTATAATGTTTATTTACAATGCATTTTCAAAATTGTGGTAAATATAGTTAATTATAATAATTTTAGTTTAGGTATATACCCTCCTCGTTTTATTTTATTTTCCTTCTTATTCCCTATTTTCTCTTTATAAATTGCATTTCTATTCTTTGAATTGTATTCTTGGTTGAAAATTACGAAAATTTTAAAATTTCCTTTTTCATGTATTTTACCCTGTCTTTGCTTATTTATTTATATTTTTGTTTTGTTTGCTTATTCTTATTATTGTTATATTATTATTATTATTGTTATGTTATTTTATTATTTATTTATCATCATGTTATTTTATTGGCGGCCTTTATTTTGTTAATAAGTGTAGTTGGTTTAATTACTTATTTATGCATTTGATTTATTTGATCAAAACATTTGTAAGTATTTATTTATATTTTATGTATTTATGTATTTAATGTAATTTATTTTATTTTATGTATTTAAATTTATTTAATTTTAGGTATTTTAAATTTTATTTTTATTTTATGTATTTAGTTTCATTTTTATTTTATGTATTTAGTTTTATTTTTATTTTATATATTTAGTTCTGTCTTAGGTGACATATTTTGTTCTATGCTATGTTATTTATTTTATTTCATCTTATTTTATTTTATTTATTTTATTTAATCTTATTTTGTTTTAAGGTATGTTTAATTATATTTTATTTTATGTATTTTATTCTATCCTATTTTCCCTATTATTATTTGTATTATTCTATTTTATTTTATTTTAAGTATATTACTTTTGGGGTTTATTTGTACTACAAATAGCTTTTATTTTTACAAATAACTTTTTATTTTTAAAAGCTTGTTTCTACTTTAAATATTTAATTAGCGCATTTTTCCTTTTCTTAACTTAACTTCTTAATTTTTAACTCATTATTAATTTTTTTATTTTTTTTTTAAACTTATTTATTTATACAATCCTTTTCCATCTTTTTTTTTCTATTTCAGATTTCATTTTCTCCTAGCTAGCCCTATTCTTATGCAATTATGCCTTGCCTTTTCTACTATCTCCTTATTTAACTATGATTTAACCCTTATAGCTAAGTTACATCCTATCGTTTAACAAATTAATTAGGTTCAATTTTATTTATTAGTAATAAGGTTTGGTCTCACCCATTTGGTCCGTAGGCCACTGGTGGGGCGCTACTGTTGTCGTTGTTGGTGCTTGTGCGGCGGGCCTATAAGTGGGCGGCCCCCGTTGTTGTCACTGCTGGTAGTTGTTGTTGTTGTCGTTGCCGGTGTTACAACCGGTTGCCGTTGTTGTTACAGGTGTTTGTTGTTGCCGGTGTTGTCGATGCTGGTTGTTGATGGTACTATTGTTGTTGCGGCGGGCCTATATGAGGCGGCCCCCGTTGTTGTCACTGCTGGTAGTTGTTGTTATAGCTGGTGGTGTTGTCTATACTGGTGATGTTGTCTATGCCGGTTGATGTTGTCAATGCCGGTTGATGTTGTCAGTGCTGGTGATATTGTCGATGCTGGTGTTGTACACAAATTTTTGATTTGCTTTGTATTTTTAGGTCGCTTCAAAAACTGGAACACACGCGGCTGTAATGAAAAATACTATATTAAGTCTAGTCGCTTTCAAATCGTTGTATCTTCAAGGTTTCAACTTACCAGTTAGTCCTATATTGGGTGAACCAACCCAGTCTGTGCTAATTGCATGTCTCGTCTTCAGTAGTGTTCTGTTAATTAATGTCCAAAATGCTATTAAACGAAGCATGTAGTTGCACCGTGATGACGACCCAGAATGTGCCAAGTGTGTGCGCAACGCATGAGAGTATTTTACGAGTATGGTCACTTATGTTTTTTTTCCTTTTTATTGCTTGAATTTAGTTTGGTTTTTGTATTTTTCAATCAATATTGAAACTAGCATATACATACATATGTATATATGTTGTATTTATGAGGATATCTTGGATTTTTTTGGGTGATATTTTTGCCCATTAACTCTAGTTATCCTCTCTACCTCGAATGCTATTTCAATTTATGGATTTAATAATTTACCACTTTATTTAGTTACGCAAAGGTAAAGTAGAAGCACACTAGGCTTTAAGAAAAAAAACTACGACTGCTTTTGTAGTTGGCTGATTTTCAGCATTACATATGACGCACACACTGATTTTTCCCTTGCAAAATGTATTAATACAACTTTGACTGTAATACAGCCCAAAGGTGAAGACTAACTCACTGAATTTGAAATTTTACACTTTTTGATGGCTGTTGAGATAACTAAACAATTGTTCTGGTTTTGTATTTAAGGGGTATCACTTAAAATTTTTCACGACACATCACGACCGGTTGCACCAAAAAATTTTCACATTTGAATGGTCGAATGCCGGTGATGCCGCTATAGGGAAAATTTCCAATCAACTGCGACTGCGCAATGGAAAAGTTCCGTTGCCCAGTCTGACATGGCGTGATCGTTGCCAGGTGGGACACTACGATTGGTGGTTGCCATCAGGGTTCGGACTTTTATTACTATTTTAAGGACCCTATTGCACTACTAAATTTAGTAAAAGTACAGTACTCATTCCGAAACAAAAAAAAACCAGGCCTTATGCTATTGAAATTAACGTAGAAGATATGATTTTACAACTGTTTAGTAGATTTTATGATAGTTAATCTGTAGACATTACTTAAAGTGAAAGTTCGGTAATTACACTTTTACTTTAAGGCTTTAAAGAAAAGGAATTTAGTACTTTTACTTTTACTACTCTTTTGTTCTTTAGTTAGTTTAAAGGTGAATTTTCACGTATGGAACAAAAGTGGAAATTACAGAATATTGACAATGATTAATTATTTTACGCGAAAGTTTGAAGTCAGGGAAAAATTTAACTTATCTACAAAAAAATCATGTTATGGTAATATTAAATGGGAACATAAAGCGTAGTAGATTTGTGTAAAGTGCATTTAGTATTGAAATTACTACAACTTTAACTAAGTCCGAACCCTAAAGGCACGCTTTCGTTGGCGCGCGAAAAAAGGAAGGTTCTAGAACTTATGTTTGGTGTGTTCCCTTGGTGGTCCGCGGAACCCGACGTTACTGGGTTTTAGGGTAGATGACACATGAAACTCCTTGTCCGACCCGGCCATGGATAATACTATAATACACGAATATTGACGCCGTTAAAATGGTTAAACTTCCACCTTACAAATGCTTTTTACCAATTACTAATACTTATTGTCCACTTTGGTTGCACCTTGTTTTGGCGATATGATGAGTTATCCATCGAGTCAAGGTCAGGAATCAGGACGGGATTCCATGTGTCTCCCACCCCACTAATTGATGAATTAATATAAGTTACCCAATGATATAGGTTAATTTAACCTACAAGAAATAAATGATATTTACCTATGTCAAATGCCCATTTAATTCACTGTCATTTTTCGGGCAATCTGGTTTACCCTACTTTTTTTATTTCTGGCCACACCGAGAACACACCAACCACTTGTTTGTCTGGAAATTACAAATTCCGTTAATGGTGCCTTTTTCCATTTTATGGAACATTTGGTGCTGCCACCTCGGCCAAAATCACGCCACTTCCCAGAATCTATCGATTTATGTCAAACCGCAGTGTGAACCTAAACTGTCACCTATCCAACCGCAGTGAGTCATACCAATCAAATTCAATAAGAGAAAAAATGACTATAAGTTGGAAGTAGACCATAACAGACCTGCTTCGCTTCGAAGACCGGTCAATGAAGCGAACAGGAAAAAGGTATACTTGCAAGAAAGCCATTTCGGAATAAAAAAAAAGAAACGTGGGGCACGACTCACCCCTAGATAAGAGTCTCTAGTTCTACCACAAGCTAGCCGGGCACAGAAGATCCGCCAGTAAGGAGATAAATTGAAGTATTTTGTTTCGTAGTTCAAAACGCATTGCGGCGAAGGGAAGTTTTTATAGTGGTTTGGCCCCCACAGAAGTTAGGCTTGAGAAAAACGGAGAATTTAATTTTGTTTCTTAGTTAACATGCTTCGCGGCGGTAGACATTTGTTATTGGAGAACTCGTCAAAACTCCGAAAGAGATAGTTCCAGTGGTTTCACCCCCACGGAAGGTTAAAGAAAAAGAACCGGAGAAGCGGGTTTCATATTCGATAAATATTCATCCGGTAGACATTTTGATTATGGAGAACTCGTCAAAACTCCGAAAGACAATCCGGTTATCAGGATTGCCAGGTTATCCACTGCTCCCGGTGGAAGCACATGTGGACTCCCTTCTAGGTCAATGCTCGGGGAGAATACTGGGCGAGTTGTCCCCGACTGCCAAAACGCCCAGATGGAAATGCAAGGTAGAAAAAAAAATAAATAAAAAAAAAATGTCAAAATTTTGTTTATTGTGGACGAATATCCGAAGCATGGAAACGCCCTATCAATTTCCCCGTCAGATCTTCCAAGTCATACAACGCATTGCCTATTTTTCGACGGACTCGACACTTAAGGTATTTCGGCAGGAATTTAGCGTTTATGCCTTGTTTAAAGTTACTCAAAGCAAAATTTTTTCTAAAAACTTCCTGACCTTCCCTATAGTTCACTAGTCTAGAGCGTTTGTTATATACTCTTACCGCCCTATCTTTTGCTGCATCTAAATTTCTACGAATTTTTTCGCGAATATTTGACAATTTATCAGCCCTAGTTACTATTGGGATTTCATCTTGCGCCAGAGCGCCGAGTTTATCTAATATGTTGTATGCCGATGCATGCTGAATCATGTTCTGACCGTATAATGCAAAGTATGGAGAGCACTGAATTGAGGTATGAAAGTCACTTCTTAAAACTGATAGTATTTCGGGTATATGTCTATCCCAGTCAGTATGATCCTGTTTATCCTTCAGAAAAACTCTTATTTTTGAAACAATTTCCCTATTTACGCGTTCAGACGCGTTAGCCTGCGGTGAGTATAGCCCTGTCTTAATGTGGGTTACCCCGTAATTTTCTAAAAATTGCTTCATATCCTTCGAGATAAACTGTCTACCGTTGTCGCTGTGGATATACTGAGGGACCCCTACAGTTGGAAAAATTTCAGAAGTGAAGTAATTCATAACGTTTACCGTCGTCGCTCTCTGCATGGGCTTCAACCAAACATACTTTGAAAAATGGTCCAATAAAATGAAAAGGAATTGATTTCGACGCTTCGATCTCGGATATGGCCCCAGGAAATCGCAGTAGAACCGCTGAAATGGTCTTTCCGAAGTAAAAGCATTCGCTATGGGTGGCCTGGCTTGTTGATTTGTTGCTTTTACCGTTTTGCAAATGTCGCACCTGCGTACATACTCCCGGACGTCCTTAGCTTGGCTTGGCCAGAAGTATTTCTGCCGAACGCGCTCCAAAGTTTTCTGCCACCCTCCGTGGTAGCTCCTGTTCGCATCGTGCGCAAGTCGTATTGCCTCCTTCATCAACCCAGTCGGTAACCATAACCGCCATAGCGAATGCTCCTCATCCTCCACACCTTTACGAAATTTAACCCTTTTGAAAACTACGCCCTCGTTTACACGTAAATCCGGTAGTGCCTCTTTGTTATCTAAAATGGTTCGGACTAGATCCGAATATGCGGCACTTGCAAATTCTGGCAACTCTAAATCTATTTCGTGAGGTGTGTTCGGATAGGTCAGCGCGTCTACATCGAAGCGCGATAAGGCATCCGGTACAATATTCAGGGTTCCCTTGCGATGTTCCATTCTAAAGTCATATCTCTGAAGCAGAAGCGACCACCTAGCCAATCTACCACTCAAATCCTTTTGAGTCATCAACCACTTGAGGCTCGAATGGTCTGTAATAATACGAAATGGCAGACCCTCAATGTATGGACGAAAGCGTTTGACACTGACTATGGCTGCTAGGCATTCCAGTTCGGTCACGGTATAATTGCGCTGAGCATTGTTAAGCTTTTTTGAGACGAACGCTATTGGATGCTCAGCGCCCTCGTCGTCGATCTGGAACAGCACACCACCCACACCTATTTTGGACGCATCGCACTGAATAACAAATTCTTTCGAGAAATCGGGTTGGGCCAGGACAGGAGCGGAGCTCAAGGCTACCTTCAGCTTTTCGAAAGCCTCTATTGCCTCAGGGGTAAGTTTGAATGGACCTAGCTTTTTCCGAAGGCAATCGGTCAAAGGGCCTGCTAAATCAGCAAAATTTGTAATAAACGCCCTATACCAATTCGCCATACCTACAAACCTACGTACCTGCCTCGGAGACTTCGGGATTGGAAAACTTTTAACTGCTTCTATCTTCCCTGGGTCTACCTTCAAGCACCCGCTACCTATCAAGTACCCTAAATATCGAATTTCCTTCTGACAAAATTTGCTCTTCTTTACGTTAATTGTAAGGCCCGCGTCCCTCAAACACTTTGCTACCTCTGCCAACAAGCTCAGGTGGTCCTCAAAGTTAGTGCTGCATACCATCAGGTCATCCAAGTAGACAAAAACATTCTCCCGTAACCGCGAAGGAATGGCCTTGTCCATCAGCCTGCTCATCGTCTGCGGTCCGTTACATAACCCAAATGGCATCACTTTGAAGTGGTAGAGAGGCTTCCCCGGAACTGCGAACGCTGTCTTTTCTTTCGATGATTCCGTCAATTTGATTTGAAAGAACGCGTCCTTCAGGTCGATACCACTGATGAAATGGGTATCCTTCAACCTACTCAATAGCCCATTAATATGCGGCAACGGGTATGAGTCCTTTTTAGTAACCGCGTTGACTTTTCTGGAATCAATACAAAGCCGGACCTTCCCTGGTTTCCGGACCAACACCACAGGACTACACCACGGCGAGTTCGATTCCTCGATAACCCCCATTTCGAGCAGCCTATCTATCTCACTAAAAGCTTCGGCTTGCCTCGGTGGTGAAAGAGGGAAATGCTTGCTCTTTATTGGAACCGCGTCGCCCGTGTCAATATGGTGTTCGACTAGCTTTGTTTGACCCAGACCTAACTTCTCAAATGACGGAAACGTCTCTACTACGTTCTGCAGCTCGACCTTCTGCTTGGTTGTTAAATCATGGAAATTATGTCCTTGTTCCCTCTCTTCGCTAATCTCTAAACATGCTACACTAGGAAATATATCAGGCGCTAACGCGAAAGCTCTCCAAAAATCAACTCCGAAATACGCTTCTTGAAGAAGCGAAGGAACAAGGTAAAAACGTATGGTTTTGGTAATATTTTTGAAAGTCACAGGTAAGGAAACAGAACCTAGTATTTTCTGCTTGGCGCCACCCGCCGTGTATACAAAAGCCTGTAGTGGGTGGTACTTAAGCCCAATCGAATCCAAAAACTCTTCACAGTCCTTCCCGAGGATAGAGACATTAGCACCCGAGTCCAGCAGGCCTACTATAAAACTGTTTTCTATCTTTATTCGCACCAGAGGCCTTTCGTCCTCTGTGAGAACTAAGGTGGTGCTTTGCAAAAGTTTACGCTCCTGTACTCGATTATTGTATCTCTTCCTACATCTTACAATATCGTCCGATACGAATGACTCTGGATTGTTTCCGAAAATTCTTGACCTAACTAGCTCGTAACTGGTAACCCTCTGTTCCAAACTAGGTGGAAAATGCGCTTGACAAGCAACATCTCTGCTATGACTTTTCAAAATGTGAACTGGCTTTGAAATATGAGCTGATGGCCCTGGACTATCAGAATCTGAGCTATTGGAGCTATCTGAACTATCAGGAAAAGTTACTAAAATGTTGGGTTGTTTCGTCGCAAGAGTGCCACTACTCCTTGAAAGTTCACCACTTCCATGGCGCTCACTGCTCGCGAAGGTTTCAGCACTCGAGGCGACTCCTCGGGCACTGGCTGATATGGGGGCTATGGCACCGAACGAGTTTCCCCCATCTTCTCGCTCGAATATTGGTTTCCCTGCCGGCGATGGTCCTTTGGACATTTTGGGGTATACACGCCTCTATGCCCGCACTTAAAGCAAAAAGGGTTCCTAATAGGTTCCTCACAATACATATACGAATGCCCCATGGCTTGACAATTCCAACACTGGATTCCTGAATAGTCCGGTTTCCTATTGCGCCGATACTCCAACGCCTCAATCTGCGGGTCAGCTTCGCAATCCTCGCCTTCCATCCTCCTATCAGGTGTCATCGCTCGAGCCTCATTAACATGTCTTCCGGTATAAGTTGTTCCCAGAATCTTGCTCTCCCTCAGCACTTGTTCACCTTTTCGTGCTATATCGCGTAGATCATGCAATGTCCTCGCCTCTGCGTTGAACAGCATAAGTTTCAGGCTACTGTTGACGTTCCGTTTTATTATGTCAATCAGTAGGGCTTCTGACATTGGCTCCCGAAGACGCGCGTTAAGTGCTACTATGTCAGTGTGGAACACATCGTATGACTCACTCAGCTTCTGCTTCCGCATTGAGATCTCCATCATGATCTCGTGGTCACTTTTCAATGTTCCAAACTCACGCTTCAAGGAATAACACAAAAAAGGGTAATTCGCATTTGGGTTCTGCTTGGTGAACAGCCAGTACCATTCCTCGGCCCGCCCTGACAGAAATAGATGAAAACTTGCCATAAGCTGGTCATCAGAACACTGAGTCCGCTCACACAAGGTGTCTAACTTAAATAAAAAATCCGCAACGCTCCCAGTACCATCGAAGGAGACCTTCCACTCCTGTGGCTTCACCGCCATGTTGTTCGAAACGATGTGGGCTTGGTTACTAACAAAGGTCTGGGCCCGGTTCCTTTCATCCCTATTGGGGTTCCTCGAATAGGTCGCACCGCCCTGCGACGATGTCACTGCAGCGTTAAGTAAGTCCATATTCTCCCTGATCGTCCTCATTTCGCTACGCATCTCCTCCTGAGAAGTCCTGAACAGCTGATGTAACACGTTCACCCACGAGTCTTCAGGAGGGGCCTCGACAATATTCCGCGGAGTTCGCCTATCACCTAAAGTGTTAAGAGGTACAGAGTTTTGTAGCAAAACTTCAGATGCCTCCTGTATACCTGACAACACGTTAGTGGAAGGGTCAAAAATATTCTGCATGGGGTCTGCGGCCATGGACGAGTCAAGGATATTAGTACTAGCCGGTCTATCCATCTTGTGGTTGGAAGCAGGGTTCAAAACTGTCCCGGTCGGATCTCCTCTACCCGGAGTACCTACTGGAGAATGCATCACTAAAGGCCGATTTGTGGGCTGTTTTGGAAATGCCCCTCTACCCTGACCTCTAGGTTTACCCCCACTTCCTCGGTTAGAATTTCTAGTAGTCATGCGTTCAGCTGACTGTTCCATGTCTACTAAGAATATGGCTATCTAAGAAAAATCGGTCAATAAAAAAAAATCTAAGTATCGGTTTCGGTTACAAGGGGCGGTTGGAAGGCACAAGGTCAAAATTCACCCTCCCTACCCTATAATACCGACGATTCGCGTAAAAAAAAAGAAAAGCAATAATAATGTCTATCAAATCTTAAGTCGCTAATCGTAACGACTTTTTCGAAAAAAAATATAGTAACGTTTTCAAAAAAAAAAATATATATACGTGTACAATATACGCTGAAAGAAAGTTTGATTAGTAAATATACGTTTAAAAATCAAAAGCAATGAAATACGATGTGTAGTTTGAAAAATGTATGTATATGTATTTAAATGTTCAATGGGAATGCTGACATCCCATCATTAGAAGGCATAGGTGTAATGGAAAAAAAATATTAAACATAAAACATTTGACAAGGACATATCCAGGTACACCTACCGCAATGCAGGGGTGGTCTTAAGGACACCTCGCCCTGATACATGTGGGTATACCATGGCGAAAATTTTGAAAAAGCTAAACTTATTTGGACTACAGTACTCCCGACCGCAATGCAGGGGCTGCTAAAGGCTGCCACCTGAGACTTGCCGAGGCACTGTAGACCGCAATTGACAAAAAAAGAAATCTGAAAATTTATTTTACTTTACACCTCTTCAGCTGCGCCGCAATGAAAGGATTCGGTTAGGTACCGCATTTCCCCAGACTTGCGCAGTTGAAAAAGTTCAAACTTATTAGGACTCCAGCACTCCCGACCGCAATGCAGGGGCTGCTAAAGGCTGCCGCCTGAGACTTGCCGAGGTGCTGTAGACCGAAAATGACAAAAAAACTGAAAATCTAGGTTCTACCCCTCCTCAGCTGCGCCGCAATGAAAGGATGCAGCTAGATGCCGCATTTCCCCAGACATGCGCAATTGAAAAGAGGGTTATTCGGTTCCCCACTCCTCCTTCCGCAATGCAGGGGTTGCTGAAGGCTGCCACCTGAGACTGGTTAGAGGAGTGGAGATACCTATACAAGAAAAAAAAATGCGTACAAAAAAAACAAAGACCAAAACAAAACACACGTTCGGCAAAACGAAAAGTTAAAAAATCCCTGAAAACTCTAAACCCCACTTAGCGGACATATTTATTTTTCCCGAAGCCGACATCGGACAACAGACCCGGGACAAAAAAAATGTATATTACAAAAAACTAAGTGCGTTTAGCACTGCCTCACCGGGTGAAAATGCAAAAACTTCCGGTGGACATGACGTTAAGTCTCGTGGAGCCCTCAGCTACTGAACCCGAAGACCCATCCGGACGACCTGGTCAGTCCCACCATCCCGTCGCAACGCAGGTGGCGGCTACTGGGCCTGCCTACCTGGGACATACGAGATGGTGAAACCTCACAAATCGACCAGAAAAGTCATCGAGGCCAGCGCCTCGGGCCCCACGTTGGGCGCCATCTGTTATGGTTTGCTGGGCGCCATATGTTACGGACCCCGCAAGCCAAAACGTTGGGCGCCATCTGTTATGGAAACGCGTCAAAATGGAGCAGTAAGGAAGGCGGTCGGCATGATATCAAGGTCGCACTGTGGCTAGTCATGTCGGCTGGGGTGGGCTCTTGCCAACCTTACCGTCCTGCGCCATAAACAGAGAAAGGTCAAAATCATGCCTTTTAAACGCGGGGAAAACGCAAAAAACCGCGTCAAAACAACTTTTAAAACAACATCCGGTTAAACCCGGATGCCACGGACAGACCGTTGACATTTAAAACATTCAAAATTTCAAAAATTCAAAAACTCAAGGAAACCAAAAAAAAACGGGCGAAAAAAAAAATATTCAAATTAACCGAAAAAAACTAAACCAAAAAAAAATTTAAATAAAACGCCTGGCAACAAAAAAAAAAACAGTAAATTGAAACAAAAAAAAAAGCCTGAAAATCAAAACGAATCGGAAACGACCGATTACCAGACCTGAAAAAGAAAAGTACATAAACAATGAGTCAAAGAAATAAGGCCGAACATAAAAGGGGGCGCCGCTGGTGTCGATGCGACGCCCGGTGCTTGGCCCACCCTCATCCATGGCCATCGATGCACCTGGTTTCGATGGCCCCTTACCTAACATCGTACTGCCTTCTAATTAAATGGAGACGTCAGCATTCCCATATAAGTTATAATGTTTATTTACAATGCATTTTCAAAATTGTGGTAAATATAGTTAATTATAATAATTTTAGTTTAGGTATATACCCTCCTCGTTTTATTTTATTTTCCTTCTTATTCCCTATTTTCTCTTTATAAATTGCATTTCTATTCTTTGAATTGTATTCTTGGTTGAAAATTACGAAAATTTTAAAATTTCCTTTTTCATGTATTTTACCCTGTCTTTGCTTATTTATTTATATTTTTGTTTTGTTTGCTTATTCTTATTATTGTTATATTATTATTATTATTGTTATGTTATTTTATTATTTATTTATCATCATGTTATTTTATTGGCGGCCTTTATTTTGTTAATAAGTGTAGTTGGTTTAATTACTTATTTATGCATTTGATTTATTTGATCAAAACATTTGTAAGTATTTATTTATATTTTATGTATTTATGTATTTAATGTAATTTATTTTATTTTATGTATTTAAATTTATTTAATTTTAGGTATTTTAAATTTTATTTTTATTTTATGTATTTAGTTTCATTTTTATTTTATGTATTTAGTTTTATTTTTATTTTATGTATTTAGTTCTGTCTTAGGTGACATATTTTGTTCTATGCTATGTTATTTATTTTATTTCATCTTATTTTATTTTATTTATTTTATTTAATCTTATTTTGTTTTAAGGTATGTTTAATTATATTTTATTTTATGTATTTTATTCTATCCTATTTTCCCTATTATTATTTGTATTATTCTATTTTATTTTATTTTAAGTATATTACTTTTGGGGTTTATTTGTACTACAAATAGCTTTTATTTTTACAAATAACTTTTTATTTTTAAAAGCTTGTTTCTACTTTAAATATTTAATTAGCGCATTTTTCCTTTTCTTAACTTAACTTCTTAATTTTTAACTCATTATTAATTTTTTTATTTTTTTTTTAAACTTATTTATTTATACAATCCTTTTCCATCTTTTTTTTTCTATTTCAGATTTCATTTTCTCCTAGCTAGCCCTATTCTTATGCAATTATGCCTTGCCTTTTCTACTATCTCCTTATTTAACTATGATTTAACCCTTATAGCTAAGTTACATCCTATCGTTTAACAAATTAATTAGGTTCAATTTTATTTATTAGTAATAAGGTTTGGTCTCACCCATTTGGTCCGTAGGCCACTGGTGGGGCGCTACTGTTGTCGTTGTTGGTGCTTGTGCGGCGGGCCTATAAGTGGGCGGCCCCCGTTGTTGTCACTGCTGGTAGTTGTTGTTGTTGTCGTTGCCGGTGTTACAACCGGTTGCCGTTGTTGTTACAGGTGTTTGTTGTTGCCGGTGTTGTCGATGCTGGTTGTTGATGGTACTATTGTTGTTGCGGCGGGCCTATATGAGGCGGCCCCCGTTGTTGTCACTGCTGGTAGTTGTTGTTATAGCTGGTGGTGTTGTCTATACTGGTGATGTTGTCTATGCCGGTTGATGTTGTCAATGCCGGTTGATGTTGTCAGTGCTGGTGATATTGTCGATGCTGGTGTTGTACACAAATTTTTGATTTGCTTTGTATTTTTAGGTCGCTTCAAAAACTGGAACACACGCGGCTGTAATGAAAAATACTATATTAAGTCTAGTCGCTTTCAAATCGTTGTATCTTCAAGGTTTCAACTTACCAGTTAGTCCTATATTGGGTGAACCAACCCAGTCTGTGCTAATTGCATGTCTCGTCTTCAGTAGTGTTCTGTTAATTAATGTCCAAAATGCTATTAAACGAAGCATGTAGTTGCACCGTGATGACGACCCAGAATGTGCCAAGTGTGTGCGCAACGCATGAGAGTATTTTACGAGTATGGTCACTTATGTTTTTTTTCCTTTTTATTGCTTGAATTTAGTTTGGTTTTTGTATTTTTCAATCAATATTGAAACTAGCATATACATACATATGTATATATGTTGTATTTATGAGGATATCTTGGATTTTTTTGGGTGATATTTTTGCCCATTAACTCTAGTTATCCTCTCTACCTCGAATGCTATTTCAATTTATGGATTTAATAATTTACCACTTTATTTAGTTACGCAAAGGTAAAGTAGAAGCACACTAGGCTTTAAGAAAAAAAACTACGACTGCTTTTGTAGTTGGCTGATTTTCAGCATTACATATGACGCACACACTGATTTTTCCCTTGCAAAATGTATTAATACAACTTTGACTGTAATACAGCCCAAAGGTGAAGACTAACTCACTGAATTTGAAATTTTACACTTTTTGATGGCTGTTGAGATAACTAAACAATTGTTCTGGTTTTGTATTTAAGGGGTATCACTTAAAATTTTTCACGACACATCACGACCGGTTGCACCAAAAAATTTTCACATTTGAATGGTCGAATGCCGGTGATGCCGCTATAGGGAAAATTTCCAATCAACTGCGACTGCGCAATGGAAAAGTTCCGTTGCCCAGTCTGACATGGCGTGATCGTTGCCAGGTGGGACACTACGATTGGTGGTTGCCATCAGGGTTCGGACTTTTATTACTATTTTAAGGACCCTATTGCACTACTAAATTTAGTAAAAGTACAGTACTCATTCCGAAACAAAAAAAAAACCAGGCCTTATGCTATTGAAATTAACGTAGAAGATATGATTTTACAACTGTTTAGTAGATTTTATGATAGTTAATCTGTAGACATTACTTAAAGTGAAAGTTCGGTAATTACACTTTTACTTTAAGGCTTTAAAGAAAAGGAATTTAGTACTTTTACTTTTACTACTCTTTTGTTCTTTAGTTAGTTTAAAGGTGAATTTTCACGTATGGAACAAAAGTGGAAATTACAGAATATTGACAATGATTAATTATTTTACGCGAAAGTTTGAAGTCAGGGAAAAATTTAACTTATCTACAAAAAAATCATGTTATGGTAATATTAAATGGGAACATAAAGCGTAGTAGATTTGTGTAAAGTGCATTTAGTATTGAAATTACTACAACTTTAACTAAGTCCGAACCCTAAAGGCACGCTTTCGTTGGCGCGCGAAAAAAGGAAGGTTCTAGAACTTATGTTTGGTGTGTTCCCTTGGTGGTCCGCGGAACCCGACGTTACTGGGTTTTAGGGTAGATGACACATGAAACTCCTTGTCCGACCCGGCCATGGATAATACTATAATACACGAATATTGACGCCGTTAAAATGGTTAAACTTCCACCTTACAAATGCTTTTTACCAATTACTAATACTTATTGTCCACTTTGGTTGCACCTTGTTTTGGCGATATGATGAGTTATCCATCGAGTCAAGGTCAGGAATCAGGACGGGATTCCATGTGTCTCCCACCCCACTAATTGATGAATTAATATAAGTTACCCAATGATATAGGTTAATTTAACCTACAAGAAATAAATGATATTTACCTATGTCAAATGCCCATTTAATTCACTGTCATTTTTCGGGCAATCTGGTTTACCCTACTTTTTTTATTTCTGGCCACACCGAGAACACACCAACCACTTGTTTGTCTGGAAATTACAAATTCCGTTAATGGTGCCTTTTTCCATTTTATGGAACATTTGGTGCTGCCACCTCGGCCAAAATCACGCCACTTCCCAGAATCTATCGATTTATGTCAAACCGCAGTGTGAACCTAAACTGTCACCTATCCAACCGCAGTGAGTCATACCAATCAAATTCAATAAGAGAAAAAATGACTATAAGTTGGAAGTAGACCATAACAGGTTTGTATATAGCTGGATTCGCCCTGTAGTTTGAAACAATCTGCCAGAAAAGTTAAACATTAGTATAAGTTAATGTAAATAAGAAAAATAAAATAAATTACCATATAAAACTTTCTTTATTAGTTTCAACTTGGACAGCGCTTTTTTTGTGTGTGTTCCGTCCCAATTGAACTGCTCGATGACCTCGTCGGTCATCAATCTTCTAACCATCGAGTCAATAGTGCCGGTCGGCCCCTTTAACATATATAAGAGATCTAAAAGAAAAGGTTACATATTTAATTTGTTAATAATTGCATTCGAGAGAATAAAAAGGGCATAGAAGGATAAAATACTTACGGCGGCGTCTTCATATGTCTTGTCCTCGAGCTTTTGCTCCAAATTAAAAATAGCACCAACTGATGCCAAGGGAAATATGTCGGCGAGCTCGGTGTGAACTTCGTTGCCAATCTCGCCACTTATTTTGCACAAAATTGTGTTGTTTTTCTTCCCGTAAACTTTGGTCTCCCTTATGGCTTTGTGGTGAGCCAAGACCTCGTTTTTTTCGACCATCTAAAAAGACACAATTGATTCAAAAAATAATTATAGCAAAATAAAAAATAATAAAATACTAGACTGATAAATATTAAATAAAATAAATGTTCAAAAAATAAAGAACATACGTTTTCCTCCATCCGCGACAATTTTGTTTCCATATCAAGCATTTTATTGAGCATCGTCTGCAACATGTCCATTATGTCTGTAATATATGAGAGTATAGTTAGATTCAAACGTTTTAATAAATCTCTCTTATGTTACCTTTGCTATTATGGACCGCTGTTGGTGCCCTAACTTCTGGCTCTGCGTCCGGTGCATTGAAATTGTGCGAGAGCTTAACCCTCTTTCTTATAGGCAAGGGGGGGTCGGTTGCTGTTTGCGTGTTTGCAGCAACGATTTTACACGCGTTCGATGTTGACGGCCCATCCGTGTGGACTGTTTGGCTGTTTGTGGCAAATTCCTTCAATGTTGACGGCCCGGCCAAGGGCGTCTTGAATGATGGTTGGTTCTTTATAGGAATGATGCGATAGGGCTTTGATATTGACGGCCCGGCCAAGGGCGTGTTGAATGTTGGTTGGCTGTTAGAAGCAAAGGCCTTAGATGTTGACGGCCCAGCCAAGGGCGTGTTGAATGTTGGTTGGCTGTTTGTTGACGGGCCCAATATGATTGTTTTAATTTTCTCCTTCTCCATTGTCTTCCAAACTAAGAATAAAAGCATTAATTAGTAGTATACGTGTTGATGTATATAAAAAACTTTTATTTAAAAACTAATTGGAAAAATTGTGAAATAGAAGGTGAAGGATTGGAATTAATATGTAACTATTTTCAAACGGAATCGCAAAATACTTGTGCTGAATAGAATTTTTTGAAATTGTAATTTTTTCACCACCAACTAAGATACCAAGAGAAGGATAGGATTCAAGTGGTTCATTAAAATAATTTCTTGTTTCTGTAAAACTATATCCAATTAAAATCTCTTCCCCTGATTCTAAGCGCGAATCGACAACTTTGAAAGGTCCTGTAGCTTGACTAAAACAAAACGAGTCTTTTTCTTTTTTATTGCTGATGGAAAACTGGCCAAATTTTTGTGTCTTTTGTTCTGGCAAACATTTTCTTTCCTCAAGCCTTAGAAAAAGCTGTTGCAAAATATTTGTGGGACTTCTTATAACTTTTTTTATACGTTGCATATAGTTTTCAAATTTATAGGCGGAAAAAGAATCTAATGGCCCAAAATCTTTAGCACAATCAGGTAAGTGGAGAAGGCCGTGAACGTTAAAGCTTATCAAATGATCTCCATATATATTTCCAAACATATTAACAAATTCGCTTAATAATTCTTTGACAATATTAGTTTCTGTATTGTAGGACCTTTCACAAGAGAGAATACGTATACTGACATGCAAAAGAAGGAAGTGATAAAATATATCAAGCATCGGCGCTTCATAGATCTTAAGATCAGCCAAACATGTTACGCTCTTCACACAGACAGGTTGCGCTCTTTGCCTACCAAACGATTTAGTCGTCGCTGAACAAGTGGCAAAACAACATCGCTCATGGTTGTCGCATATTTGCGCAGCGAATGTGAAAAATATGTATGTACGTACGTATAATTGGCGGGAGTAGTAAAAATTAAAGGGGTAGTATGTAAATAAAAAAAAACTTAATAAAGCATTAAATAAAAATTGCAAAAGGGATTCATCATCATAAAATATTTGCTTGCCATATTGCGCATATGTGCTTGCATGTTGCTGTCTAACAAGTGAATGATAGGGATGGCCAAAAAAGATCGGTGTTTAAAAAAACCGGTTTTTTCTATTCGCGGTTTCGGTTTTTTCGATCTTTTTATCGCAACTGTTTTTAATCGATCTTTTTTCAAAAAAACCGAAAACCGAACTATCGACTTCTATTCCATTGAATTGTAAATATTAAATTATTTTTCGCGATAAGTGATGGCCCCGCATCTAAAAAAAGCCCACTTTGGCAATATTTTGATGAAAAAGGGAATAAAGAAGTTTTATGCAAGCTCTGTGGGGCGGTAGTAAAACTGGGAGGTGGCACGTCCAACTTAAAAGGACACCTCCAGCGCAATCATGCCGGTTGGGATAGAAATTATTTACCTTGTAACACCAACAAGAGCTCCGATCATGTGTTGTGTTGTGATGATTCTAAATCGAATGAAGAAGTCAGAACTGTTGATAGGCAGCCACCAATTCCAGACAAGTTTTTGAAAACATGTTTACTGTGACTTTTTTGAATTCAAGCACCTACATTTATATGTATTAGTACAAAACAGTATTGTCTTTTTCAGAATTTTTCTTTTAACTGAACTGAAAAATAAATATTTGTTGAATTAGAACTTCTTGAGATCTTTTAAAAATTTAGAGAGAAGAACCCTATAGTAAATATCTACATTATTGTATTTCTATAAATTTTCTTTTCGAAGTTTAAAATTGTGCCGGTTTTTCGAAAACCCGGTTTTTTCGTAACCGGTTTTAAAAGCGGGTTAAAACCGGAATAAAAAACCGCAATTAATCACAAACCGGTTTTTTTTTCAACTTTGGCCATCCCTAGTGAATGACGCGAAAATCAATTGGTTTGAGTGATCAAAGCGCTCTCACTAATACGCATTGTAAAATCCTACAAGTAAGTTATCTTTGTTCCTTTCTCTTTCTAACACACAGGCTTTTGACACTGAGAAAAACGTCAAATCAGCGGTTGACACTGAGAAAAATGTCAAAAAAAAAGCTAGTACAGCAACCCCTATCGCAGCAGGGATGTAATTTTCATTCAAAAATGGAGCGAAATTCCAGAGAAGGGTTGCTGTGTAGGTTAACTTTTGAAGCATATTTAGTATGGAAATATGAGCCGAAATGTGTCAAAGGACAAGTTCTAACTTCCCTGCCAAAATCGAATGACCGAAACTCGCATACTTTCAAACGAATTCTTGACGTTTACGAACACATCCATTGTACATGTGAGAATTCGGAATGAAATGGATATAATGAAACCAAATAATGCTATCATATTGGTAAAACAGATGAAATCGAAAAAATTTTCCATACGAAATCATCTCTTTTGTCGATATGGCAGCGCTTCATTTGTGAAGCGCGGAATTTTGCGAATTGAGTTCGCCATTTGGACAAACCAAAATAAAATTTTTTACAAAATAAGAAGCAATTGGCAATTAAAAAGTTTGGACTATTGGTAAGTTGAAAATTGATCAACCACAAGTAGTTTACAGTTGTGGAATTTGTTCAGCGGAGTTATATTCATGCTCCTGGGACCAAAGCGCGTCTCCTGATACATATCTCAACATTTTTGGACGCGTATTAGCACTCGGCCCCGGTCGGAAACAATTACCACTTATTTGTATCAGGAGACGCGCTTTGGTTATAAAATTTCATGGTAATCGTTTACGTGGGGTACCGAGCGCTAATACATAATATGTATCAGGAGACGCGCTTTGGTCCCAGGAGCATGAATACAACTCCGCTGAACCAATATTTGGTAATCGTTGCGATGGACTACCGAGCGCTAATATTTACACAAGAATGTCGGGAGGGGTCTCAAAAGACGCGTCTCGGTCCCAGGATCACGAATATAACTCCGCTCAACCGATATTTTTAGTAGTTTGCGAGATATTTGCAGTTAAAGTCATTTTCATGTGGTTGTTGTAATCACATTACCCTGTGAGAAAAGAGTGGCACGCGGAAGGACATCACCGTGGCGGTAGCCACGGCTATGGCAACCACCCGGAGTTGGAATGGCGTAGCCCAGGGTTATTTTTTGAATGTACATATACCGCTCCAAATTGTTATTATTTTTAAACACATATGGCTCATTTCTTGCTTTCTTTACAGTTGTTAGCTTCAAAAAGTACCGCAAATCTCAATCACATTAACTCGGATGGGTATCCACCATTACATTTAGCCTGTTTGTCTGATAAACCGGACTGTGTCAAAGCTTTATTGTTAGCAGGCGCAGATGTTAATTTAAATGCCAAAAATATGAGTAAAGTTTGTGGAACACGTACACCAACTTCAGTAGCTGAATTTCTTAAAACCAATGCCAATAAACTTTATGCCCAGGACATGAAATTTGGTGGCACTCCGTTGCATTGGTGCTCATCGCGGGAAACTTTATATGCGCTAATTATGCAAGGATGTGATGTAAATGCTACAAATTTTGACGGACGCACCGCTTTGCATGTCATGGTGAGAGGACTTACTAATTGGTTTTCCTTATTTAAATCTAATTCCTTAATATATTTAAAAGGTTGCTCGAAATCGCTTTGAATGTGTTGTTACACTGTTGGCTCATGATTCGGATATAGATGTTTTTGATAAAGATGGAAGTACAGCATTACATATAGCTATTGGAAAAAAATCGGTACCAATTGTGCAATGTCTGGCTGTTTTTGGTTGCGATTTAAATATCAAAAATAAAGAAGGCAAAACACCGCGACATATGGTTGGTAATGATTCAAATAGCGGCAAAGAAAGTGAAATTTTATACATTTTGCATTCAGTTGGAGCTAACGGTTAGTGAACTAAATGTTCATATACGATGCAAACTTTCCCTTATGCATTTTTTTTAATTCCATAAATGTATAGTTGTCCTGAAACAAATACAAGCTGTCCAGATGGATGTAATGCAAAAGGCTCATTTAATGGTATACCACCAGAATCGCCTGAACCGGTGGAGAAGAGGGAACATATCGAAAACATGCTGGCAGCAACTAGTCGACAAGCTATGGATGGGCTTTTTGGAACTTCATTTAATAATGGCCAATTACCACCAGAGTAAGTTTTAAAATAAAACAATTAATAATAAATATTCTTTGATTAAAGCTCATGACCATGTGAACAAATAATATGTTGAATAAACCTAAGGCTCCCTTTACGCGAGTAGTTTTTTGGTCCATTTCTCAATCGTTTTTACAATAAATATGAGAGTTAAGGCCTGCGCCAAACATTGGAAAATACTGACTGCCGATTTTGAAAAACTTACTTGAGGAAAATCCCAATCATTCGTATACAATATAAATTATCATATTTTATAATTTATATATTACAGACCGACAGTAATTATCGATACCGTGGAGCGTGAAGGTGGCAGTGGAGATGCTGGTGCTGGCAGTGGTACAGCAACACCGAAAACACCAGGTTCTGCGACAAGTGAATCTAGTAATAAAGACGAAAAACCCTATGGACGTGGCCGCTTATTGTGTTTAGATGGCGGTGGTATCCGTGGGCTTGTGCTTGTACAAATGCTACTAGAAATAGAAAAAATATCTCAAACACCAATTGTACACATGTTTGATTGGATCGCTGGTACCAGCACAGGTGGTATATTGGCACTCGGCCTTGGTTGTGGTAAAACGATGCGTCAATGTATGGGCTTATATTTGAATATGAAAGAACAATGCTTTATTGGCAGTTGTAGTGTCTTTGGGCACTGGCCTTATACCAGTAACTTCACTAAAAGATATTGATGTATTCCGCCCGGAAAGCATATGGGATACTGCGAAACTAGCATATGGTATTTCAACAATTGGTTAGTATCAGGGTTCGGAAATGTTCACTCTCGTTCGCTCTTATTCGTGCTGCTGAACAATAAAAAATATATATTTGCATTCCTGTTCGCCAATACGAACGCATAAAAAAATCCCCATCGCTCGTATACCCGAACACATGCTGGAATGTTCACATATACCAGATGTATATACATGTTGCTTGCCATCACTGCATATACCAGCTGTATGTACATGTTGCTTGCCATCACTGCATATACCAGCTGTATGTACATGTTGCTTGCCATCACTGTATATACCCGATGTATGTACATGGATATGTACATGTGCCTGAATAATCGTTTTGTTGTTCATGTTCTAAACTGAACAAGATTGTTGTGTGCAGAATGTTGGAGTAGTAAATGTACATATGTACTTCGATTGAATGCATATGCATGTACATATCTTGAGTGGCATATTAGGTATACCGAGCGCGTGGGATTTATTCAAGGACGTATAGGGATACGTTCGAGATTACTTCGGGACTATTTCGGGATTGGTTTCGGGATCATTTCGGGACTTTTTGGAGAATATTTTTAGAAAATTTTCGGGATAATTTTGGCACTTTTTCGGGATTTTTTTTGGACTCATTTCGGGATTGTTTTTGGGACTATTTGGAATATTTATGAGACTTTTTCCGGTTTTCTTTCCGACCATTTTGGGCCAATTCCAAATGTGTTCTGCATTATTTTAAGATTTTTTGAGACGATGTTAAGGAACGCAACTTTGCGCAAATATATTGCACTAAATACCGCTACGTAAAATGATCGCAACGCATGTTTATTTCAACAGGCAAAAATTCTACCCATATGTATGTACACATGTAATTACTATGTGAACGTGTGTGCATGCAGGCAAATTAGTGGCGAATGACGAAATCCCTCAAACGTACTATTGAACTATGGTAAAGCTTTGGTTTCCTCGAAAGCGGTGCCGCTATATAGCGGCCGTTACATAGCGGTAGAGTACGTTGTCAAAAGCAATTCAATGCAAAAGTAATTAGGTGTAAAGTTAGAAGACGGTGAAGTTCACCGTAATGTAATATAGCGGCAAGCATGATATATTACGGCCGTCATGACGGTGAAAACTAGTTCTTCACCGTTTTTTCTCACCGCTATTGTCATAGCGGTGTGAATTCTATCAAATGTTTCAAAATTTTTCTCCAAATGCTATAATTGAAACATGCCAATTTTTTCAAAATAAATATTAACGTATTTTAATTCAAAAAAGAAAACAAAAAAAATTTAAATTAAGCTAATAAAACCAAAAAATGAAGGAACGGTGATCATGTAAGTTTACAGAAAAGCGGTGCCGCTCATGACGGCAAGCATAGCCACCGCTATATAACGAACGTTACATAGCGGCACCGCTTTTCGAGGAAACCACGGCTTAATAGTGCCAATAACGTACCATAAATGAAAAAATGTACCACTTAGATACAAATATTTAAAAATTGCCTGCATCTGTCATCCCTTACCCTTTGCCTGCTTTGCATATACACACGAACATAAAGATGGCTAGGTATGCAGTTTTTAAACAGTTTTCCCTTGTTATTGTTTCGGTTACTTATTTGTGTGTGTGAGATAACGAGTTTAGTTAGCAGAACAATAGCAAGAGAAATGCCACTAATTTGCCTGCATGCACACACGTTCACATAGTAATTACATGTGTACATACATATGGGTAGAATTTTTGCCTGTTGAAATAAACATGCGATGCGATCATTTTACGTAGCGGTATTTAGTGCAATATATTTGCGCAAAGTTGCGTTCCTTAACATCGTCTCAAAAAATCTTAAAATAATGCAGAACACATTTGGAATTGGCCCAAAATGGTCGGAAAGAAAACCCGAAAAAGTCTCATAAATATTCCAAATAGTCCCAAAAACAATCCCGAAATGAGTGCAAAAAATCCCGAAAAAGTGCCAAAATTATCCCGAAAATTTTCTAAAAATATTCTCCAAAAAGTCCCGAAATGATCCCGAAACCAATCCCGAAATAGTCCCGAAGTAATCTCGAACGTATCCCTATACGTCCTTGAATAAATCCCACGCGCTCAGTATACCTAATATGCCACTCAAGATATGTACATGCATATGCATTCAATCGAAGTACATATGTACATTTACTACTCCAACATTCTGCACACAACAATCTTGTTCAGTTTAGAACATGAACAACAAAACGATTATTCAGGCACATGTACATATCCATGTACATACATCGGGTATATACAGTGATGGCAAGCAACATGTACATACAGCTGGTATATGCAGTGATGGCAAGCAACATGTATATACATCTGGTATATGTGAACATTCCAGCATGTGTTCGGGTATACGAGCGATGGGGATTTTTTTATGCGTTCGTATTGGCGAACAGGAATGTAAATTTGCTTTTTTAATGTTCAGGTTCGCGTGTAAGAAACTATAAGTATATACTTGAATAATTATAAACGAAGAACTAATTTTTCTTGGTCATAAAATTTCACTTGATGGTATTACACCCACTAAAGAAAAAGTTGAAGCTATTTCCAGCTCCCACATCGATCAATCAGTTGCAAAGATTTTTAGGTATGATTAATTTCTATCATCGATTCATTCCAAATCTTGCGAAAATTTTGTCTCCCTTGTATTCACATCTTACAAATTTGCAAAAGTTAGGTTCAAAAGGTAAAGAGTTTAAGTGGTTTGATGAGTGTGAAACTGCATTCAAAGCAGCAAAGTTAGCATTATCAAATGCAACCTTATTGACATTTCCAAAAACAGATGCCCCAGTTTCTATAAGCACTGATGCTTCAAACACAGCATTAGGGGGTGTTTTACAGCAATATGTTAATAACCAATGGCAGCCTTTGTCATTTTTCAGCAAAAAACTGAATCCAGCTCAAATAAAATATTCCACTTTCGACAAAGAACTTTTAGCTATTTATGAAGCAATTAAACAGTTTCAACATTTTGTCGAAGGTCGCGATTTTTTTGTTCTTACGGATCACAAACCACTTACAACAGCTCTTTTCACGAAAACTGAACGTTCTCCCAGACAAGCTCGCCAATTGGATTTCATTTCACAATTCACTGGAGATATTCGGTACATTAAAGGCAGTGATAACATTGTTTCAGATACATTATCACGACCAGGCATAGATTCTCTTAAATTAGATATTCCTAACTTTGAAATTTTAGCTCAAGAACAAGAAACTGATGAACAGCTTAAATATTTAAGAACCAATCAATCGGAAAATTCATCGTTTCAATTAAGAAAAATTGAATTTTACCCCAATAAATCTCTTTGGTGTGATTTGTCCACTAGCATATGCCGACCTTATGTTCCTTCCACTGTTAGAAAACAAATATTTCATTTAATTCATGATATTTCCCATCCCAGTATTAGATCAACTCGAAAAAAAATCACTAATTTATACTTTTGGCCAAAAATTAATAAGGATGTAAATGAATGGTCTAAGCAATGTTTACAATGTCAAAAATGTAAAATTGGAAGACATACAAAATCTCAGTTAGAAAAGTTTCCAATTCCCCCAGGTCGTTTCGAGCATATACATATTGACTTGGTTGGACCTTTACCACCTTCAAATGGTTACAGATATATTTTATCAGTTGTTGATCGTTTTTCTAGGTGGCCAGAAGCGTACCCTTTAGAAGACATTGAGGCTAAAACGGTTGCTCGATGTTTAATTAAAGAATATGTTTCCAGATTTGGCGTACCTACACAAATAACTACAGATCAAGGTTCTCAATTTGAGTCCATTCTTTTTCGCGAGCTTTGCAAACTTTTAGGTACTATAAGAACCAGAACATCACCCTACCATCCGCAAGCAAATGGGATGGTAGAGAGATTTCACAGGACATTAAAAAATTCAATCAAATGTTCTAATAATTCCACTAATTGGACAGAAGAATTACCATTAATTTTGTTAGGCCTTAGAACTACATTTAAAGAAGAAATTCGTGCTACACCAGCTGAAATGTTATATGGAGAAAATATTAAGGTTCCAGGAGCAATTTTTCTCACCTCACATAACAACACCAATTCTGATCCACTAAATTTTGTAAACAAAATTCGAGAAAATTTTGCGAACATTCGTTTAGAAGAAAAACAAAATTTCACAAGAACGTCATATATCCCAAATGATTTAAAGTCTTGTTCACACGTTTTTATTCGAATTGATAGACTTAAGAAAAGTTTGGAACCCCCATACGAAGGTCCCTTTCCTGTGATAAGACGTTTTCGAAAAACATTCTTGGTCAGAAAAAACAATAATAATCTAAATATCTCAATAGATAGATTGAAGCCAGCGTATATTTTTTCGGAAAACAAAAAAAAGGTGGTAGATTTCAATTTATAAATTTTTCACTCAAATTTTGGAGGGGGGTAATGTAATGGTTTATACACTTAGTTTGTTAAATACTTTGTTAATTTATTAAAAGGAGATCAAATAGGTTTTGAATTGTATTTATCAAATTTTAATTTTGAAACTTCTTTCTTAAAAAATTTGTTAACTTTTTCTGTAACATTTTTCAATTTTAAAAAATAAAATATTTCTCAATATTTGAGATTAAATATTTAATAAATGTAGATTTATATCTACATGTAACAAAGAATATAAACTTGCAGATTGTACACAGTTTTCGTCACACAGCGTAAACGACAGGTGGGAACTAGTGAAACGGTATGAATTGTATTTTGGGTGACACATACAAGAAATTTCACAGCGGTCGGACGTGCTTTATCGAGCTCGTAAATCATTAAATATTGCTAGTTCTGGGTGCTTGGATAAGCCCTCAATACCGGTGAAACAAATACATAGTGACAGGTGATGTACTAAAAATCATAAATAATAAAAATATAAATTATTTTGAATAAACAATTATACAAAATTCGTCTGCCTTTAAAAAATATATTTTACTTGCACAGTTTTGTGTAACTGAAGAAGAGAGTTGCGCCAACGCTGGATGCAACAAAAAAGTAGCGATCGATAAGGGGGTGCGGATGTGTGGTAAAATTTACCATTGGACAGTTGCATCCGCCTCTATTGATGGACTTTAGTTCTAATTGTTTAAAACAGTTGTCACTTTTTAAGATTCATGTGAGATGATTGTCTTACGTATAGTTCCAACGTTGATGAGGCGCTCAGGCAAATACTCGAGATAGCTAAAAAACTAAAGTTAATCTAAGGGAGCAACAACTTGAGATGGATGAAATGTTGAGTGAGCAAAGTGAAGAGAATGGAGCAACTATAAGGCAAAATGAAAGAGAATTGAAAAAAGTTGTAGAAAAGGTTAACAAAGAAAATTTAGACAGCATGAATATTAAGAAAAGAGTAGAAAACCTATGCAAAGAAAATAAAAGAAAAACTAAATAAAGCAAGGATGCCAAGTGCATCTTTTACATTACAAAAAGACGAAATAATAAAAGAAGTCAAAAACGTAGCAAATACAAACAAAGGCTTTGCTGAGCTAATTCCTCTACACATGCAAATGTCGCGAAAGTCATCCCTCCAATTGTAATACAGTTAAAAGTTAGACAGGCAATAGAGCAAACAAAAACGGGTTTAAATAAAATTTACCCATCTAACTTGAATATCGGAACGGTACAAAAGAAAAACAATGGAACAATAATAATAAGTGCGGATTCCGAAGGTGATAAGGATAAGCCAAGAGATGCGTTAGCTAAGAAGTTATATAAAAATTTATAATATAGCCGAGCCTAAAGTTTACTTGCCAAGAATTATGGTGACGAATATTAGTGCAGAACATACTGAAGAGGAAATAGTTAGCAGATTAGTCGCTCAAAATGAGATACTAAAAGATGCTAAGGTAAAATGCCTTAGACTTATTAAGTCGAAAAAAGAAAATAGGGCTTCTTATGTTAATGCAGTCTTAGAAATTGAGCATGTCTTAAAAAGTAACAAACTCAATGTAGGATGGGATCGCTATGTAGCTTTCGAGGATCAGTCTATTAGAAGGTGCTTTAAATGTCTAAGTTTTAATCATATTGTGGGGGAACATAAGTTCCATCACTGTACAGAAAGTATAACCCTAGATAAATGTAGAAATTGCATAGATGCAAACAACCAGTTAGGCTTAAAGTTCGATACCGGCCACAACATCATGAGCCGCGATTGTCCAGTTTACCAAAGGAAACTTAAACTGGAGAAACAAAAAGTTTTATATTGTTATATTATATTTATATACGAATTTCCGTCGTCCCTTGTCAATTTTGGTTTTGTAGCAAACCGGTTTCGTCGATGCGACATCTTCAATGCTTTAGTTCGTTCTGATTTTTGTCTATCCGTTGTCATGTACTTATAGTCTGGACGCTGCATCAGGTAGTGTTAGTCTGCGTGTACATGGTCGTGTTCCACGACCGTACCCGAATGGGTACCTGCAATGAGGGTTGTTTCTGACGATCATTGATTAGTTGTACATGTTAGGTCAGGTAATTAGTTTGTGTGTGTTAGGTCAGGTAATGTTAAATATGTGTGTACGGTTGGTTTCGACGATCGTTAGTAATGTAGAAGTCGGTTATTTTTGTCTTCTGATTCGTTTTGTGTGTCTGTTTGTTTATTGTTAGTCGTTTTTTTATAGTACCTGCGGTGTTGATTGGTTTGCTGTATATTAGTTTCAGGGGTTCAAATATTGCGTCAGAAATGGCGTTAGTATGTTCGTTTATTACCCTCCCGTCAAATGTCTTAAGTTTGTATATTTCCATGTTTTCGAGCACATTTAAGCGTCGCTCTTTTCTTTCTACGTGCAGTGTTCTGGCTTTATTTTTGATGTTGGCGGGGGTTCATTTGTTTTCGAACATGTGATTTGCGAAGTTCGACTCTGGTGTGATAGTGGGTTTTCGTGTCTTCCTGTTGTAGTCCCTGATGTGCTCTCGGAAACGTGTACTTATTTTTCGTCCTGTTTGCCCTATGTAGCTGTGTTGGCATTCGCAGGTAAGCTTGTATATTCCATGTTCGCTGAATGGCTCTTCCGAGTTAGTATTGGTTCTTAGTTTTCGCCCTAAGTTGTTTGATGTTCTGAACGCTATGTTCATGTAGGGTTTCTTGAAGAAGTGTGCCAGTTTGTATGTCGTTTTTCCAGTGTATGTCATTGTCGTCCAGATCTTTGATTTTTCTTCTGTGTTATGTCTTTTCTGGGATCCATGCTTCCTTCGGAGCGTGTCTACTAGGCCTTTTTTGTATCCGTTGCTTGTAACTATGTCGTATATGGTGGTAAGCTCTTTCTTCGTACGATTCTTGAGTGAGGGGTGTTCTCTGAAGCCTGTTCACTAAGTGCCTTAATGCCGAATTTTTGTGCTGTTAGGGATGGTTTGATGTGGAATGAATTATGGAGTCCGTTGTTGTTTTCTGTAGATGTCGTATTTAAACTGGTTTGTGGTTCGGTCAATTTTTATCGTTAGGTCCAGGTAGTTCAGTTCTCCTTCCTTCTCGGTCTCCATAGTGAATTTAATGCTTTCATGTTGTTTTTTTAAAAACTCTAGTATTCGTTCTTCATTGTTAGTGTTCGGTTTTTAGTTCTTGCATGTATTTTGTTTCCAAATTCTGCATGAGAATGGATGATGTTGGGTTCCCCATTCCCAGTCCGTATGTTTGTCTGTATATCTTAT
Source organism: Sphenella marginata (assembly GCA_951509765.1). Lineage (NCBI taxonomy): Eukaryota > Metazoa > Arthropoda > Insecta > Diptera > Tephritidae > Sphenella > Sphenella marginata. The sequence continues at coordinate 95,519,527 of OX608078.1, forward strand.
TGTTGAACATGAAGTAATTTTGCTGTAAAGTTGTTCTTAGTGTGTTCGTAATCTGTGCTGTTCTCACCGTATCTTTGGTTTTATCACGTAGTGTTTTGTTTATTATGTCCAATGTCTCTGGAAGCGGTATAGAAGGGTACAGGTCTTTTATGTCAAATGAGACGATTGTGCTATTATCTGAAAGTTTGACGTTGTCAAGTCTTTCCATTAGTTCGCTTGTATTCTTTATCGTATGCTTATGGTCGAGTTCAAGCGTGGCATTCAGTATCGTCTTTAGATGTTTTGATAGTTTGTAACCCGGCGCTGACTTGAAATTTATTATTGGCCGCATTGGCGTATCCTGCTTTGAATTTTTGGTAGCGCTATTAGTGGGGGAGCTGATGGGTTCATTTGTGTCAGACCATGTCCCGTCCTGTCGTCTATTAATTTTGTAGCATTTTTTATAGCCCCTTTGATTTCCATCTGGTATTTATTGGTGGGGTTTTGGTTAATTATGCGGCATTTCATTTGTTTGATCAATTCCTCGGTTTTTGTTATATATTCGTCCTTGTCCATGAGCACTGTCGTGTTTCCTTTGTCGGCCTTTGTTGTAACAACGTTGTTCCTTCTAAGCTTTTGTCTTAGGCCTTTCATTATTATCCCCTCTTTATTCGTGTTCTGTTGGTCTTGCTTTGTTATGTCCTTACTGATGATCTCCCTGCACATGTGTCTGGCGTGTTCTTGTTCTTCGCAGGGGAGGAGCGATATTGCAACCTCTGCATCAACTATCGCTTGTTCCGTTCTTCTTGCCTTGTTATTGTCTGCTACGTTGTGCTTTAGTCCTTTCTCGAGAAGTTGGGCTTCCTCGTTGCTGATGTCCACCGCGATTGCTGAACGTTGTGCTCGTGTCTTCCCGATAGTTTGTCCAACTTTCTGTTCAATGTTTTGTAATTCCGCTTGTGTTCATTCTTTACCTCAGCTTCTATCCTATCCAAGCAGTCCATCAATATAACTGTAGGTAAGAGATCAGCCAGTTGTAGGTGGATAGCCAATATTTCGGCATTTGTCTTGTCCTTCTTAGGCTTTCAACGTAAACCCAAACATAGTATTAATAAGATACAAACGACGTCTATCCAAAATACATACGACAAAACTAACATCTGGTTCAACAGACAATGTCTGTCCTTGAACGTTACACCCAAATATGCCCGGATCCAGATAAAAGCAAATACACCAGCGAGCAAGAAATATGTCTTCCTTTAAAGTTGATGTATCCAGAAAAGATTTTGACTCTCTTTTGGCCTCCCGGGGCTCTTGTACGGGAGTTTGAGGTATTTTCCCCCGGTCCCGGAGTTTTCGAAGAGGCCCGTATTTTCAAGAAAATAATCAGAATGATAAATGAATGGTTGACCAAGATGTTCTGGCTGCTTGTTAACTGTCAAGTCCTGCTATCCCTACACTCAATCAAAAATTTCTTAAAAAATCTCCAAAAACTGTTTTCATAGATAATAAATAAATATTTTTTCTTAAAATTGATGAAGTCGTCCTTAGTTTTCCAAAAAGGAGTTCATGGATTTTAAGAAGATATATTTATGTTCTAAGTAATATTCTGAAATTTTTATGAAAACGGTTTTTGGAGAGGTTTTTATGAAACTTTTCTTAGAGCGCATGTACTTTTTTGGTTCAGTGTATATTCGCAAATTCTGATATAATCTGAATAAATATTTCTGACCAAAAGTCTATATGTATGTATATTATTAGCTAGGGAAATTGATGCAGTATTCGAAACTTTTATGTAGAATGGGGGCCCCACCCTTTTTACCCTGGGCCCGATTTCCTCTCGGCGGCCCTGTGTGGCAGCACTTACTACCATTAAGGCAAAATTTACTTTGAATGACCCAAGCGTTAAGAGCATTCAGATCTTCCTGCAAAATCAGGACGTCGGATTCAGAAGAGATTATGTTGAACAGCTTAACGTGCAAGCCAACATCATTGAATTAAATAATATATAAGATGGGACTAAGAATACTACCTTGTGGCAAAGTTGCAAGACTTCACGGGCTCAATTTGGACGAAAGAGATTCTACCAGTGCGATATGACTTAAGCAGGCGCAAGTTAGTACAAATTTTTTGTCTGTCTGCAAAATAAAAAAAAAGTAAATTTAGCTTCTACATAAAAGTTTCGAATGCTGCATCAATTTCCCTAGCTAATAATATACATACATATAGACTTTTGGTCAGAAATATTTATTCAGATTATATCAGAATTTGCGAAAATACACTGAACCAAAAAAGTACATGCGCTCTAAGAAAAGTTTCCTAAGAACCTCTCCAAAAACCGTTTTCATAAAAATTTCAGAATATTACTTAGAACATAAATATGTCTTCTTAAAATCCATGAACTCCTTTTTGGAAAACTAAAGACGACTTCATAAATTTTAAGAAAAAATATTTATTTATTATCTATGAAAACAGTTTTTGGAGAATTTTTAAGAAATTTTTGATTGAGTGTAGGGATAGCAGGACTTGACAGTTAACAAGCAGCCAGAACATCTTGGTCAACCATTCATTTATCATTCTGATTATTTTCTTGAAAAATACGGGCCCCTTCGAAAACTCCGGGACCGGGGGAAAATACCTCTTATATACCGCTTATTTTTTAACCCCATCTCTAGCGTGCGGTGATGATGATAGTTTAATAAGTTTCCTTTATTCATTTTTGGTTGTTTCAGCTTTTAACGGAGCTATATCGATGGCGCGGCTGCTTCGTCTCTCTACTTTTTCTATCTATCGCTATATAACGGAATCTTAAAAATGAAGCCTTGAAGAAGAATTTGAGTTGCCACTATGTTACAAACTATTACAATGAAGTATCTAAAGGCCTAAACACATGGCGCAGATTACAGCGCAGTTTGGTACAACAAGTATTTGACTACAGTTCGACCAACCTGACATTTAAATTGACCTCAATTTGAAAGATAGTTCAACAATTCAAATCTCTAAAGTTAAGACAATTAAAATTAAGATTAGCTTATTCTACACACTGTTCATCATCTTCTAAATATTCTTCTTCAGTATTCAATAGACCGGGTTGGTGCCCATACAAAAAAAAAAAGTTTGCAATTATCCCCCCCTAGGATGAAAGATGACCCTGCGTCGAATTATCGATGATAAAAATTTGCATCTTGCGAGAGTCCTAAAAACAGCCAAAATCGATTTTTATTCACAACTTTTTTATTTATAATCCGATTGCAAAGTTTGATATATCGCTGAATAGGTATTTTTTAGTACTACATATCTCCTAAATGTCTTTTTACTCAAAACAGACCCCAAACCGAGCTAGACCGCGTAATAATAAACGTCTCAGCAAGCTATACACTTGTTATCTTTGAAGTAAAAAAAATATAAGTAAACAAAGAAGTTACGGTGACTTGAAGTTTGTATATGTAACTTCTACAAATAAAAATATTGACTACATATGAGGGTATGTGTATGTCCATGTAAAATTAGTTGAAGCAAGGTAAACTACACGTTTCAGAATTATCAACATCACAATTTTTTTAAATTAAATTTTGACGAAACTCAAGCAGACTGTGGCGGCACCTGCTTTCCAGTTTTGAAAAAATATGGCCCAAGCGATTATGATCTGTAACTGATAGCGCAGATTCACTAACAACACGAACGAAACGTTCCGTATTTTGAGAATGGCATAAGAATTCTGCAATAAACCATTCAATAGAAAAAACGCAGTATCTTGTTACAAAGTTTTACCTGATAATTTTATAACTTCAGCTTCAGAATATTGATAAAAAGCAAGTTGTTCGTCAGTGTAAAACTGCAAACAGGGTGGTTCTATGTTTTCAAATTGTTCCTATTTTATCATTTGCGTATAAGTATCACTATTGAAATTTAAAATTTTTTTTTCTTTAAAATTTTTCGTTTCGTAGGGGATGCAGTGATAACAGGAATTCCTGTTCGATGCCACAATTTTAATATTTCGGCTGCCACAATTCCCGCATAACTTGAAAGCTTAAGGTTTTTTTGTTTTTTTTTGATACCATAGTTCTTTAAAAAGAGTAAATACTCAACTATGTCGCACTCGGTTGGTAACAGTGATTTATTTAAATTACGTTTTTTAAAAACCTTCTTCAATTTTATCGTATGTCACAAAACTAACAAAAAAAAAAACAAGCTTTAATTGTAAATCGACTGTAACTTTTTTGTTTATTAGAATTTTTTGTTACTTCAAAGGCGAGAATTGCATAGCTGACTGAGTGGCTTATTATTATGAAGAGAAAAGTTATATATAGGGGGTAGAAATCAATTTACGCGGTCTAACTCGGTTGGGGGTCTGTTTTGAGTAAAAGGACATTCAGGAGATATGTAGTACTAAAAAATACCTATTCAACGATATATATGAAACTTTGCAATCGGATTATAAATAAAAAAGTTGTGAATAAAAATCGATTTTGGCTGTTTTTAGGACTCTCGCAGGACGAAAATTTTTATCATCCCAAATTCACCGCAGGGTCATCTTTCATCCTAGGGGGGCTAATTGCAAACTTTTTTTTTCGACCGGGTCTAGTATTCAATATCTCTATTTCTAAACCGATAAGTGTATCATCAGGAATCTGATCCTCAGCCAAGTTCGCCGAATCTGACACCCACTTTTTAAGTTTATTTGCCTCTAAAACACCGTTATATGGGATCTGAGTAATCTGATATCCATCCAGATCGCGTACCACATATCTGTCATGTGGTAATACCTTTTCAATCACATATGTCCCACGGAATTTAGGATCCATTTTCTTATTGATACCCGGGGTATTGTCCGTACATCTGATGGCAACATAATCTCCTTTCTCATATCTAACGGCAGGAGTGTTGTGCTTCACAAATCGGTTCTGGTTAGCCTCTTGTGACCTATTAATATTTTCCGACGCTAAGTCTCTGATCTAAGTGCTCAGTTAATGCGTCAATGGTATTGCCGCGCTGTGCAATGCCGAATAAGAGAATTGAAGGCGTCTCTTTTGTCGTAGTGTGGACCGTATTATTAAGAACATGCTCAGTGTAGCGGATTGTTTGTGCCCAATCTGTATGACCTTGTTTGTCGCACAGCTTACCCATCATAGGTGTAAGAACACGATTAATGCGCTCTACCTGGCCGTTTGCCTGAGGTGATCTCGTAGCATTTGTAAATGCTGAATATTTCGTTTTTTCCGGTACTCTTTGAACTCCTCCGAAGTGAAGGAGGTTCCTCGGTCACTTATTAAGCGACGGGGGCCGCTACAATTATCAAAGTAATTGTGCAAAGCTGCAAAGGACTCCTTGGAACTAGTACCTGTCGTTGGATATAACTTTGTAAATTTCGTAAAGGCATCAACCACTACCAAAACATGCATTTCCTTGACGTTACAGACGGAAGAGGGCCTAAGTGGTCAATGTGAATAGTATCAAAGGGCAGTGGGATCTTTGGAATATTGAATAAATTCCGCTTGTTTGTTCGAGCGGGAGCTGAGTAAACTATACATTTCAGACAATTGCGCACGAAATTTTGAGCTCGGGTTTGCATTAGCGGAAACCAATAATGCTTATTGATTTCTGAACAGCATTTGTACACCTTCAAGTGACCAATTTTTTCATGTGTCCATGTTATGATGTTGTTAATCATTTCCTGAGGAACATAAAGTCTACGCTTGCCGGAAGGCGATATTTGATAGACTATTCCGTCTCGCAGTTCAAATTCTTCACTGTTGGCATTTTCCAAGTGTCACCTAATTCAACATATTTCTGGGTCTCGACTTTGTGCGATACGTATGTAAATGGAAATCAATGTCCAGTTCGCTGACAGCTCCCGCGTACTCTTCGCGGCTCAGCGCATCAACATGCCCCATAGCCCTTCGCGGTCTATGTACAATAGTATAATTGAAATTTTCGAGGAAGAGAGCCCAGCGATAAATTTTTGATAGACCATTTTCGTTTGATAAGGCTCTAGCTAAGGCATCGCCATCAGTCACAATTTTAAACGCCCTACGATCTAAATATGTAGCAAAACGCCTAAGAGTGTATACTGCGGCTAATGTATCTAGTTCGTAACTGTGCAATTTTCTTTCGGAATCGGAAGTTGACTTTGGAAAGTAAGCCACTGGGTGAAATTTCAAGTCATCCTGCTTCTGCATGAGTACCCCACCGTATCCATGTGAACTGGCATCGCAATGTACCTCAGTTTCTTGTTTATAGTCAAAAATACACAGCACTAGTGGTTTCTCAACTGGAGGAAAGCTTGCATGCATTATTCGGTAAATATGTACGGCATATCTTTCCGTAGTAATCGAAGGGGGTACGCAATTCTCGAGAAGTTTGGTACAAAGCGGCGGAAGAATGAAAATAATCCCAGGCACGACTCTAGCTGTTTATGGTTTTTAGGAACTGGGTATTGTTTAATGGCTTCAATATGACGATCACTGGGTCGAATTCCTGCCGCATTGGCATGGTGCCCAAGACATTCCAATTCCATTTGAGCGAAAGTACACTTTTTAAAGTTTAACTAAAGACCATAGGATCGTAGCGTTTTTACAACCTCAGACACTGTTTTCAAATGGGTTTCAATGTCACACGAGGCTATCAAAATATCATCCATATAAACCACGAGTAGGTTTTTGGCTATCAAGTCGGCTAAAATCCTATTGACAAATCGCTGAAAAATTGCAGGCCCATTTTTTTGTCCGAAAGGCAATCGTTTGTATTCATACTGTCCGTCAGGTGTAACAAAGTCAGTATACTTGATCGTGCATTTTTATGTGGTGAAATCCACTTTTCAAATCTATTAAGGTAAACAATTTCTTATTTCCCAAATGCTCCAAGCAATCTTCGGGCAGAGGAAGAGGGTGGTTATCACGTACAGTGATTTTATTTAACGGTCGATAGTCAACTCATTTCCTTATTTCCCCAGATTTTTTCCGCACTACCACAATTGCAGAAGCGTACGGCGAAGTGCTAGGGCGTATGATGTCCCTTGCCAATAACGCGCCAATAATCTTGCGAACTTCTGTGCGTTCGTAATACGAAAGTCGTCGGGGTCTCCGATAAATAGGTGTTTGGTTTGCCAACTCAAGCTTTGCACAGTAATCGTCAGATGAAGAAGGTTTTAGGACAGTGTTATAGTAAACATCGTGTAAAGCATTTCGGAATTTTTCCCGTAGCTCCGGGGGAAGCAGTGCACTTATGTTGAAAGGTTCATGCGTATTTGAGGTAATATCGATAGCACACAAACTATACAAATTATCAGTCTGTTGGTGATTCGGTAACACAACGTCGACGGAGGTCAAATCATATTTACTCTCAGATTTCCCCAAAGGTTTTTCTGTATGACTATCATAGCCAGTAGATGTGCCAGACCCACATTCAAAGCCATAAGAAGACCCATGCGTACCAAGGGAATCAAAGTTTCTCTCGATTTACTATCATCAACACAATTTTTTGAATCGAATGTTTTATTAATTAAATTACATCGTTTTGTGCTAACCAATCTAATGCCAGCTTTCTGGAAGAGATCGCGGCCGATAATTAAAGGCGTAAATATAGAATCATCAGGCACAACAATAAAGGTATGTTGAATTAATTTATCTCTTAGCTTAATAAAGCCAGAAGTTGTGCCGAAGGACATCCGTGAAATATTTCCCAAGCCTTTTTATTTAGTTTTAAATAGTGGTTGCACAAACTGTATGGATACAATTGAGCGGCGTACAAAACATCTAGGACTGCCGGAATCGAGAAGAGAAAAACCACTTTGAAACTTGGCACACCTAAGGCCATCATATCCTAAAGTTACACTTACCAGTTGTACTGCACTCAATTCCTCGACAATGGCATCGTCTTCTTCAGTGAACCCAACACCTCGGTTGACAGCAGCAGCGGCAGTGGGGCGGTTTGGACAGTTCTTGTAGATATGGTTCATCTGTCCATAACGGAAGCAAGACCCCTCAGGTCTCTTTGGCATCGGGCAAGCGCTTTGATAATGGCCATAACTTGAGCAATTAAAAACGGACTAGGTTGGCTGAGCCACAGCAGAGCCTGATGTATTTGGTTTCATTGACGGAAGTGCCCGGCGGACTGGAAGAGATGCGTTTGGTTTTGATCGCAATGGTTCATTCCGCACAATTGAGTCATTCAGAGTGCGTAAGGTTGTGGCGCCCATCAATACAGAGGCAGCGATTGAAGTGTCACCAATACCACTAATTATAAGATCAAGCAATTCACTTTCGGGTACATGTGAACGAGCAGCGATTTCTTGAATACGTTGACAGAGCAAAAAATCTAGGTATAAGTTTTAACAAAACTTTGACATGGAAAGATCACATCTTTAGTACAGTAGGCAAAGTGTATGGTATGCTCCGTACACTATGGTTAACACAGGATTTTACTCCATTGCATATACGACTACTCTAAGCGAAAGCGTACCTAATACCCACGCTCCTGTATGGTTGTGAGATTTTTTCAAATTGTGACTAAGTCTGCAAGAATAAGTTAAATGTTGCATATAATAACATTGCCAGATAGGTATTTGGATTAAAAAGACTTGACCACGTCTCTTACTACGCTGAAAGGTTGCTTAATATATCTTTTGATAACTAATTAAAAGTGAGAATGCTAACTACCCTACACAAAAGTATATATACGAAGGAACCTCATTACCTTTATAGGCGGCTAATTTTTCTTCAATCCTCAAGGTCAGTACTTCTCACGTACATCAAATACCGTATGCTAGTGTCCTAGTGTCAGAACGACAATTCTTTATCTTTTCGATCCGTCTTTGGAACTCTCTCCCAGCTAGACTAAGGTTGATAAGCAATGCACCGCATTTCAGAGAAAGTTTAATATGTCTTTATAATGACTTGTAATTTAAAATTTTACTGTAACATTATTTCTTTATATTCTGTTTGTATAACGATCTAAAATCTATTTATACCATCCTTCCGCCTTTACTCTTTCATTCTATCCTTCTTAAATTAAGTACAAGTTTTATATTATTATTATTATTATTATTATTATTACCACTCTTTATTATTTATTCAATTAATCTTAAGTTTAATTTCAATTTTGTTTTGTATGCTGTTTCTGACTTGCACTGTAAGAATAATTTTGTCAAATTGTTGTGCCAGGAAAATGTGCAAATAAACAAACAAACAAACAAGGACATACAGGTGCACCGTTTCATTTGGCTTCAGGTGTCGGGACCGCAGTTGGTTGTACACTTCGTCGGTGGAGTACTTGCGGCCAAACTCCACAAGCAACTCGTCGCGTAAGGCATCATAAGTGTGAACGGAAACTGTTCGTGCCACTCAATAGACGACGAATTCCAACGAAACGGGCTCGTTCATTAAATTGCAGGATGTCAAAGGCGTCTTCCAAATCTTCGATCCACTTATGAATATCGTACATATCATCGGCAGAGAACTTTTGAACCATTGACTCGATTACGCTTATGTCGATACGAATGTTTGGTTGTGGTGGGCCACTCATTTTCCTCAAGTTATTAATTTCACCTTGTAGCAATAGTAGATCGCGTTCACGTTGCAGTTGTGCGATTCTCTGCTCGATAACGTCTCCCTGTTGTTGGTCAGAGACAGTAGGCATGCGAATATCCCTTACATGAATAGGTGCAGGGAATCCTGCTGAAGCACTTTGGCTATCAATGTTGAAATGTTCGTTTGAATGCAGTCTGCCTTGCATAGGCCCGCCGGCAGAAGTCCTTTCGTTGGTACCGTTCGTGGCGTTATCGCCTTCTACTATTCCAGGAACACCGTTGGTAGCTCCTGTGTCCGCCTAATTTGAGTTGCCACTATGTTACAAACTATTACAATGAAGTATCTAAAGGCCTAAACACATGGCGCAGTTTACAGCGCAGTTTGGTACAACAAGTATTTGACTACAATTGGCCTGTTTTTTTACACGCATATACATCTGCGTCTGCGACTAAAATAAAACTGTCATCTACAATTGCGGTTATTCCATTATCAACGCGAATACATACATACACTTCCTCTTTTGACATTCCGGCTATTATTAAGGAATGATAAACACATTGCTGGAAGTTGGTAAGGCAGTTTGCAAAATGAATGGAAACTTCTTGTACGTACTGATTTTATCAGCCACTATTTCTTAGTTGCAGATAAAGTTGTGCGCTTAGGGGTCCATACAAATATTAAGCGCAAACGCAGTCGCAGATAAAAAAAAACACGGCTAATATCTCTAGTAGTTTACTAAAAACTAGGATCGCCCGTGGTATATGTATGTAAAATGAATATTATTATTATTAAAGATAAAGGGTGTACATTTAAGACTTTAAGTCTTTTATAGTACATCAAACGGTGGAGTTTACAAAATCAAAAGTTAATTAAAAATCAATTACAAAGCTAAGATTAAAAATAGGTAGTTACAACAATTGTTTCAATTGCATAGTACAAGATCACATTAGACCATATTAAATAAAAATATAACTTAATAACATTGAAAAGATAAATTTATAATTTAAGGGTGAGCAAATTTGTGGAAGGTAAGATATAATAATAGTTAAAACATAGAATTCGAGATATAGAATGAAGTGAAAGGTCAGTTTAGAAAATGAATTGAGTGTTTAAGACTGGTGCGTAGAAAAATAACTAAATAGGATGCGCTTATAGTTGCTTAAGTATACATTGTTCCTCATAGCAGCAGGGATTGAGTTCCATAAACGAATGGCGCTGACGAAAAACAGCCTTGCAAATGCTACGTAGTTAAACCTAGGTACAACTAGGGTTCATGGCCGAAGAGATCTAGCAAATGTGAGTTTTTCATAAAGATATGACGGGGACTTTATTGTGATCAACTTAAACAGAAAAATCACATTTCTAGCTTTCTGATATTCGGAAATATTACATCCAAGTATTTCGGATCTCCATGCTGAAATATGGTCAAACTTATATGGTTAAAACGAACATCAATTTTATGGGCAGAGCTCGAATCTAACTTCCTATATACTAACTCCGAATAATTTATTATTGGCAGAATTAGTTGCACCGCAAGTTTTTTTCTAATTTGGAGAGAGGTGTCGGGAGCAGGTTGCCTCAGACTACGTAATGTGACATACACTTTTCCAACAACTGAGTTGATATGGTCAACGCAAGTTAGATTCGAGCTAAGCACGAAACCTAGGTTTGAAATTTTAGATATAATTTGAAACGCAGTATTGCCAATGCCTATAGGCGGAGTTAAGACATCGGCGACTCTTTTCTTAGAGATGGGTAAAACAAAAGACTTCTTGGCATTAAGACCAGCCCAGGACTAAACATTTGAAAGGTCAGAGTTTACTTTCAAACAGAGACCTCTTAAGTCCGTAAAACTACTGGATAGGTACATTTGGATATCATCTGCGTACGCATGCATGCTCATGTGCTTACCAACTGAAAAAATGTTATTTATAAAAATACTAAATAATAGGGGTCCAAGAATGGAATCCTGTGGAACTCCTCTTCCTAAGATTTTTATACTTGATTCCCTATGCTAACGAACTGACTTCGTCCAGCTAAATAACTCTCCATAATAGTCAAGGCGCTTCTACTGAATCCAAAGTAAGCCTGAAGCTTACAACAAAGCAACTTATGGTCGACGGAGTCAAAAGCTTTAGAAAAATCTAGTAGGCAGAGCAAAGTGACATGGTTTTTATCAAAGGATATTCGAATGTCATCCATTACTTTAAGCGTAGCAGTTGCACAGCTGTGGCTAGCTCTGAAACCAGACTGAAGAGGCGAAAGTAGATTATTACTAGTTAAATGCAAGTTAATTTGCTCTGCTAAAAGTCGTTCAAAAGCTTTAGACAGGGCTGGTAAAATACTTATAGGTCTATAGTCAGCAGCCGTGCATTTGCATACGTACTATTGCACACTTCCACAACTCAGGAAAGCAGGATGTAGTAATGCTATGATTAAAAATGTGGGATAGAGTGCTCAATATAAAAGGCAGAATTATTTTTATAAATTTTATCGGTACGCCATCAATTCCGATTGCATTAGATTTAATTTTTAGAATATACTTCACCACATCACATTCAGACACCGCCGAGAATTCAAAGGGATTTCCAGAGTAACATTCATTAACATTTGGTACAAAAACACTGGAATTTACGGCACATAAAGAACTCTGTACAAAGGTATCATTAAGGGAGTCTACATGTACAGTACATTAAGGCAGGCGCGTATTCAGGGGGGGGGGGGGGGTTTCGAGGGTTCAAAACAATTAACAATAACAATTAAATTGTGCTTATACTTCTGAGGTGATAATAAAAAGTGACGCTTATTTGGCAAAAAAGGATTGAAAAAGTTTAAAAGAAAGCCCGGTATGCTGTTGAAAAGAAAATGATTAAGAAATATTTTCAAGTATTTCTTGACTATGAAATTGTCATGAATAGACAACAAATGTTGACGTTCCTTTTTGCATGTTGAATAATTGCAATTTGGCGCTTTTGATATGAATTTCAATGTTATTTCATTATATTTTTTGTTTTTATTTTTCCGAAGCTTCAGTTTTTCTTCAAGAAATAAAGCGACAACTATTTTCTTCTTGCCAAGGCGAATTGAGTAAGGTGGCGGAATATGATCAGCTGATTAAAAGTTTTTTTCGCCGTAATAATGAGGCCGTCATTTTATTGTCACATAATATTTTTTGTTTACATTTGAAAAAAAAAATTTTTCTATGCAAAATTTCAATTAAACATTTAGGCCATGTTTATGTGTATAATCGAGGCGGGATGAGAAGAGTGCGTGTAAAGACAACGTTTTTATTCTAGGGGTGAGCGTTTAGGGAAAGTGTAGTGCATGGCGGTTGATAAAAGATGCTTAAAGGTAGCGTACGTGCGTGGCTGTTAATATGGAAACAGTAGACCTGTTTCAATTAATACCAAAGTCAGGAAACAGTTACGCGGGCTAGCAGGAGTTGTAAGCTTCTCTATACTAGGAAGTATTCCCAGTTCTATATATCTGCAAATCAATTTTTGATGTACATATAATGAACTTATGAAAAGAAAAAACAAATTTTATTTGTAAACAAAACAAAAGACCATGGGCGTAGGCGGCTTTCGAGCAACAGGGGCAATTTGTTTAAACTCAAATAATATAATACAAAACAAAATGTTTTGTGTTGTATTATAATTGTGGTGCAGCCGGTCTAGTCAATTTGTTGTATTCTAGTAAAAGGATCTTGTATTTAGAATTTTTTAAGTATCCATTGTCACCAAGCCAGCAAAACCCGGTTTGTTTTCACAAATTGCATTTATGATTTTATCTACTTTTCTAGCCAGCCTTACAAAAGAATAACTTAAAGTAAATGTATACAGAATGGTTTCTAGCTAGCCCTAAAGTTATGCGGATTTCAACTTAGGCCCATATACTTAATGTCTGTTTAATCATGGCCTTGAACTGTTAAGTAAGTATTTTTTGGCTGATACTCGTATTACAAAATAAACGTTGTTGTTATAAGCAAGTTCAAAAACACACTTTAGTCGTTTTATTTCTGGTACTAAAACCTTTATGTCTCCAAAAATTGTATGACCCATTTATGTTTAATTCTGGTGACAACTCGAACTTGTTTTCACTTCATTGTGGGGTTTATTTCTTGTTCCACAGACATGTTTAAGCAAATTTCTTAAGAAAAGCAAGGCCAGCTTCTGAAACATTTGTCTGTATGCCATCGCCTATGGAAAGTGTAGCTGATTTTGCTTGCTGGACGGCTTAAAATTCCTTTTATACTACTCGATTTTTGTTAAAAATTTTAAAATCTAATAGATAAACGGGCTAGGGTAAAGCTAACATTAGTTGTCCGTGTGGGGGAGGGGGAGTAGGCCCGTCTGACCCCCGTTTCTTTCTACGCTTATGAACCAAAAAATCGAAATGTCACCCTGGATTTGACAAACTCATTACCAAAAACAAAAGCAAACACATGAGGGGTTTTTCGCTTTCCGCCGTGCGTTCACCTTATTTATTTCGCCATGCTTCTGTCCAAGGCCTGAAGAAATCCCACACAAAATTTCAAAACAAACAATAAAAATATATATTGTTTTGTACACGGCTAAAAGATTTAGCCTAGATTTAAAACTTTTTGGGGCTACATATACACCTAGACCAGTATGTTTGCGTTCAAAGTGTTGTTTGGAATTTCCAGTAAGATTAACTTCCTTTGACTAATTTCATTATTTTTGTATAAAAGAATGTGCAAAAACACAATAAAAATACTGCAACTCAAAGTTAAGAACTTTGTGGAAAATTCATGAAAATTCAGGAAAACTCGAAAAATTTTCATAAAAATTTCTAACTTTTTAAATTTATTCGAGTTTGCAGTTTTGTGGCCCGTTCAATTAAAGTGAACAAAGATAGCAATCTTAAGCCGCTAGAAGAATTACTCGTTTTTTGGCAATTTTTTTTCTAGCCAAGTGCATTATCTTCCATACAAATTTATAAGCGCAATATTTTTATATTGAAGAAAATGCTCTTGGTCGGCTTTTGACAATTGAACGAGCAGCAAAACTGCATACTCGAAAAAATCAAAAAAAATTTACGAGAAATTTCGATGAAATTTTGTCGAGATTTCTTAAATTTTCATGAATTTTCCACAAACTTTTTAACTTTGATTTGCAGAATTTTCATTATGTATTTACACATACTTTCATTCAAAAATAATGAAATTAGTCTAAAGAAATTAATTTTACTGGAAATTCCAAAAAAACCCTTTGAACGCAGACATACTGGTCAAGGTGTATGACCAAATTTGGTTTAGAATTAAATTTACGCCGGTTGTCATAGAAATGCGCCTAGTAAAAATTATTTAATATACCACTTTTGTTGTATTTTTGTTTATCCCGGTTAAGTTTTAAATCTAAACTGCAAAAATTTGAGAAAGGTTTGGAATTTATTACCAAAAAGTTTTAAAAATTGTGTAAACCAATGAGTGGTTTAAAATTTAGGCTCAAATTTTTAGCCGTGTAGAAAGAGGAAAATTTCAAATAAATAAAAGTATAAATATGTAATATGTGAAAATATAAATATGTGTGCATTTACAGGTAATTCTTATTTACTGACACTTTGGCCAAACCCCCCCCCCCCCCCCCCCCCCCCCCATAAGCTTTATTCCGAAATTTAATCGCAGCAATAACTTGGCCATTATACCAAGGGCAAGAACTAATGGAAGGCTTGCTAGAGCGAATGGGTACATGCTTATTAAAAACATCTAGAACGATTTCATTAAGGAATTCTATTTTTTCATTAACAGTAACAAGCCGCCAACATTCACTAAAATTAACATAAGACAAGTCAGAAAATAGAGCATTGTAGTCAAGTAGGCGATAATCTCTAAACGTAAAAGTACTATTGGTATCACAGTGGTCGAGTTTAAAATCAAATATACAAAAGATAAGATCATGGTCTGATAGAAATGATATTTGGTCAAATTTTAAAACACTAGGTAGGTCCGAGACAATAAAGTAATCAAGCAGACTAGGACAACAATTTGTACCAAACCTAGTGGGTACATCCGTATTAACAACACATAGACCAGCACAAGACGTATGATTTAATAGACTGTTACTGAACGAGTCACGAACAAGTAAATTAACATTGAAGTCGCCACAAACTATAATAGTATCGAAATCCACAACGTACGAAGAAAGAGTAGCAAAAAACAAGTCAAGACTATCAGCTTTATGGGGACTATAAACACAAGACAAGAGAACTTTTTTGGAAACATCATGTAATTCCACAAACAAATAATCCGTTCCCACGGAGTTGCAAATAGGTTTTACTCCAATATATTTTTTGCAATAAATAGCAAAACCTCCCCCTTTTTTACCCACCCTATCGTTACGAAACAAATTGTAGCTATTTATGGTGAAGTGTAAATCATCAAAATCTTCCAAAAACCATGTCTCCGAGACACATATAACATCGACACTAGAATTTTCAAAAACGTATCTAATGAATATGTATGTAAAATGAATGAGTTTAGAAATCTTTGAGCGTGTAAGTTAAAGCCATGGGTAGTGAAGCTGGATTTCTTAGGCTTCAAATGATGTTATACAGGATGTAGCACAATTTTTTTTGAACACAAATAAAAGCAAGTGTCAGCTACTGGTTTACTGCATATGAATGACAGCAGAGAGGTGGGTGTGGTTTTCGTAGTTTTTAAAAATTGCGAAATGTTGCGAGGTGGTGATAGGTTAGGTTAGGTGGCGAGAGCTAGGTCGAAACCCCAAGGTGACAGCCCGACACATAGGCCATCATTAGGCCCGTTGTGATACCCTATACGGACTCAAGCAAGAGAATCCATACCTAAAACGGGGAATCGAACCATTTAGTGGAAATAATGAATTTAGCTAGCGCCTTGACCTCACATCTGGATTCCTCAGAAAGGTCTAATAAAAACGGTTCCCCTAAAAAGGCCAACTGCCGTCTACCAAGTGCTGGACATTGGCATAGGAGGTGCTGGACACTCTCCTCCTCTTCGATACATCTACAACTACTACAATAATCGTACGTCGTCGCCACGTGCCTATTAGGCAGTGACCTGTTACAACCCTTATTAGGGATGATACTGCAGATTTGCTTAGGCTAAGAAGCTCCTTAGTGCGCTCCCTATCGTATGAGGGCCAAGTTTGCCTGGATATCCCTCAAGTTGAGATTGCTGACCATTTCTCATTTGCCGATCTTATAGTGCTCGTGCTTACACGGAGCTTGAAAGTGGCCAGCTCATCCGCTCTGCAATTGCCCTCAATATCCCTGTGTCCCCATATACTGTTGATACTGAAGTGCTGTGCCATCTCGTTAAGAGATCTGCGGCATTCAGTGACCGACTTTGAGTTGCCGACGAATGAGTCCAGGGCCTTTCAGTGACCGACTTTGAGTTGTCGACGAATGAGTTCAGGGCCTTTAGTGCAGCCTGGCCGTCCGAGAAAATGAAAACCCGTTTTCCATCACTAGGTACAGTAGCCAGATGGCTTACGGCTCTATGCATTGCCAGCATTTATACTTGGTATACACTGCAGTGAGTGAAGGAGACCTCCAAACCCAAATCGAATGAGAAGATGGCCGCTTCCACCTTCCCGTCAAGCTTAGAGCCATCGGTAAATCTGTTTAGAGCGCCCGGGACAGTGTGCTGTCTACTATCCCAGTCCTGTCGCGTTGGTATGAACACTGCGTAGTTCTTAACAAATACATTGCTTGATGTACAGTTGCCGGTGAGTGCTGGTATTGGGACAGGGGCGCATGTACCCAAGATGGTGGCATGCCCCCAAGTTCCATTTGACCAGATACCTGTTTCTCGTATGCGTAGAGCCGAGATAACAGATAATTCCCGCGCTTCTTTGTACTTTTTGCAAAATTTCAAGATAGGTTCTTTTGGCCAGTGCAGGCAACCAGACCAAAACACCATATAGGAGAATCGGGCGTACAATGGCCATAAAGACCCAGTGTACCACCTTAGGGGAGAACCCCCAGGAGGCAGCTATGCAGGAGAAAAGCGCTGCCGCCGCCTTCCTGGATCGATCCATTATGTTGTCATGCCAGAGCAGTTTTCGATCCAGAATTTCCCTCTCGCAATGACACAGATGTCATAAATATACGCGATCATTTGGTGACCCTCTAATTCCATGAGACATAAAAGTTGGTTTACCGAAACCAACCACAAAAGCGGTGAGAGAACTCCGCCCTGAGGGGTGCCTCGGTTAGCGAGTCTGTAAACTTCGCTCCCGCCTAGCTCTGTTTTTATCCGCCTTTCCGTAAGCAGATTGTATATAAGCTCTACCACGCACGCGTCCACCCGCTGGCTTGTCAGGACCGAGGTGATTGCTTCTGGAAAAACGATGTTGAAAGAGCCTGCTATGTCAAGAAATGCCACCAGTGTGTACTCCTTGAGGTCAAGTGACCTTTCTATGACAGACACCAATGATGGGTCAATCATCCTCCGGATGTAGTCTTCCAAGAGTCTCTCAAATGTTTTAAGAAGGAAAGAGGACAAGCTTATTTGTCTGTACTCCTTTGGTTTTGTGTGGAAGGGTTTTCCCGCTTTAGGAATAAAGACCACGCTGACTTCCCTCCACGATTCCGGTACGTATTTGAGCCTCAGACAACTTAGAAACATCATCTTTAACCATGGTTTAATAAGTGAGGCCGTGTGTTGACAGTGAGGCGGAAAAATTCCATCCGGGCCCGGCGACTTAAAGGGCTTAAACGAAGATAGAGCCCAGTCTAGCTTTCGATCATCTACGATTTCTTTTAAAAGTTTATCAGCGAGATTTGGAGACCCGCCTTCTTTTGTCGGAAAATGTGTGTCCATAAGCAACTTCATGGTTTCTGTACATGTCTCGGTCCAAGAACCATCAGGCCTTTGGACGTAGCTTAGCTGAGCTGGGGATTTCGATAGCACCTTCCTTAATCAGGAGGCGGCAGATGTGGTTTCAATCTTGTTGCAGAAATCCATCCAGGATGATCTCTTTTCCTTTCGGATATCTTTCTTATACGTGCTGAGTTTTTGCCTTATAATCCGCCCATGATTCCTCATGACCGTCAAGCTTTGCTTTGTTAAAAGCCGTCCTACTGGGTTATCGCTGCCTTCTTGTTTGGGCAGGCCTTATCCAAAGAAGTCATACAAAGCTGACTGAAATTGTTTACGATCCCATCAAGCTCAGAAATGTTAGTCGGGGTTTCTAACCTGTTTGGCAGATTTTTGCCTATAATCTTTTTGTAGTAGCCCCAGTTTGTTTTCCTAATATTTTTAAAGGCCTTTGGGTTAGTGGGAGTTTCCAGTACGGCGAAACTAATGTACCTGTGATCTGTTCGTTCGTTTAGAACCTTCCAGGATTCGATAAGATGGTTGAAAAAGTCCGTGACTAGGGTGATGTCAAGGACCTCTTCCCTGTTTCTTGTGATAAAGGTGGGGTCGCTTCACCTATTACATATTTCTAGATTAGTATCTAGATGATAATCATAAAGAGACTCACCCCGGTCAGTAGTATCCGTGCTGCCCCACTGCTCATGATGGGCATTTGCATCGCCTCCCAGTATATGCATTTCCTCCCGCGGGTTTTACTGCCTCACGAGATCCCGGAAATTATTTGGTTATAGTGAGCCTTGATGATCATAGGCCAGATAGAACG
Organism: Sphenella marginata; assembly: GCA_951509765.1. Taxonomy (NCBI): domain Eukaryota; kingdom Metazoa; phylum Arthropoda; class Insecta; order Diptera; family Tephritidae; genus Sphenella; species Sphenella marginata. The sequence continues at coordinate 95,538,680 of OX608078.1, forward strand.
ACGCAAACTTCCACCTTCTACCGCACCCGTCGACGCTAACCACTGTCAGATCTTCGTCACTAAATTTTGGAAGAAGAAAAACATTAAGAGTAGACTGACCTAGAATGCATGTCCGTGGCTTACCCTTGTCGTGAGCGCAGATAAGCTTATAGCCAGGCTTCCACAAACCACAGATCCTTCCACCAGTGATCCATGGCTCCTGGACTAATACAATGTCCACCACACCTGCGGACAGGCGCAGTAAAAGCGCAGCTGAAACTGCTTTCCTATGATGAAAGTTGATCTGGAGGACCCTCATTATAATTTTTTGGCGCTCTCCACTGTGAGTCAATGGAGTCCACGAAGGACTCAGCAAGGTTCGGGAAGATCCTCGCCAGGAGCCACACAAACAAGACGTTCATCAAACGCGCTGATGGGACATGGGCAGGGTCATCAGCGGAAACCCTTGACATCCTAATAGGAGCTCACTTTCCGGATGGTTCTGGAGAGCTGGAGCAGAGAAGAAGGGTGGCGCAACTGGAGGCACCGACCTCTTTGATAGACAAAATTTTAGCAGAAGACAAAATTGCCTGGGCAATTAACAGCTTCTCACCTTATAAATCAGCGGGAGTAGATGGAATACTTCCCATTATGCTGCAGAAGACTCAAGCATCTTTGGTTAAGGAACTGGAGGTGGCCAGGGACTTTCGGCCGATAAGCCTCACATCCTTTGTGTTAAAAACCTTCGAGAGATTACTAGATATCCATATACGGGGGCTTCTTCAGGATACCATCATCTCGGAAGCGCAGCTCGCGTATCTGAGGGGGAAATCCACAGAGACCGCACTACACGAGGTGGTGCGAACAATCGAGAAGTCACTATTATACAAAGAATTTACTCTGGCCGCGTTCGTTGATGTGGAGGGCGCCTTTAACAACGTGAGAGCCGATGCGATATCAGCTGCACTCGTAAGGGTAGGGGTGGAGGAGCCAATAAGGAATTGGATCACGACCCTACTCCTTAACCGAGAAATATCCGCTGAGCTAGGAGGGGCAAAAGTTGGGAAGCAGATATGTAGAGGCACACCGCAGGGCGGAGTGCCATCACCTCTGCTATGGCTCCTCACTATGAACGACATACTAATGAAACTCACTTCAAGTGGGGCAAAAATCGTGGCGTACGCCGACGACGTTGCGATCCTAGTCTCGGGTCCCTTCCCTTCCGTGATGAGCGAAATCATGGAAAGAACGTTGGCAAGACTAAGTAGGTGGGCACATGATTGTGGCCTCAGGCTGAATCCGGAGAAGACGGATCTACTACTCTTCACAAGGAAGTACAAGCCGCCTACTTTCGAACTACCGAAATTATATTGCCAGCGGATATCCCTATCTGCTATCACTAAATATATTGGGCTCATAATTGACTGTAAGTTAAATTGGAAGGCGTGCATTGAAGAGCGGGTGCGGAAGGCCTGCGTCGCTTTCTATGCCTGCAAATCAATGTTTGGTAAAAATTGGGGTCTAAGGCCTAGGATGGTGCTATGGTTGTACGAGGCGGTGTTGCGGCCTGTGCTGACCTATGGATCTGTAGTATGGTGGGAAGCTCTTCGGAAGAACTATAACCTCATCAGCCTACAGAATGTTCAGCGGGCGGCATGTGTTAGTGCCACCGGAGCCTTGCGCAGTTGTTCCACTGCGGCCTTAGATCCGATTTTGAACCTTCTTCCAATAGACTTACACATACTGTGTACAGCGGCGCAAACCGCACTCAGACTCAGGGAGTCTGGGTGCTGGAAGGATAGTCAGTCACAGTAGCATTCTTAACCATCTTCCAGCTGGCACTATTAATGCCAGAACCGACTTCTCTCCTCACAAACTGTCGTTTGAGAGCACGAATATTACTTCAATTCCAAGTAGGAATGATTGGAAAAGGGGCAGGGTCGAAGTTGACAGCGGCATCCAAATCTACACCGACGGGTCCAAGATGGATTCGGGTGTGGGGGCCGGCGTCTTCTCGGAGTCCCTAGACATTGCCGTATCATTCAGTCTCCCATCGCATTGCAGTGTGTTTCAAGCGGAGGTTCTTGCGATCTTGCAGGCCGGCAGATCACTCAGGGACCTGAACACAACTGGGAGAGTCACTATCTTTACAGACAGTCAAGCAGCAATAAAGGCAATAGCAGCACCACACACTAGTTCGAACGTGGTGCATGCATGTAAGCAAATCTTGGCTACACTAACTAACCTTGAGCTATCCATTACCTGGGTTCCGGGGCATAGAGGTATCGAAGGTAATGAGAAAGCCGATGAGATGGCGCGCAGTGGCTCATCGGACCAAAATGAAGCAGCAATCGATATAGATATAGAGGTACCCTTAGCAGTAGCCAAGGGAAACATCCAAAAATATTACCGGAACAAAGCACAATTGAGATGGAGAGACACCACTAGTTGCGCAATATCAAGATCCACCTGGCCAGACTATAGCGAAAGGAGGACAAGGAGTCTTCTAAGCAGGTCAAGAGTTAGCACCCAGAAACTCATAGCAGTATTCACAGGTCACTGGGCGATAGGCACGCACGCGGAAAAAATGGGGATTCCGCACCATGATTACTGCAGAAGCTGCGAAGACAGCGATACCAAAGAGACCGTTGAGCATTTCCTGTGTAGGTGCCCGGCTCTAGCCGGAGTGCTCGTCCGATGGTATGGACAAAATCAACAAAATAACTCGTACAACGCGCTCAACGACTAAGGTTAATGCACCCAAAACAACACTAAAACAATCATCTCAGACAGAGACTGTTATTGATCTCGTGAATTCTGACGAAAATGATAACTTAGTCGCTCCGAATACTCCATCTAACACCAATGATAAGAATAGTGAGAGCACAAGTGTGACAACAACTAATGCTCATAGTAATGAGGCCCTCGCCTTACCATATGCTGGTGTCGCTGCTGGCGCCGTTGCTGGTGCTGCTAATAGTAATAATCTTTTCTCATCTAATATTGCCTCTGCTGAAATGCAGAGCGAAAGTGGTACGCGTAATAAAGCAATTAAAGAAAAACTAGTAAGGAAGTCTAAGTTCGGGTGTAAGCGAACATTAAATACCTAGTAGTGATCTGTTTTGGTATCCTTATTTACTCAGGTCTATTTTAATAACGGAAAAGTTGTTATAAAGACAACTGATTGTTTTCGATTAAAAACACTTCTTTTGTGAGTGGTAAATTCAATTATCACTAAATAACAAAATATAAATAGCTTTCCTCATGTTCATGAAAGGTATGAAAATAAAAAAAATTAATTTAAAAAAAAGGCAGTAGGGTGTTAACTACTTGCCCGTAAATCTTGCTTGTTTGTTATTCGATTTGCGTAATTTTTGGCAGGAGTATACTACATACTATTGGGAAGCATCTCACAAAATTTCATTGAAATACATTCTTGAAATTCCAACCAATCGCTTTTGAAAATAGCAGAGGTTTTATGCTAAAAAGTGGGAGGCGCCACGCCTACTTCACCAAAATGCGTCCTAATCTAAACTTAAACAGCTATATATCTACAAGGACATCATTAAACAATTCATACTCAAAATGTTTAATTGATACTGGTGCCGATATCTCCATAATTAAAAAAACAGCAAATAGAGGCAGAGGCATTGGTCAGGGAATAACTAGCACTTTAGGCACAACCAAATCAGATCTAAAAGGCGATAACCTTCTAATTTATCATAAATGTCATGTTGTAGAAGACAACTTTCCAATTCCATGTGATGGAATAATAGGCCTAGACTTCATAAAGAAATACAATTGTATTCTAGATTATGGAAAAACAGAGGACAAACTAATCCTAAGACCATATGATTTCCCTCAAACAATAACAATGAATCAAACAAACTGTCTGTCCGTCAACACAATCACAATTCCAGCTAGATCGGAAGTTATTAGAGAAATTAAAATAAGTACAAATAACAAAAACACTTTCGTACCGCACCAGTAACTATCCGAAGGCATTTATATTGCAAATACCATTACAAATAACGAGCAAACTTTCGTTAGAATTATTAACACAACACATAACAACAACACTATTCAAAATTATAAAATTAATACTGAAAATTTAGACAATTATACACTAATTGAAGCACCCCACCCAATAAAAGTTGCACAGATACAGAAAAATTAAAAAGATTAACCGAAAATTTTCCAAATTTTTTTAAAGCTCAATTAACATCACTTTGCACAGAATTCATAGATATATTTGCACTAGAAACAGAACCAATTACTTCTAATAATTTTTATAAACAAAAATTATATATGAAGGACGACAACCCAGTTTACATTAAAAATTATAGATTACCCCAAACACAAAAAGGTGAAATAACCAAACAAGTAAATAAGCTAAGCAAATATGATATAATATAACCTTTGATTTCAAAATATAATAGTCCAATTTTATTAGTTCCTAAAAAATCACTTCCAGGCAAAACAGAAAAAAGATGGAGATTGTTTGTTGACTACAGACAAGTAAACAAATTAGCAGCAAATAAATTCCCACTCCCAAGAATTGATGACATCCTAGATCAACTTGGAAGAGCAAAATATGTATCATGCTTAGACCTTGTGTCAGGTTTTCATCAAATAGAATTACACCCAGACTCTGGGGACATTATTTCATTCACTGCCGAAAATGGCACATATAGATTCAAAAGATTACCATATGGATTAAAAGTAGCCCCAAACTCATTCCAACGAATGATGACATTATGACATTTATGATTTAGTTGTATTAGGTTGTTCAGAAAACCATATGCTAAAAAATTTAAGAGACGTGTTCTCTACTTGCAGAAAATACAACTTAAAATTACATCCAGATAAATGCCTATTTTTCAGCCAAGAAGTAACTTATTTAGGACATAAATGCACAAAAAAGGGAACATTACCCTACCCAAGCAAATTTGAAACAGTTCAAAATTACCCAACACCAAAAACAACCGATGAAGTTAAAAGATTTGTAGCCTTCTGTAATTATTACAGAAGATTTGTACCGAATTTTGCAGAACATTCAAGAAAGTTAACTAGACTTTGCAGAAAGAATGTTACCTTCGAATAGACAGAATAATGTCAAAAAGCCTTTGTCTATTTAAAGGAAGCATTAATTAGTCCAACACTTCTGCAATACCCAGACTTCGGTAAAGAATTTTGCATAACGACAGATGCTAGTGGGTATGGTTGTGGAGCAGTCCTTAGCCAAGAAGATGATGGCAAACAGTTACCAATTGCCTACGCGTCCAGGTCATTCACAAAAGGTGAAGTAAATAAAGCAACAATAGAAAAAGAATTGGCAGCAATCCAATGGGCCATAACCTTCTTCAGACCGACCACCGCCCATTAACATACCTATTTTCAATGAAAAGTCCTTCGTCTAAGCTTACACGAGCAAGATTAGATTTAGAAGAGTGGAGGTGGAGTATATAGCTGGTAAAGAAAATCATATCGCGGATGCATTCTCCCGCATAACAATTACAAATTTAAAAGATCTTTCAGTAGAAGCAAATAAAATATTTAAAATAACAACAAGATCAGCAGCTAAAAAGATCAGTAATAAAACTGAAATTAAAGAAAGTCACAAAGAGAACCCCAAAATTTACGAAGCGCTAAATAAATTTGAAGTAAAAAGACATGTCGAGCTCGTTTTCAATCCTCCGAAATTATATTTCAAAAATGGAAAGAAAATTTTTAGCAATTTTGATAGAAGCAACCTAATTGTTGAGGATAAGATTGATTTAGGACAATTCTTTACCAGGCTCTAAAGAGAAGCCGGAAATTTAGGACTTGTACAAGTACAGTTGTCCTTAGGGGACAAATTGTTTAAAATTATTAATTATACTGCAGTAGGCAAATTTATAGAAATGGGTAACAAAGTTCTCAAAAAGTTAACAATCGCTCTAACCTCAGAGGTTATAGGTGTGACAAATCCCGGAAAATTAAAGAAATTCTGCACAAATATCATGACGATCCTATTAGTGGTGACCACTAGTGCGGATCGGTTCCCATACAAAAAAAAAAGTGTTTCCAGTCCACCCCTAGGATTAAAGACATTTTGAAGGCGATCCCAGAAAATTTTTTTTTTTGTTGCCACGCCCCCCCGATGGGCTATTTACTTTTTTGATACTGCGTCGCCATTTTAAGTCCGATTTTAATGAGCCGTACACCTTTGTTCATGGCTTGGAAGCCACCACAATTCTTACCTTAATCATTTTTTATTCCGAGTTCAAATTCTAGTAGTGACTGTCGGTATCTCGTTTCACATCATACCTAAATTCCAATTTTTTTTAGTCTGTCGAAAAGGCCTTCAAATTCTGTGAAACTTTTTCTTGAAAATGATTAAGGTAAGAATTGTATCCTCTTCCAAGCCATGAACAACGGTGTACGGCTCATTAAAATCGGACTTAAAATAGCGACGTAGTGTCAAAAAAAGTAAATAAAGTAAGTAAAAAATTTTTTTGGGATCGCCTTCAAAATATCTTTAATCCTAGGGGTGGACTGGAAACACGTTTTTCGTCGATCCACCTTAGTGGCCACCCAGGAATAAATCGCATGACAGATAAAATCAAGCAGAAATATAGCTGGCTGAATATGAAAAATGACATACGAAAATATATAAAGAACTGCAACCACGGCAAGAAAAGTAAAATTAAAGAACCAATGACAATATCGGAGACACCTCCGAAGGCATTTGATATTGTACAAATTGACACAGTCGGTCCATTGCCAAAGTCGATAAATGGAAACGAATATGCAGTTACCATTATATGCGATCTAGCCAAATATTTGGTAGCGATTCCAGTTCCAAGCAAACATGCAACAACTATTGCTAAAGCCATATTCCAGCATTTCATCAAGATTTATGGCCAAATGAAAACAATTTTAAAAGACATGGGCACAGAATACAAAAATTGCTTGGTCAAAGAACTGTGTAAATTGTTAAAAATTGAGCATAAAACTTCTACACCATACCATCACCAGACTTTACCTCAGGTATTTCGCTTATTGCTACAATACAACGCCATCGACAACACATAATTATTGCCCTTTCGAACTAATATTCGCAAAACAACCACCAAATTATGAATTTTTGAAAGAATATAAAATTAGCCCGGTATACAACCATGAGGCATATGACAAAGAAGTAAAATACAAACTTCAAATAGCACAGCAAAGAGCAAGAAAATTAATTCAAGAAGCAAAAGAAAAGCAAAAATCAAATTACGACAAGAATAGCTGTAGTAAGGAAATTAGGAAAATAGGAGATTTAGTATTAGTTAGAGAAGAGGCCTCCCATAAGTTAGAAAATAGATACACAGGACACTGTAAAGTTAAAACCATTGATACAAATAACAACTACACTTTAATTCCACATAGCATAGGAGGCAGTAATAAAAACAAAAAAGAAATCGTAATTCATAAGTATAGGCTTAAACAAGTTTAAAACCATTAAAAATAAGCATGGCACTTTATCAATAACAAAAATTACATAAGGGTGTTTCCACGGTCGCGAACAGTACGTTCGTACGCTTTTGTGGGCCAAAAAACAAAGTAAACATAGGTTTTTGCTTTTTTTTGTTTGCTACTTCAATAGCATTTTGGAAGGTCAATTTTAGGTGCAAGAGGCAGGTTTGTTCGATTTTTAGTTTAGACTGTGGGGGCAATAAACTTGTGGTCGCGAACGTACGAAAAATGGAAGTGACTTTTTTGTGCAACTGGAAAAATTCAAAATTCAGCGAAATGGAATGGATTTTTTCAAAACGGTTGATAACATATTGAAGTGGCATAAAGTGACTTTCTTTACGTTTATTTCGCGTTAAAATATCGTCCGTACATTTGTATATATACGCTTAAATACCGGTCGCGAACGTACGGGTCGCGAACATACGATTTTTCCATACACTCTTTTCCTATTTTCGGCATAATGTTTTACAAATTATATGAATTGGAAACACTTAATTCACAAGTTTAAATCGTATATGTTGTATTTATAAAGAAAGAAGATAGCATAAATTATTAGACTGTACTGAAATTCCGCGGCTGCCACCGATAGGCTCGAAAGTGGCTTGCATAATATAAAGTATACTCACTATAATGTATGGTTGTAAAATTTATGAATAACTTCATTCAAATTATTCAAAACCCTATGATCTATTATTAGAAATGGAAATAAAGTATATTAACAACCTCTTTTTTTCTTGCTTCAGTTTTTGGTAGGCAAAAATATATCAAAATGCAAAACGGTCGCGATCGTACGCAACTTTGAGAATAAAAAAAAAAGGTTTGGTAAACCCTTCAAGAGAAGTAGTTTTGTTTTTCAATTAAGTGCACTCAACTGGCTTTAGAAATGTAGTTCTAGACATATCCTTACACTCCTTGAGAAGTGGTAACAAAAAATGTATTTTTTTGGTCGCGAACGTACGATCCAGGCAGAGGTAAAAGTTTCCATAAAAATTTACCGTTAAAACATCGTCGTTCAATCTTCTTTCATTTTTATAGTCTTAATTGATATTCATGGGGGTATTTTGTTGCAAAAAAGCATGTGAAAAAATTTAAAAGAAACAGGCCTTTAAAACTGGCTGGAAATGAACAATTTTTTTTTTCAGGTTTCAAGCCAAATTTTTCATAAAAAAAATTTAAATTAACTTTCATACCGTTATTTTTATAAAAATTTGGGTAATTTTGTATAACAGGGTTAAAAAAGAATTTATTTTTATTAACATTTAAAATTTTTGTTCTGGTTGACCATTCTACGGAAATGCTCATAAGCATTCCAATTTACTCAATCTGATATACGGCACAAGCCAAAGGAAAACAAAATCAAGTATCAAATAAAGAATACAAACAAAACAAAAAAATAAAAAAACATGTAACAAAACAATGGTAACAAGATCCTAAAACAATTAAAATTTTGTCTTGATGATTACAAATACATATATCTATTTATTTAAAGAGGGAAGGTGTAGCATTACATAAACACATCGCCCTTTTATTTTAATTGTCATGTGCACATAAATAATGTATAAACAAATATGAATGTACACAAACAACATTCTACCCAAATTAGTTAAATTGAACTCAGCGGGGAGCAAAGACACGCCGCACATAACGAGGATTTTGTTACACTTGTGCGGACGGTCAAAGACACCGCCAAAGACAGTCGCAATGACCAACTGATCACAACGTCAGTTTGTCAATGGGACTGACATATTTATATATTCATTGCAACCACATGTTGACTTAGGATATTTTAGAATTATAAATTTTAGTTTGTATGTGTTAGTAATATATCTATTTGTATATGTTTTAGGTCGTAAATAATTTGTAAGTATAAGTGTAAGAATTTTGTATAAAAAGGAAATTAAATTCAATAAACGATCAATTAATTCTACACCCTAACCAAGGCTAGTTCCTTTAGCCAGGAAGTAGTCTGCAATTCCCTACAATATTCTTAGCTTTATTTATAACGCGATCTAAAATATGTTCCGGGCGCCCAAAGCACATTCGTAATGTGGATATAATGTCAGGTACCATGTCTGGTAAGCACAACTTGCTTCTCACCATTTCTTTGGCTTTGCCTTTCAAGCACTCTTGTAATCTTATTAGATTTTCTGCATTTGAGAATCCGTCTGCCGACGTACTGTTTTCGAAGCTGCTTATAAATAATGGCCAGTCTTCGGGATCGAGACTAAAATTTGGTAACCTCTTCGGTATTACATGCCTTGCAGATAGTTATGTTGAAGGTGTTGAATTTGTGAAAGTGTTTGTATGTGTACATGGCATGAAAGCTTCTTGGCCCGCTAGTATTTTAGATTTTGATTCGATAAATTGTTGTTGCAGCTTCATTTCTTCCTCCAAACGTTGTATGTCCAAATTCTGTTGTGCCATTTGCGCTGCCGACGAATCTCTCTCATGCCGAATGATATTAAATTTGGCGCTAATATACCGATGTTGTTTTGACCATTGTTAAAATTTTGGCGGTTGAAGCAATTGTCAAAGATCCCTGCCTCTTGACCTCCGAGTAATAACGATGACGTCATTATCGGCGCACGCATTGCGGATGTCGCAGGAGCGTTAGCAAAAGAGCTGCTGGTTATGTTTGTTGTTGGTGTGGTTATCACGCGATTCGCTGATTTTAAATTTGCCATGCTTGAAATGTCTGAGTACGTTGTTACTATTGCTGGCTGTAGCAAAAATGTTGTCGTCGCTGTTCCATATATTGGAGGTGTTATTGACAATGCCTGTGCCTCGTTGCTCACCCCTGTAGTCGTAGCTTTCATAATGCAACTCCAATCCTTGTTTGCGATACTGTTATCCACGCCTACACAAGCGAAATGAAGTCAACTATCACATTGATCACACTGTACCATTTCTTCGTTGTCTGGCTGGTCGCACTTATTGCAGTGATACTTTCTTCCCATGTTGATTGGAAATAGCTCTCGTTCGTGCGTGTTACCACGCGGTTGAGTTAAGCGATTCAAAGGGAATTTTCACGCACCGTTCGCAATTAATTTATCAATTTTAAGTATTTTAAAAATTATTTAAAGATTTGTTACCGTACTTGCAGTTATGCACATAGCCAAGCGGATAAATAAAAGACCAAATGTTTAAGAGAACTCTGCACGTTTAATTTCAATATTAATTCAATAATTTCGTTGACAAAGCGTAATACAGAAAAGCGATAAGGAGAAGAACTTTAAAATAATTTGTGTTAAACCGCTGACGACTAATTGACTACTGCCGTTTTAAGTTTGCTAGTAACTTCATGTAGGTACATAAATGTATGTAGAAAATTATAACGTGATATAGGATAAAGAAAATAGGATAAAGATTAAATACATGTGTACATGTGTGTGTATATTTTTGTATTTTTTTGTATTTATTTTTGAATATTTTCCTGGCACAACAATTTTTACAAAATTATTTTACAGTACCAGTCATGAATAAAATTAAGTACATAATAACAATTATAAAAAGAAAAAACAATATTAAAATAAAACTTAGTCTAAAAGAGCTTAATCTAATAAGAAGAGTTCGTAGAGTTGTTAAAGAGTTAAGGACAAGTTGAGGAGATGATTTAAGAGAAAATAATAATAGAAAAAAGAAAAAAAGATAGAAAAGGGCAAGTAGGAATGTAAGTAAAGTTGTCAACGAGAGTAAAAACTAGGAGCGGTTATAAAAACATATTAAACTTTTCTTGAAAAGCAGTGCATTGCTTATAGTCCTAAATCGGTTTGGTAGAGAGTTCCAATGACGTACCGAGGTGATGAAGAATTGGCGTTCAGACGTTCGCAAACGATATATAACGTGTGTGAGAGCCACAGACCGAGTCGAATGCAGAAAGTTAAGCCTTTGATATAAGTAGGAGGGTTCCTTCGTGTAAATTATTTTGTGTAGTGTGGTCAGCGTTCTGACTTTTAAAAGATTGTCGAGAGAGATGTTTAGCAACTTTTCAGCGTAGTAAGAGACGTGGTCAAGTCTGTTTAAACCGTATACATATCTAGCAATGTTGTTATAAACAACATTTAGTTTCTTTTTGCTCACATAGTCACAGTTAGAATAAATCTCACAACCATAGAGCAGCGTAGGTATTAAGTACGCTTTAGATAAAAGTAGTCGAATATGTAAGGGAGTGAAATACTGTGTTAACCATAGTGTACGAAGCATTCCGTACACTTTTCCTACCGTACTAAAAATGTGGTCTTTCCATGTCAATGTTTTGTTAAAAATTACTCCTAGGTTCTTTGCTGTGTCGACATACTCAATCACAGAGTTATCAAAAATAATATTGTCTAGGCCATTAGTTTCGAGCGCCTTCCTATGAATGACAATACATTTAGACTTTTTAGGGTTTAGACATAGGTCATTCATGGAAGCCCATAAGCCAATTTGAGTCAAGTCATTATTTATATTATTTATACACAAACTAAGGTGATCACAAGGACAACATGCATACAACTGGACGTCATCAGCATAAATGTGAACATCACAATGCTGAAGTACGCCAGGCAAGTCATTAATATATAGAACAAATAACAACGGACCGAGGATTGAGCCCTGTGGAACACCTCTTAAGACCTTTAGGAAGTCAGACTTTCTGTCACCAACACTTATTGCCTGAGTTCTGTCGCTAAGATATGATTTGATAAGCGCGGTAGCGTGACTGGAGAAGTTAAAAAAATTACCCAGCTTTTTACATAGTAAAGTGTGGTCGACAGAATCAAAAGCTTTAGAGTGGTCTAGGAGAGTTAGGAAAGCAGCGCAGTTCTCATCAATTCGCTCACGGATATTTTTATACCTAGTAGTGCTTCGCACACAAGGTATATTAACTTCATTGGCCTAACGGTGGTATGTAACGGCATAAACGAATCGAGATAGATATTGACTTATATATATCAAAATGTTCAGGAGGAGAAGAGAAATTGATTGAGCCATGTCCGTCCGTCCGTCCGTCCGTCCGTCTGTGAACACGATAACTTGAGTAAATCTTGAGATATCTCAATGAAACTTTGTATGCAGGTTCCTTTTTACATATCTCTGAACGGTATTGAAAATAGGCAAAATCGGTTAAAAGCCACGCCCACTTTCTATATATATAATATTTTCGAAAATACAAAAGAGTAATTATTCAGTACATAATACACCTATAAGGATAAAATTTGGTGTGTACCTTACCGTTAAAGCAAAAAATAAATTTGTGAAGAAATTTTTAAAAAAGGGCGTGGCACCGCCCACTTTTGATTAAGTCAAATTTGGAAATATTATTAATCATAAATCAAAAACCGCTCAAGATAGCAAAATAAAATTCAGCACACATATTTATATGTATACAGGCAATATTTCGAAAAAAAATTAGCGAAATCGGATTAGGTCCACGCCCAATTTTATAAGATTTTGAAAAGGATCATGGATATATTGAATATGCTATAACTTTGCTTAAACTAGCTGTATATCATTTCTATTTCACCTCTAAAGTGTTCGTGGGCAAAGAAAGTCGAAAGCACAAAATTTTTGGAAAATGGGCGTGGCCCCGCCCCTTTATGGGGGATTATTCCACAAAACTTTCCATGCCATAACTCCGGTAAAAATTGATTTATTAAAACGATATTTGAAGAAAGTGTTCAACATATAAAGCTTACTCTTTGCTGAAAAAATAAACAAAATCGGTGAACGGACACGCCCACTTTTTGAACATAGTTCTAAAATATTTCTTCGTAAAATTAAAATCGCGATATTTCCATAATTGCATAAGTTATATAAATAAGATTTTACACACATATTAGCCTTTTTAAACAAAACTAAACTGTAAAAAAATTTTGTGGATTTTGGTGAAGTAGGCGTGCTAGCTCTGCTATTTTCAAAAGCGATTGGTTGGAATTTCAAGAATGTATTTCAATGAAATTTTGTGAGATGCTTCCCAATAGTATGTAGTATACTCCTGCCAAAAATTACGCAAATCGAATAACAAACAAGCAAGATTTACGGGCAAGTAGTTAACACCCTACTGCCTTTTTATACCTAGTAGTGCTTCGCACACAAGGTATATTAACTTCATTGGCCTAACGGTAGTATGTAACGGCATAAACGAATCGAGATCGATATTGACTTATATATATCAAAATGTTCAGGAGGAGAAGAGAAATTGATTGAGCCATGTCCGTCCGTCCGTCCGTCTGTGAACACGATAACTTGAGTAAATCTTGAGATATCTCAATGAAACTTTGTATGCAGGTTCCTTTTTGCATATCTCTGAACGGTGTTGAAAATAGGCAAAATCGGTTAAAAGCCACGCCCACTTTCTATATACATATATAATATTTTCGAAAATACAAAAAGAGTGACTATTCAGTACATAATACACCTATAAGGATAAAATTTGGTGTGTACCTTACCGTTAAAGCAAAAAATAAATTTGCGAAGAAATTTTTAAAAAAAGGGCGTGGCACCGCCCACTTTTGATTAAGTCAAATTTGGAAATCTTATTAATCATAAATCAAAAACCGCTCAAGATAGCAAAATAAAATTCAGCACACATATTTATATTAATACAGGCAATATTTCGAAAAAAAATTAGCGAAATCGGATTAGGTCCACGCCCAATTTTATACGAAAGATTTTGAAAAGGATCATGGATATATTGAATATGCTATAACTTTGCTTAAACTACTTGTGTATCATTTCTATTTCACTTCTAAAGTGTTCGTGGGCAAAGAAAGTCGAAAGCACAAAATTTTTGGAAAATGGGCGTGGCCCCGCCCCTTTATGGGGGATTATTCCACAAAACTTTCCATGCCATAACTCCGGTAAAAATTGATTTATTAAAACGATATTTGAAGAAAGTGTTCAACATATAAAGCTAACTCTTTGCTGAAAAAATAAACAAAATCGGTGAACGGACACGCCCACTTTTTGAACATAGTTCTAAAATATTTCTTCGTAAAATTAAAATCGCGATATTTCCATAATTGTATAAGTTATATAAATAAGATTTTACACACATATTAGCCTTTTTAAACAAAACTAAACTGTAAAAAAATTTTGTGGATTTTGGTGAAGTAGGCGTGGCGCCTCCCACTTTTTAGCATAAAAGCTCTGCTATTTTCAAAAGCGATTGGTTGGAATTTCAAGAATGTATTTCAATGAAATTTTGTGAGATGCTTCCCAATAGTATGTAGTATACTCCTGCCAAAAATTACGCAAATCGAATAACAAACAAGCAAGATTTACGGGCAAGTAGTTAACACCCTACTGCCTTTTTTATACCTAGTAGTATATTAACTTCATTGGCCTAACGGTAGTATGTAACGGCATAAACGAATCGAGATAGATATTGACTTATATATATCAAAATGTTCAGGAGGAAAAGAGAAATTGATTGAGCCATGTCCGTCCGTCCGTCCGTCCGTCCGTCCGTCCGTCCGTCTGTGAACACGATAACTTGAGTAAATCTTGAGATATCTCAATGAAATTTGGTATGCAGGTTCCTTTTCACTTATCTCGGAGTGCTATTGAAAATAGGCAAAATCGGTTAAAAGCCACGCCCACTTTCTATATACATAATATTTTCGAAAATACAAAAAGAGTGATTATTCAGTACATAATAAACCTATAAGGATAAAATTTGGTGTGTACCTTACCGTTAAAGCAAAAAATAAATTTGTGAAGAAATTTTTAAAAAAGGGCGTGGCACCGCCCACTTTTGATTAAGTCAAATTTGGAAATATTATTAGTCATAAATCAAAAACCGCTCAAGATAGCCAAATAAAATTCAGCACACATATTTATATTAATACAAGCAATATTTCGAAAAAAAATTATTTAAATCGGGTTAGGTCCACGCCCAATTTTATACGAAAGATTTTGAAAAGGATCATAGATATATTGAATATGCTATAACTTTGCTGAAACTACTTGTGTATCATTTCTATTTCACTTCTAAAGTGTTCGTGGGCAAAGAAAGTCGAAAGCACAACATTTTTGGAAAATGGGCGTGGCCCCGCCCCTTAATGGGGGATTATTCCAAAAAACTTTTCATGCCATAACTCCGGTAAAAATTGACTTATTGAAGCGATATTTAGAGAAATTGTTCAACATATAAAGCTAACTCTTTGCTGTAAAACTAAACAAAATTGGTGAACGGACACGCCCACTTTTTGAACACAGTTCTAAAAAATTTCTTCGTATAATTAAAATCGCGATATTTCCTTAATTGTATAAGTTATATAAATAAGATTTTACACACATAACAAGCTTTTTAAGCAAAACTGAACTGTATAAAAATTTTGTGGATTTTGTTGAAGTAGGCGTGGCGCCGTCCACTTTTTAGCATAAAAGGTCAGCTATTTTCAAAAGCAATTGCTTGAAATTTCAAGAAGGTATTTAAATGAAAGTTAGTGAGATGCTTCCCAATAGTATATAGTATACTCCTGCCAAAAATTACGCAAATCGGATAGCAAACACGCAAAATATACTGACAAGTAGTTAACACCCTACTGCCTTTTTTTTTATTAATTTTTTCTATTTTCATACCTTTCATGAACATGGGGAAAGCTATTTATATTTTGTTATTTAGTGATAGTTTAATTTCCCACTTACAATAGAAATGTTTTTATCGAAAACAATCAGTTGCCTTTATAACAAATTTTCAGGTATGTATTAAAATAGACCTGAGTAAATTAGGATACCAAAACAGATCACTACTAGGTATTTAATGTTCGGTTACACCCGAACTTAGACTTCCTTACTAGTTATTTATAAGATTTGCCTTGAAACATATAGTAACATATGAAAACCTTTTATCATAATATTTTTTTTTTTAATTTATTGAAGATTGGCCAGAAAAATATTACCAATTGTCTCATTTAGAGCAAAGCTGTAAATAGACGCTGGAAAGTATAAGTAGTTGCAGGCGTCATTTTAAATAATTTTCCTTGCTTTCAAAGAATTAAAAAAAACAATTTCCATTTTTGTCTTCACCGAGAATCAAAGTTAGGTGTCCTGCAATTAGTATACATTTATACCCATTTAGGTAGAAAAAGGGTACAATTTGTGCCTTCATAGGACATGCTTGAACAAATGTGACCAATTTATTCCATTATTATAAAAAAGTAGTAGTCTACTACAATAAAATATTGGAAAAGTATATTTTCTAAGCAGAACATGTATTTTTCATACTAAGAATGAAGTTAGGTATATAGAATAAAATATTTTGATAGCAACACCAGAAGAGGAATTTTCAAAAATACAAGAGCAGGAGTTATTACCTTTCAAATGTTGTTGAAAATAATCTGTAGCCTTACTACAAGCCGAAATCTAATCACTTCAGTTGGTGCATGTTTTCATTACCTTATGAAAAATTTCAGCAGTATCTATATATTAATAGGCTAACACTCGCCCCATAGTAATTTTCGCAACCCAACTTCATATAGTATGTAACGGCATAAACGAATCGAGATAGATATTGACTTATATATATCAAAATGTTCAGGAGGAGAAGATAAATTGATTGAGCCATGTCCGTCCGTCCGTCCGTCCGTCTGTGAACACGATAACTTGAGTAACTCTTGAGATATCTCAATGAAACTTTGTATGCAGGTTCCTTTTTACATATCTCTGAACGGTATTGAAAATAGGCAAAATCGGTTAAAAGCCACGCCCACTTCTATATATATAATATTTTCGAAAATACAAAAAGAGTGATTATTCAGTACATAATACACCTATAAGGATAAAATTTGGTGTGTACCTTACCGTTAAAGCAAAAAATAAATTTGTGAAGAAATTTTTAAAAAAGGGCGTGGCACCGCCCACTTTTGATTGAGTCAAATTTGGAAATATTATTAATCATAAATCAAAAACCGCTCAAGATAGCAAAATAAAATTCGGTAAAAATTGATTTATTAAAACGATATTTCAAGAAAGTGTTCAACATATAAAGCTAACTCTTTGCTGAAAAAATAAACAAAATCGGTGAACGGACACGCCCACTTTTTGAACATAGTTCTAAAATATTTCTTCGTAAAATTAAAATCGCGATATTTCCATAATTGTATAAGTTATATAAATAAGATTTTACACACATATTAGCCTTTTTAAACAAAACTAAACTGTAAAAAAATTTTGTGGATTTTGGTGAAGTAGGCGTGGCGCCTCCCACTTTTTAGCATAAAAGCTCTGCTATTTTCAAAAGCGATTGGTTGGAATTTCAAGAATGTATTTCAATGAAATTTTGTGAGATGCTTCCCAATAGTATGTAGTATACTCCTGCCAAAAATTACGCAAATCGAATAACAAACAAGCAAGATTTACGGGCAAGTAGTTAACACCCTACTGCCTTTTTTATACCTAGTAGTGCTTCGCACACAAGGTATATTAACTTCATTGGCCTAACGGTAGTATGTAACGGCATAAACGAATCGAGATAGATATTGACTTATATATATCAAAATGTTCAGGAGGAGAAGAGAAATTGATTGAGCCATGTCCGTCCGTCCGTCCGTCCGTCCGTCTGTGAACACGATAACTTGAGTAAATCTTGAGATATCTCAATGAAACTTTGTATGCAGGTTCCTTTTTACATATCTCTGAACGGTATTGAAAATAGGCAAAATCGGTTAAAAGCCACGCCCACTTCTATATATATAATATTTTCGAAAATACAAAAAGAGTGATTATTCAGTACATAATACACCTATAAGGATAAAATTTGGTGTGTACCTTACCGTTAAAGCAAAAAATAAATTTGTGAAGAAATTTTTAAAAAAGGGCGTGGCACCGCCCACTTTTGATTGAGTCAAATTTGGAAATATTATTAATCATAAATCAAAAACCGCTCAAGATAGCAAAATAAAATTCAGCACACATATTTATATTAATACAGGCAATATTTCGAAAAAAAATTAGCGAAATCGGATTAGGTCCACGCCCAATTTTATACGAAAGATTTTGAAAAGGATCATGGATATATTGAATATGCTATAACTTTGCTTAAACTAGCTGTATATCATTTCTATTTCACCTCTAAAGTGTTCGTGGGCAAAGAAAGTCGAAAGCACAAAATTTTTGGAAAATGGGCGTGGCACCGCCCCTTTATGGGGGATTATTCCACAAAACTTTCCATGCCATAACTCCGGTAAAAATTGATTTATTAAAACGATATTTGAAGAAAGTGTTCAACATATAAAGCTAACTCTTTGCTGAAAAAATAAACAAAATCGGTAAACGGACACGCCCACTTTTTGAACATAGTTCTAAAATATTTCTTCGTAAAATTAAAATCGCGATATTTCCATAATTGTATAAGTTATATAAATAAGATTTTACACACATATTAGCCTTTTTAAACAAAACTAAACTGTAAAAAAATTTTGTGGATTTTGGTGAAGTAGGCGTGGCGCCTCCCACTTTTTAGCATAAAAGCTCTGCTATTTTCAAAAGCGATTGGTTGGAATTTCAAGAATGTATTTCAATGAAATTTTGTGAGATGCTTCCCAATAGTATGTAGTATACTCCTGCCAAAAATTACGCAAATCGAATAACAAACAAGCAAGATTTACGGGCAAGTAGTTAACACCCTACTGCCTTTTTTTTAAATTAATTTTTTTTATTTTCATACCTTTCATGAACATGAGGAAAGATATATATATATTTGGTTATTTAGTGATAATTGAATTTACCACTCACAAAAGAAGTGTTTTTAATCGAAAACAATCAGTTGTCTTTATAACAACTTTTCCGTTATTAAAATAGACCTGAGTAAATTGGGATACCAAAACAGATCACTACTAGGTATTTAATGTTCGGTTGCACCCGAACTTAGACTTCCTTACTAGTCTACTATAGATATAAGAGCGGTAGTACAGCTTCGCTTTGCTCTGAACCCAGACTGATGGTCTGTTAGAAGCTTATTGATATTAATGTACGAAGCAATCTGCCCATGCAAGATGCGTTCAACGACTTTGGAAAGGAAAGGCAGGATTGCTATTGGCCTAAACTCGTTATTTTGTTTACGTATTGGAAGAATCTTGGCAGCTTTCCAGCATTTTGGAAATACGCTAGTCGTCAAAATCGAGTTGACTAAGTGGGTTATGTGGGGAAGAATTCTTGGAAGAATAACTTTGACGAATTTTGCGCATATACCATCAAACCCAATGGCGTCCGACTTAATAGAAAGTATGGCTTCCACAACGTCGCAATCCTCGATGCAAACAAACTCAAGAGGACTAGCATTGACATTAAACTAATGTATCGACGCGAGTAGACGTGATTTTTGTGCTCTGTTGCAATAGTTAATTTATACATCTTTTACATCTTTATATTTGCCTTTTTTGGTGCTTGCGGGCTTTGCTAAACATTTGCTAAGTTATTTGAGTGTGTAAATAGAGCAATCGAAATAAGTAGACATTAGTAAAAAAGTTTACAAAACTAAATACAAACAATTAAACAATATAATTAAAACACAAAAATCAAACAACACAACAAAAACAACAACAAAGTGAAGATGAAAGCACAAACTAGAGAAACCAGAAATTCCCGCCAAGTGGTATCTACTCCCACAAATGTAAGTGCCGTCGGCAAATTTGAGCGTATTGAGGCAAGGTTGGAAGAGATTTTCTCTTTATACTGTGACAATTTATTTAACTAATAATTATCTCTCCTCTTTATGCTTTGCCATGGTATTGTGTGCACTTTCATATGATTTTTTGTTGTCTTTGCTAATTTTTGATTTGGCTCAGCACTTTATGCATGGGGTCACTCCATAGAAATGACTCTGGCGCTAATGGAAATGAAAAAATTTTAATTGACATTTTTTGTAAGCAAAATCATGGCTTCAATGCTGTACACTTTAATGCACGTAGTCTAAGTCATGACAAGCTTGATTTTGCTAGACATACTTTTGAGGAATCAGCGGTCGATGTAATTTGTGTCACCGAGACTTGGTTTTCCAGTGATGTTCCGGACTTCAATCTCTCATTAAATAGGTACAATTTACTGCGTAATGACCGTAATCAAAGAAGGGGAGGGGGGGTTGCAGTTTATTGCAAAAAATCGTTAAGTCTTAAACTAATAAAACTAGACATCTAATGTTGAGTACATTTTCACCGAAGTATCTGATGGTTCAAACAAAATCTTAGTAGTATGTGTATACAATCCTAATAAATGTTTCTCCATGGATCCATTTTTTGCTGACCTTTCTGAGTTTGTGATCGACTATGAACGGATTTTGATATGTGGTGATTTCAATATTAATTTATTAATTAATGACTCCTGCAGTCGTAATTTACTTGACCTAGTGACCACAGCAGGACTTTGTGTTGTCAATAGATATATCCCAACGAGACATGATCATAACTGTGAACCCAGTCTTCTCGATTTTTTTACTACGTGTGATCCTTCCCACGTTCTCAAGTTTGAGCAAATCTCGTTCGTTTCTGACCATGACTTGATATTTTGTACCCTGGATGTCGTAATGAACCGCTCTGATATAGTTAGCACATTTCTTTATCGCGATTTTAAATCTGTGAATGTTAATTCATTGTATTCAGATCTGCTTGCAGTCGACTGGGCTGAATGCTGGTTCCAAGACTCTGTGGATAGTAAGTTAGACTTTCTTAATAAAATGTTAACCAGATTATTCGATATTCATGTGCCTATTTGCTCTGCTACTATCATCAACCGTTCATGTCCCTGGTATAATTCAAGAGTCCAGTGGTTTATAAAGAAACGCAAAAAGTTGTATAATAAGTGGCGTAGAAATAAGACTGATCTTTCCTGGCGTCGCTACAAGGAAGTTCGTAACGAAGCGACTCGTATTATAAGACAGGCACAAAGAAGGTACTGTAATTCGAAGCTAGACCCGACACTCCCATCTAAGGAGTTGTGGAGAAATCTAAAAAAGTTCAAAATACATGGTAAGGAATGCTCTGAGTGTGAAATTAATGTAGATGAACTTAACGAATTCTTTGTGAATGCTAGCAATAGTGCTAGTGGCTCTGCTAGATTACGTGATTACTCCTCCAATGTCAATCTGAATAATACTTTTCAATTTTCTACTGTCGGTGAGGCTGATGTCTTGAAGTCTTTGCTTAGTATTAATTCGCACGCTATGGGTGAGGATGGAATTTCTCTAAAATTTATCAAGATTATACCAGAGTTTGTTATAGGTCCACTTACACACATAATAAATTTTTGCATCACCAGCTCATGTTTTCCAGCAGCGTGGAAGAATGCAATTATACTGCCTGTCGCAAAAAAATCGAATGCCACCTCTGCTGGTGACTATAGGCCTATCAGCATATTGCCTACTTTTTCTAAAGTCTTTGAAAATTTGATGGCAGCACAAATTACTTCATTCATACAGCAAAACGACTTACTATCTCCCCTACAATCTGGCTTTCGACCGAAGCACAGCTGCTCAACAGCAATGATTAAAATAATGGATGATGTTAGAGTTAAGTATGATGCTGGTGATTTAACATTACTGTGTCTACTCGACTTTTCAAAGGCATTCGACTCTGTGAGTCATGACCTCTTGTGTTTAAAACTTAAATATTACTTCGGTTTTGAAGATACCTCTGTCAAGCTAATTGCAAGTTATCTTAAGGATAGGTCACAAAAAGTCAAATCTGGCAATTTGTTGTCGCAGTCTAGACCTGTGGACGCTGGCGTTCCGCAAGGATCTGTCCTAGGTCCGCTTTTATTTAGTTTATTCGTTAACGACATATTTTCCGTTTGCCAGTATGTAAATGCTCACGCGTATGCTGACGACATCCAATTGTACTTATCAAGCCGCATCGGCCTTGTTGAAGATTTATGCTATAAAATAAATAGTGACCTGCATGCTATTTCTGTTTGGGCGAGTGATAATTGCTTGTGTTTAAATGCATCGAAGTCTTACGTATTGCCAATATGCCACAGTGCAGTATGCCTTAATGATATTCCTGAGTTGTTTATTGGATCTAGTCCCCTTAATTTTGTGGATAAAATAAAAAGCCTAGGTTTTATCCTGAACTCAAAACTGTCTTGCAGTGATCATGTCAATAGGGTAGTTATGAGTGTGTATGCAATACTGCGGAAATTACGAATCTCGGCCGCTTTTACTCCCATCGAAACTAGGCGTAAACTTGTGTTGCAGCTAATTATGCCGCTCATAACTTACGCAGAGACAGTGTACAGTAAAATGGACTCAGTTTCGTATAACAAAGTGGCGGTAGCTTTCAATAATGCTACGCGTTATGTATATGGTATTGGTAGATATGAGCATATTTCTGTCTGGCGAACGAGAATTATTGGTTGCAGTCTTGATAACTATGTAGCTGCTAGGAATTGCATATTTCTGTTTAAGTTGTTAGTGTGGAAGACACCAAATTATTTATTTAATAAATTGCAACCAGTTAGATCGGTGAGACATCACAATCTGGTTGTACCATTATATAATTACCTAACTTCCTCCGGGCTATTTTTCATTAGCGCAGTTAGGCTATGGAATTCAATCCCTGAAGCTATTAAGGCTGAACTAAATCAATCTAATTACAAGGCACTAATATACAGTTACTTCTCTTCCCTTTAAGTTTACCATATCAAGGCAATCAGGTCTAATGTTTCTTTCCTTCGCTCTACTACTTCTAAAGTTTCTTCTCTTTTCTCACTTCCTTCTCTTCTCTAACCTTTAAGAATTTTGTGTGTTATTTAGTTTTTACATTCTAGATTTAAACGAGATTGTAAATCAATATTATATATTCAAATGCTGTACAAGTTGAAGTACTGTTAAAAGACTATGATGTCTTACCCTGTACTACATGTGAAATTAGTAATAATAAATGAAATGAAAAAAATTAACACGAACACAGACATCGGGAGGGACAGATAGATCTCCTTTGGACTTGCCAATGCCGATTTGGCATTCCATGTATCCCTCGAATCCAAAGCAAAACTAAATTTGTTTTTGTAATAACCTTCTTTGGTTGATCTTGTGGCTTTATTGACAGCACGCCGTGCTGATTTAAAGCTATTATGCATCTCTTCTGTCTTGTATCTTTTCCACCGCGAGTAGGCAAGATTGCGGAGGTTAATAAGGTGTTTCAGCCTATTATTAAACCACGGGTTTTCTTTTGTTATTTACTAATTTATGTTTGAGTGGAACGTGGTTATCTAAAAGCTGATTTATATGGTTTTGCAAAAATAATGCTTGGTCGTCAACCGATGCCAAAGTACGAATCATACTCCAATCAACCGAATCCACTGCCACGGCAAGAGATTCATAATCTATGTTACCAAAGTCGCGATATGTGAAAGAGCATGGTCTGCACGACGTATGAAAGTCATATATTAGGCATATGAGGTCTTGCTTTGAAAAACAGGATGCAGACAGTTGATTGGAGTAGAGCAGTTTACGAGGTTCATTTACAAAAAATAAGTCTAGCAACGTCGGGCTAGTACTGGTAAAATGAGTTGGTAGTGTAGAATTGGTGGGATATAGACCTAAAGATCCCATGCATAGCTTTAAGCTGTCATCAACCAGCAGGTTGCAGTTGAAATCGCCAGCGATTATAATATTCTCATAACCTAAAAGTAGCGGTTGTAAAAATTCAACGAACCCAGAAAAATTTACTTGACGATTAGGTCTATATACACAGCCAATGAGGAGCTTATTATTACTATCAGAAAACAACTCAACAAACACATATTCTACAGAATCACCGGAACTAGAACTACAACACAATTTACAATGTAAACTACTTTTAACATATATTGCAACACCACCACCATGACCACCTCTGTCGGCCCTGAAAAGTTGGTATCCTTCTAATTTCACCAATTCGTTTGTATGACATGAAGAAAACCAGGTTTCAGAGATGCATATCACATCAATATCAGTACCTTCGCAAATAAACCGTAGCTCGTCTAGTTTTTTATATAGACTTTGCGCGTTTATATGGATTACGTTCAGCCCTTTAGCTCGTTTGCTGACTATCCGCAACAATGTACGTAGGCAATCACTGGAACTCGAAAAACTACGATCTGGGACCATCATCATAAGGTGGATAAGATGAATGCATTGCACTAAAATTCAAGAATGACACACTTGGTAGTTCATTAAATGTTTTTATGGTGTTAGAAATAGAAAAGAGATATACTATTAAGAATAGAAAAGGTATTATACTAAGCCTAACTGAGCAATCATTGGCATTCCGGGTGGTCGCCCGTGGGGGTACTCGCAGGTTCAACAACGTCATCACTCGCAGCTTCCGCAACGTAATCGGGAAAGGATTTGTCTAGACTTTCGAGAAATTCCAGACTGGATATGGCTATGGGCTCATCATTGGCTTTTTGTTTGACGTGGACCACGCCACGTATTGAAAAAACTGATGAAACTTTTTTCCGCTTTTTAAGGCGTATTGCTGCTTTGAAAATCGTGTAGTTATCTTTGGTAAGTGAAGCATTTATAAAGATCGGGGCATCGGAGTTCATGCCCGCATGAACTAGTCGCAGTCCTTTGTTATTTTTATCTTTGTTGAAGGTGGCAGTATTTTTTAGCAATGAGTTCCTGTCTTTTGCTGAATAAAATTTTATAATTATTGCTGGATCAGTCGTGCTTACTTGCATTTTACGCGCTCTGAAAATGCCCTTCAGGGGAGGCGGTTGCATATTCAGTGAGAAGCAAATTTGGTGGAATATTTGCTTTAGATTCTCATCCTCCTCACAGGGTACTCCATGGACACGGACGTCACAAGCTGCATTTTGGCTGTCTTGCCTTGCCAAGTTCTGCTTTAAGGCGCTTATTTCGTTTTCAAGGCGCCCAATGCGATCAAACTCATTCTCAAGGCGAGCAACCCTTCCACTTATTTCGTCGATATCGCGCTTGACACTATCGTATTTGTCCTCAAGCTTTTTGCATACAAAGTCTATTAATCTCTGTTCGGTGTCCAACATTTGCTTTGATAGCTTAGCTAAAATCTCGTTGATTTTCGCAAAACGCTGATCCAAACTACGTGCAGAAAATGGTGATGATTCGCTTATGCGTGCAGCTTTTTTAACTGTTTGGCAATCGTTACTCATAGCTTCACCACGACGCTTTGCAGAACCCGTAGACATATAATTCAAAATACACCAAAAGATATCTGAGAAAAAACTGGGTGGCAGCACGAAACAAATGAGTAGTTAGCACCACTGAAAAAATAGCCAAGACACAAACCAATCCAACTAGGTTGTTACAGCTGTAATTATTGTTGGTAAATTATAGACAGCTAATTGCCCGCAACAGGAACAACAACAATAACACTGGAGCACCAATATTTGTAGATACAAACTTGTTGAAAAAATAACAATTTCAGATCACCGATAGACTTAATTTCATAAGCTACTGGATTTTAGCACTTTATTTAACTGTTTTGTGCGAGATTAATAATTTATTTATCACAAGAACTTTAAAAAATTCAAAATATTTTAAATTGACCGCAAATATGCCTGTATACACGCCGGAGTTGCCAGATTGCAAATGTATATCGCGTGATACAAGTTATAGGCGAGAATGATTTCAAGCCGAAAAAAAATTTAGTTTTTGGTCAGTAGACCTTTATTTCACAAAATCGATAATACAACTGAACTTTATTCTACTTTTCCCTACTTAATTATACCCTAATTCTACCTGTGTCAGCAGTTGGTGTTGGGTCGGCGTATGCCGGATGTTGTTGCCAAAATATCTGGGCCGCTGCATTAGTTCGATCGGCGCATGGCGGATGTTATTGCCGATTTCGCTGAATGCGCGTCTGGGCTGTTTCTCAATAATTGTTGACTACTCTTATTGCTGACTTGGCGCTATAGTCTTGGTGTCAGCTTGAGCTACAACTTAGCTGGTGCTAACTCTTCCGCCGCCAAAAACGATCGTCCTCGTTCGTTTGAACTAAACTGGACTTGTGGTTTCTATTGAATAAGGCATTTCCGATATTGTGACTTTTTGCGTATCGGCCTCATTGGTTTTCACATTATAGCTTGATAGCTCTGGTTCTGTTTTGAAATTTATTTTCGTGATTGACTTGATGATCAAACCTGCTATGAAGGTAATGCTGATGATCGTTAGCGAAAAATTTGTTATTAGAACTGCTGTGTGGGTTGTTTTCAGTGCAGACAACCGCTTAGTGTTATTGATGTGGAGTTCTTTCATCATTTCTAAGCTTAAAATTTCTTCTTCCTTGTTTGACGGGTTATTTGATTGCAGTATAGCAGGCAGGAGTTTGCTGGTTAGTATCTCGTTAAAAGAGTATTTTTGGTTATCGATTATAACCGTAGAATTGTGGAATTGGATTGCATATGATCCTTCAAGGGTTATTTTTTGGCTGTCAATTTCAATTGTTCCTTTATACTGGTTTAGTAGGATTATTCCGGGTGAGATGTTTTCTACTGAAGGGATGTGTTGATTGTTGACTAATGTGCACTCTGCTGGTTTGCTTTTTAGCAATGGTGGGACACAGGTAGTGTTACTAATGTCTATAATATTCTTATGACTACAAATTTTAATATTATTGTTTTCTCTACATTTTAGCTTAATAGCGAATATTTTTTTTATCATTACAAGTTACAATGTCTTCAAAAGGTATCTTATTAATATTTTTCTTCTTTTTTATTGGTTTAATTAGAATTGATTCACAAATTTCTTCATTTTTCAATGGTATGCCTACTATGTAAAATAACATTGTGTCATTTGAAGCAATTTTTATATTCGCAAGTTCTAACGATTCTTCAACGTCATTTAATGCAAGGTTGTTTCTTAAAATTACAGATTTAACTATCTCTAATTCCTCATTTGATAAAATATAAGAATTGACAATTCCGGCTTTTGCTCAATGAATCGCATAATCTATATTAATGATTTCTTCTTTTAAACTGATAGCTGTCTTCTTCTCCTAAAGAGATCCAAAGTTGGTTTTTGAAGGCGTTTATGGGTCCTTCTACTGCGGGGATTAGATTGTGTGATGAGCTTTCATCAGAGTGGGTAGCGACTGATAGTGAATTTAATTCGAAGGGTCTAGATAATGTGTCTGCAACTACGTTCGATTTTCCGGGTTTGTATCTTAATTCGTAGTTATACTCCTCGAGTATGGCTTTCCAACGTTTTAGCTTTGAATTATTATTTTTGTTGCTTAGGGCATATGTAAGGGGCTGGTGGTCAGTGTGTATTACCACTTTTGCTGTACCGTATAGGTAGTTTCTAAAGGAGTTGAGTGCCCAAATTATGGCAAGCATTTCCTTCTCATTTACTGCGTAATTTTCTTCTGCTTTGTTCAATGTTCTTGATATAAAGGTAATTGGTTTGCCATTTTGCTCCAGGACCGCGCCTATGGCATATTTTGAAGCATCTGTAGTTATGTAGGTTGAATTCTTTGCTGTAATCGGGATATTGCAGAATTACGTCTTTAGATGTCAACGTGTTTTTGATCTTATTGAATGCTGCCTTTGCTTCTTCGTTTAATTGTATTTGGATTTTTTTTGAACTGCTTTTTGACATTCTTCCTTCTTCACCTCGAAGTAAGGATGTTAACGGCTTTGCTAGCTTAGCATAATCTTTGATAAACCGTCTATAATAACTAGATAAGCCTAAGAATGATCTTAAGTCCTTGATCGTCTGAGGGTAGGGAAAGTTGGCTATTGCTTGTACCTTGGATGGGTTTGTTGAAATTCCCTCGGAGGATACTACAAATCCTAAGAACTCGACTTGCGTTTTAAAGAATTCACATTTGTCGACTTGTACCTTCATGTTTGCTTTTGCAAGGGTGTCAAAAATTGTATCTATATGTTTGAAATGTTCCTTTTCGTCTTTGCTAAATATAATAATGTCGTCTATATATACGTAGCATATCCGTCCTATATGTTCCCTTAGTATATCGTCCAATGTCCTTTGAAAAATGGATGGGGCGTTTTTCAAACCAAATGGCAGTCGGGTGAACTCGTATTTTCCGTTGTTCACTGAAAAAGCTGCCTTCTCCACGTCAGATTCCTTAAGAGGAATTTGATGGAAACCGCTTTTTAAGTCAATCACAGAGAAAATCCGGTTTTCTCCTAGCTGAGAGAGAACCTCATTTATTTCGGGTATAGGATACCTATCTGCAATTGTGACTGCATTTAACTTTCTGTAATCGATAACCATTCTGAACTTTTTTTCGCCTGAAGCGTCGTTCTTTTTGGGTACGATCCAGACAGGTGAGTTGTAGGGTGACCTTGATTTTCGGATGATTCCGTCTTCCAATAATTTGCTTACTTGGTCTTCCACCTCTTGTTTAAGGCTGGTAGGGTATGGGTAGGATTTTGAATATATGGGCGTGTCGGAAATTGTTCGTATTTCTGCTACTACTTTTGTTGTGTATGTCAGTTTTTCGTTCGGTTCTGAGAATAGGTTGCAGTGTTTTTGTGTTAGCTGGCTTATTTCGTTTTTACCTATTGTTGTTAGGTGTTCGTCTCGAATATGTATTGTATTAACGTTCTGTATACTAAATTGTCTTAGATAGATTCTTTTTGTGTTTGCTATGACCATGAAATTTTCTCTTGTGTGAATAACTGCTGAAAGTTCTTTTAGACTGTCATTTCCTAATATAGCATGAAAAGTCTTAAGTGTGGGTAGTAAGAAAAATTTGAGTCTGTAATTTTCCAAGTTGAAAAGATTTAAAAATGTGTGTTGTGTAATCTTTATTTTCCCTCCAACTGAGTTGGCGAAAAAAGGGGTATCGTTTTCTTTTGCGTTTTTAACTAAACTGGATTGAATATAATTTTTGTTGGATCCTGTATCCACTAATATGTTAAGTATTTCGCCGCTCTTCGTTTTGCATCGAAAATAGGGCAACGAAGAGCTATTCAGCCTAAAAAATGTACGTCCGTTAGGTCATATGGTTCTTCGTCTACGTTATTGTAAGGTGTTTCCTGATTGTAATCTGTTTGTTGGTTGTTATCGTATTGGTCATAATGTTGGTCTTCATGGTGTAGTAGAGTATCATACGTTAGGCATAACACAAGGGTTAAGTCGTAGACTAAGAACCGGGTGACAATGCTTAGTAGACGGTTGTAGATAATAACTACACTTGTAAGCACTAATTCTAAGAGACCATTTTGTAAAAAGAAAAGAAGAATAAAGGGAGATTCTGAATTTGACCAGCAAACCGCGTAGTCGTTTTTAATTTAGCGTTGCATATTCCATCAGAAGTGGTCTTTGAACCGCCAACATAAAACTTAAAGTATATTAAAATAAAGTTTGGAGTGTTTTTCGAAATGAATATTGAGAAAATTAACGCTGAAAGATATACACTCATGCAGCTGAAGGCATGGTGCACCAACGTTGGGCTTACGGCCAGTGGAGCCAAGGCGTCACTCGCAGCGAGACTAAATGACCTATCGGAGGAAGCAAGAGGAACATGTCCCGGCGTGCATGATGCAAATCCTGACACCATCACCATATCGAACGATGGCGACGCTCGCGACGACAGCGGTAGCAGAACAAAGGCTAGAAACAACGCAAAGGACAAAGTTAGCGACAACGGCTTGAAAGGCAAAGACAACGATAACGGCTCATTCAATGACGACGACAATAGCGAAGAAAGCTACGAGGTAATCGAAGACAACGCAAACGGCGGCAACGCTACCGCAGACCGCAACGTCAACGTCGCAGGTGGCTGCGACGAAAACGAAGGCGATAACGGCGCTCGTTGCGGTAATACCAGCTTACTTGCAAATAACGGAGCGTTTGGTGGAGAAATTTTTCGAAGCCTGAGTGTAGGGTGCGAGACACTAACCTCAAAAAATACCGATACGCAACTCAACGAATACAAAATAAAACTATTAGAAAAGGAGATCGAGTTGTTAAAATTAAAATTAGAATCAGAGAAAGCCAGTGCGTCGGTAACGATGGAAAAAAACGTGCCACTCGATACATTAAAAGAACTGATGACCAGTTATGACGGAGGAGATGGTTTTGACATATGGTGCTCGCAACTACGCCATTTCCAACGTGTACTTCAAGTCAAAGACGAAATCCTAAATCTGGTAATCGGTATAAAGTTGAAAGGTGCAGCACTGATGTGGTACAATTCCAACAACATGTATACAAAGAGTGTTGACGAAGTGATCCACGAGATGACGGCGCTGTTCGCAACCAAGCCAAATTCGTTGGAAGTGCGTCGAAAATTCGAAAAGCGTACGTGGAAAATAGGCGAAAATTTTGCAAGCTACGCAAACGAGAAGCGGTTGCTAAGCACGACCTTGGGCATCAGCGAAATCGAACTTGTCGAATACGTGGTAGATGGGATACCTGACACACAATTAAGAGTACAGGCAACAATACAGAATTTTAAATCGTTTAACCAACTAGTGATGGCATTCCGCACGGTACAATTACCACAACGAGCTGCAGCAAAATTAACACCAGAGCGACTAAAGTGCTACAATTGCAACTGTTCGGGACACAAGTCGAGCGAGTGCAGAAAAGCAAAACGCGAGCCAGGGACGTGCTTCGCATGTGGTGAACGAGGCCATTTTGCTACAAGTTGCAAAAACTACAAAAAGCCGTCAACCAGCAACAAGTTTGTAAGTAATTTTAGTATAGATATTTTAGCACGCCCTAATGTAAATATTGTTATAGAATGCCTAATCGATTCGGGGAGTCCAGTCAGCCTTATGAAAAAAAGCATTGTACCCGATGGAATACATTTAAGAAAAGTTGAGACGAAATATTTTGGTATTAATAATACAATGTTAGATACTATCGGAAGTATTAATTGTTTAATTAAAGTATTGAATAAAAAGATATTAACTGAATTCATAATAATCCCTGACGAATCGATTAGTTATTCAGTTATTTTAGGCAGAAATTTTTTAGAATCAAGTGGAGCAAAGCTCCAAATAGATGGCGTTGAAGCCACGGGAATGTTTGTTGGGAATAATACGTCTAAGGTTAGAGATGACAACGAAAATGTGTCGGTAGTACAAAGCCAGGCGAATCAAACAATGAAAGAAGCAATTCGCGAAATATTAGCTATAGAAGCACAAACTGCAAACGAAGCTGATTATAAAGTCGGTAATGAAGTTAGCCACAATGATAAAAAGTTCCTTCACGAACTTTTTTGCAACGAGTACTTATATGCACACAAGCCTCACGAACCCGAAGTTCGGAAAGAAATTCGCTTAGTTTTGGAAAATAATAAACCTTTCAGTTGCGCGCCTAGGAGATTATCATATAGTGAAAAGGCCGAACTGCAAAAGATTCTAGATGATTATGTAAGCAAAAGATATATACGCCCTAGTGATTCAGAGTTTGTATCCCCCATAGTCCTAGTAAAAAAGAAAACCGGAGAACTCCGAATGTGCGTAGATTATAGGAAGCTTAATAAAATTACGGCAAAAGATAACTACCCAATACCGCTCATCGACGACTTGCTCGATAGGTTAGTTAACAAAAAGTTGTTCACCAAGTTAGACCTAAAAAATGGATTTTTTCATGTGTTTGTTGGAAAAGAGTCGGTAAAATTTACATCCTTTACAACGCCGTTGGGCCAATTTGAGTTTCTACGAATGCCGTTCGGGTTAAGAAATGCACCGGCTACTTTTCAGAAGTTTATAAATAAAATTTTTTCAAATATGATACGTGAAGGTGAAATAATTGTATACCTTGACGATATAATGGTAGCAACGGAAACGTTGGAAGAACATTTGTGCATTTTACGTAAAGTCTTTCAATGTCTGTCACAAAACAAACTAGAATTACGATTGGACAAGTGCGAGTTCCTTATGTCAGAAATATCGTACTTAGGTTACTCGATTTCGGGCGAAGGCATAAGAGCCGACAAAAAGGGCTTAAGTGCAATCGAAAACTATGCGGTTCCAACCAAGGTACAGGAAGTTCAAAGCTTCCTGGGACTTTGCTCGTATTTCCGGAGATTTATAAAAGATTTCTCGATCATAGCCAAACCGCTCTACGACCTACTAAAAAAAGGAGAAAAATTTCACTTTGGTAAAAAAGAACTAGAAGTTTTCGAAGCACTCAAAGAAAAGATGTTAGTCGCACCGGTATTAGCCATATACAATCCGAAAGATTTGACAGAACTCCACTGCGACGCGAGCTCTCTAGGTTTCGGAGCAATAATACTCCAAAAGAAGAAAGATACAAAATTACACCCAGTTTTCTATTTCTCGAAACGTACAACGGAAGTTGAGTCTAGGTATCACAGTTTTGAACTGGAGACGTTAGCCATAATATACGCCCTGAAGAGATTTAGAATTTACCTCCAGGGAATAAAATTTAAAATTGTAACAGATTGCAATTCGCTTACACTAACACTTAACAAAAAAGAGATGAATCCTAGAATCGCAAGGTGGGCACTAGAGCTACAAAATTACGACTATGTTCTCGAACATAGAGAGGGTAAAAGAATGCAACACGTGGATGCATTAAGTAGAACAAATATTTTAGTTATTCATACAAATTCCTTTGAAGAAAACCTGATTATATGCCAAAATAGGGATGATCTTATAGGAAAGATAAAAAAAGAGTTGGAGATCAAAGAGAATAGCAACTATGAAATGAGGAACGGTATAGTGTATAAGAAAAGTAGAAACGACCTGCTATTTTACGTACCCAAGGATATGGAACAACACGTTTTATATAAATATCACGATGAAATGGGTCACATGGGTATAGAAAAAGTAGTCGAAACATTGAGCAAAAGTTATTGGTTTCCGGGCGTCCGGAAAAAAGCGAATATTCACATAGCAAACTGCCTAAAATGTATAGCGTTTTCAAGCAAAAGTGGTAAGAAGGAAGGACTTCTACACATGATACCAAAAGGAAATCGACCTTTCGAAATGGTCCACATAGACCATTACGGGCCTGTGCATAGCGAAAGTACAAAAAAGAAACATATTTTGGTGATAATAGACGCTTTTACAAAGTTTGTGCGCTTATACGCGGCAAAAACAACCGCCTCAAAAGAAGCGGTTATAGCGTTAAAAGATTATTTTAGAGCGTACAGCAGGCCCAAAATAGTAGTTTCCGACAGGGGCACTTGCTTCACTTCAAATGAATTTGAGGAATTTTTGAAAGATTATAACGTCGAACACATTAAAGTGGCCACGAACTCCCCTCAGGCTAACGGGCAGGTAGAAATTGTGAACAAAACACTAGGTCCGATGATAGCGAAAATGACAAACTCTGGGAAAGATATAGGCTGGGACAAAGTGTTAGAATCAGTAGAGTATTCAATGAACAACATGGTACACAAAGCAACTAAGGAGCACCCTAGTGTTCTACTCTTTGGCACAACTCAAAGAGGGCAAGTCGTCGATAGCGTAGTAGAAAATGTCTTAGAAGAAACGCAAGTTTCGAAGCGTAGGGACATAGAGAGTATCAGGGAACAAGCAGAAGCAGTACAGCATAAAGCGCAAAATTATAATAAAAATTATTCAGATTCTAAACGTCAGGGATCCCGCAAATTTGATGTAGGGGATTATGTTGTCATCTCTAACATTAGCTCACAGGTAGGCGCGTCAAGCAAACTTATACCTAAATTTAAAGGACCATATCGAATAGCTAAAATTTTAAATAATGACCGCTACCTTGTAGAAGACGTAGAGGGTTTCCAACAAACGCAAATTCCCTACAAAGGTATTTAGTCAATAGAAAATTTAAAGCCATGGCTAAATTGTAAAAATGTAAAAAACTAAGACTTCTAATAAAAATTGTATATATGTCGTTATATATTCTGTGTATATGTCGTTATATATTCTCATTTATTGTTTTGAATTACAAGACCTTCATAATAATACAAATAGTTACACAAACTAAATGTTGTACTTATATATTTTTTATTACTTGTCTATTGTGAAAATATACAATGTTTGTTTAAAATGTATTACACGAAGGTTTGCGTATATTAAGAATGATGTGTACTATTATCTTACAAAATGTATATGTATTTCATTGTCCACTCGGCGTAGAATCAGGCGATCCTATTTTATCAGAATGGCCGAGTTGTAGTAGAGTATCATACGTTAGGCATAACACAAGGGTTAAGTCGTAGACTAAGAACCGGGTGGCAATGCTTAGTAGACGGTTGTAGATAATAACTACACTTGTAAGCACTAATTCTAAGAGACCATTTTGTAAAAAGAAAAGAAGAATAAAGGGAGATTCTGAATTTGACCAGCAAACCGCGTAGTCGTTTTTAATTTAGCGTTGCATATTCCAATGGTATGGATCGTAAGCAGTTTCGTCCGTGTTTATAATAATAATAATAATAATAATGCCCAACGGATTACCCACCATATCCCGCCCGACCGGCGCGAGGGGCGCATCCGCATGACGCACGGATTGTTCTTTCGTGCCGAGTCTTTGAAAGGCTTTGGTTTGTTAATCGTCGAGATCTAAAACTGCTCAGCTACAGAGAAAACCTCATCAGCTAAGTAAGGTAGATAAAAAATAGATGACACAATTAATAAATAGTTGACAGTGAATAGTTATTGTAAAGAATAAAGATAAGAATCAAAGGAGCAAAATGTTGCTATGTATTTAGGATAGAAAGAATTGACTTTTTTATGCTGCATAGTGAGTCTGAAATATCAAACGTACCAGAATGAGCGTTATAATCTTGACACAAACAACGAAAAGGCTCATTTAATTCAAAATTAGTTCGGCACTGTTTCAAGATAAGGGGTTTAAAATGTCTTGATGGACGAGAAGGTACATTGAAGTTCACTTCGCTCAAAAGAAACGGGCTTGTGATTGAGCCATTTAGTAATTTAATCATGAAAACAATTCCAAGCATTTCCCTCCGACTAGAAAGGCTGTGAAGATTAATAAGTTTTAAGCGACTCGTATAGGATGGCAAATTATACAAGGGATCCCCGTGAAGATCTCTTAAGGAAAATATTAAAAATTGTTTTTGAACTGATTCTAAGCGATCCACGTGGACCTGGTAACGCGGGCTCCAAATTATAGAACCGTATTCAAGTATCGGTCTGACTAATGTAGTAAAGAGAGTTTTAGTTACATAAGGGTTGCTAAATTCTTTAGACCATCGTTTAAC
The DNA here is from genome assembly GCA_951509765.1 of Sphenella marginata. Taxonomy (NCBI): domain Eukaryota; kingdom Metazoa; phylum Arthropoda; class Insecta; order Diptera; family Tephritidae; genus Sphenella; species Sphenella marginata. Next base: position 95,574,256 of record OX608078.1, read on the forward strand.
AAATGCTAGAACGCCTCTAGCTTTATTGACTGTTACGTTAATGTGGCAGTTAAAACTGAGTTTGTAGTCCATAGTAACCCCAAGGTCAACAAAATCATACATTTGCTCAAGACTATAATTGTTAATTGTATAGGAAGCTGGCTGTGAAATTCCTCTCGAAAAACGCATGTATTTACATTTCTTTAGATTAACCGGCATATAATTTAAATCGCACCAAGTAACTAGTGTATTTAGATCTGATTGAAGCTTATTGCTATCTTCGGGTGATGCGAAAGACATGAAAAGCTTTACATCGTCGGCATACATTAACATATTAGAAAATTCTATTACTGTAGAAATGTCATTTATAAACAACAAGAACAGAATCGGGCCCAGGTGGCTTCCTTGAGGAACTCCAGAGGAGACATAAATAACATCGGATTCACAGTTTTTAAACACTACTTTTTGTGTTCTGTCGCTAAGGTAAGAGGAGATCCAGCGATTGAGACCCGGCTGGAAACCCAGGTGATCTAGTTTATGAATAAGTAACGAGTGACACACTTTATCGAAAGCTTTGCTGAAATCAGTATAAATAACGTCGGTGTGCAGATTTTTTCTAAAGCCATTTGAGACATGATTTGTAAATTCAAGTAAGTTTGTAACGGTGGACTTTCCCTTACAGAACCCGTGTTGACAGTCAGAAATCAAGGTAGAGATAGGATTCGTAAGCTGATTGGTAAGAATAGCTTCAAACACTTTTGGGATGGCAGAAAGCTTTGCTATGCCACGATAGTTCTCTATAGAAGCCTTGCTTCCGCTTTTATGAAGCGGTATAAGAAACGACACTTTCCATGCGTTTGGGAAAACACCACACTTTAGTGACAGATTGAACAAATTGGTAAGGGGTTTGTAAATATTGTTAGCACACTTCTTCAAGAAGCATGTAGGAATCCTATCAGGACCGCATTTAAAAGATTCCTTCAAGGTTTTCAGATAAATAAGAACATCATTGGCGCATATAGTTGGACAATTAATTAAATTGTTCCCATGTAGCTCATAGGGATAATTTAGAAAGTCAGAATTAGTGACTGCAGAATAGTTAGAATTGAAAAATTGCGCAAAGAAATTTGCGATATCTTGATTATCGCTAGATGAAATGTCTTTATATTTCATGGCTGAGGGAAATCCCACAACTTTTCGTTTAGAATTTACGAAATCATAAAATGACTTCGGATTGCGAATAATGTCTCTTTTTGTTTTAGAGATATAGGCTTTATAGCACTTTTTGTTCAAGTCGATGTACCTCTTACGTAGAACAGAATACAACAAGTAATGTTTGTTTAATCCCGATTTCTTAAATAATTTGAAAGAACGCGTTTTTCTATTTTTCAGCATCATAAGCTCTTTAGTAAACCAAGCTTGCGTTGGATGATCATATGTTAATTTACGTTTAGGAACAAACTTCTCAAATAAGTAGTGAATAGTTTGATTAAAATGTAAAACGTTTGAATCGATATCGCCACAAAGCTCAGGCCAAGTTAATTTAGACAGTTCTCTATTTAATTTCTTATAGTTGGCTTTTGAGAAGTTAAAATCAAAGCTACTACTTGAGCAGCATTGTGTATATTGGCCATTACTGATGGTTTCGTGAAATATTTCCATAGAAGGGTGGTAGACGTCTTCTGGTAAAGCCAACGGATCACAACGATTTACAGAAAATTTGTTTTTATCATCAACATAAATTAAATGTAAGATTTTGCCAAACTTGTTAGCGGTAACATTTATTTGACTAAGGCAGAGATCAGAAATTCCATCCAAAAAGTCATTGAAGCCCAGTTTGGATGGATTTGGAATAATGTTTCCGTCAGATATGTTCCACGATATATGCGGTAGGTTGAAATCACCTAAAACAATCATCGAGTCAGAAGCTTTAGTCATTAAGTTAACAGTTCTGAGCAGAGAGACATGCTGCATGTAGATTGAAAGATCAGATGCTGGAGGGATGTAGCAAACAGATAAGTACATGTACACGTTCTCTAGCTGGATGCGGATGCATTTAAACTCAATGGAATCCGTGTTAGGTACATTAACCTCCTCTTAAGGAATAGAGGAATGAACGGCAAGTAGAACACCACCTCCGACTTTGTTCAAGCGATCATGTCTATAAACTTGATATTCGTTACATAAAAACTCGGAATTGAAAACATGCGGTTTAAGCCAAGTTTCGGTAAAAGCAATTACGTTATAGTTACAATGGAAAGATTTCAAATACAGGTCATTTAATTTGGTATTTAAACCTCTGACATTTTGGTAGAAGATATTCACGGACTTAGTACTTAGTTTTTTGACTCAACATTATTACGAGTGATTTTAGCTACGTTTTGAACATTTCTATTCGGTCTGAACTCAAACTCCCGCACAAGAGCGCCGGGAGGCCAAAAAGAACTGTCCAAAAGAGAGTTAAAATCTTTTCCGGATACATCAATTTTGAACGAGGACATATTTCGTTGGTAAGCGAAGTTAAATTTTTCTAACGGTTAAGGTTTGATCTTTAACCTTTGAAGAAATATGGTACCTCAAATCATCTTCAGTAGTGTCTGGATGGAACCTAGACACAAAAATCGATTTTTTTTGAGGGACCACAACCAGCTTCCTAGTAATTGGTTCGGGCTTCACCGTTGGAGGTTCCAAAGTTTTTTTATTTGTTGACTTTTGGGAGGCGTTTTTGGACGTTGCCCGAACAACCGCGTCAGGTATTGGAGATGCCAAATCAATAAGTTCAATGGCTGGAGGAAGGTTCGGCGCCATTGAAGTAGAAGGCAGATCATCCGTACGTCTGCGCTTGTTTTCGCGATTCTCTTCGCGATTGTCAGGGCATTCCAAGTTAGGCGAACTATCTAGAAGTTTTAAAGTTTTGAAAATATTTTCGTACTTTTTGAACTTTTCAGTCAGCAATGAAAAATCTTTGCTGATTTCAGAAAACCCGTTCCTAATGTGCCTAAAAGTTTTGCACAAGTGAACTTCCCTCGAACGACATTTAGTACAGGACCAGCGCAGGCCTTTTCCGTCGTTAATTAAGTCCGCTATTCTACCTGTTAACCCTGCGCATTTTGCGTGGATAAGTCCATCGCACAACCAGCATGCTACAAAGCGTTCGGACTCGCTTTTTATTTGACAGTTTTCAAACATACACGACATTTTTTAAAAAAGTAAATAAAGCACTATATAAAAAATAAGGAGATAAGAAATTTAGTTTTATCAAAAATTAAAGAAAATATTAATTTATCAAATGAAAAGAAATACAACCCTGGCAGTTTGAGACGCACAGGATTAAGCGACCAGTTTTAGACACACTATATTTGACGTTTAACAAACCACGCAAACAGCTGTAACAAAAGAGAGATCAAAAAGCAAATCAGCACACAACAACAATTGCAATTTAAAGTACGAGCCTTTCAAATGCAACAAATACAATATACAAAAAACTCGGCACACACAAAATCAGTAGAATGATTTAGAACAATTAATCACAATTCAAAAATTTAAGTAATTTTTCACAGCAAGTAGTGAAGCACATTAAGTATTAAACCCTTTTAACTTTAATGTAACTTTTAATATTAAGATATCAACTAGTTATTTAATTATTAAAGAAAAATACAGAGCAAATAAAAAACACAACTACACAGCTTGACGTTTGCTAGTATCGTATATGAAAGTTCCTTTGAGCTTTCTCTGGGGGGTGGTTGATCATGGATGCATTTAATGGCCGTTTGCCAGTTTCTGGGGCTTAGGGCGGTTCGTATAATTTACTGCTCTTGTTCGGATGCTTTCGTCCACTTCCATGGGTTGGGGGGGTTTAGGTGGTCTTGGAGGAGGATAGTTTGGTTGTTAGTTATATTGATATCTGGGCTGGTTATAGGGAGTTTGTTGTTGGTAGTTATTGTATGGATTTGGATTTGGGTTTTGGTACTTCTGGGAGCTATGAGGATTCGAATTTGGTTGGCGATAAGTTTGCTGAGGGTGAGGTATGTGGGCTAATTCGGGATAGAATCTTGATTGAGGAAATTGTGAGTTTGATGGTTGTACCTGCCTTAGTATGGGGGGTTGTTGTCTAGGGATGAAAGAGTTGAAGCTTTGATGTCTGGGGTTTGATGGTGCGTTTAGCATTTGGTTGTTGGCATGGTGTGCTCTAAAGCTTTGATTTTCCAGCTTTAGACAAAGGTGAAGTGCCTCTGGTAAACTCTTGGGTTCTTTTATACCCAGAAGCCTAGGGAGGTCACCGGAAAGTCCTCTCACAAAGGTGTCGAGGGCCTTGGCACGGTAGTTGTCCGTTAGTAGATGGACTGCTTCCTCGCCAATTTCCATGCATCTTATTTTGTTAAGTATTAGGGATAATTGACTATAAACCTTCTGACAAAATTCGTTTATAGTGCTTCTTCCCTGAATAAGGCATGCCATTTGATATTCTAGAGTACCTATGTCGCGTTTATCGGCATAGTGGGTGGTCAGACAACGGGAGATGGCTGTCCAATCCAAGGGGGTGTTATATGATTCTAACGCTATGTCCGCTTTTCCAACGATTTTGTTCCGGATAACATTTAGAATTCCGAAAAATTTTGGGGTGCCCTTTGAGGGTTCATATATCTTTATAATTCGCTCGACACTTTTTTTCCATGAGCTGAACTCGGAGGCGTTTCCTGAGAATTCTCTCAAGGATCGTACGACATCTGGTACTTTGTCCATTTCAGCCATATTGTTTCTATATCGTTCTTCTATGGTCTGATCTGTTATGATGGGGCTATTGTTATTACCTAGAGTACTCCTGACTAGCTCTGGCCCACTGGCTTCTATAGCCTGGGAAACCATATCTCGTATCATGTTTGCCAAGTCTGGGGAAATTTGTTGGGCAGGGGGGGTTGAGTTATTTCTTAACACTGGTGGCCTGATTAAGTTATTCGGATTTGCCATTTTTTTTTGTTATTATTATCTGTCTTTTGTTATTAATTTATCCTTTTAGATTTCTCTTTAATTGATAAATCACTGGAGGGTCCCTTGGGTGGTGAATCGCAGTGATTTTTTAAGTTATAAGCTGGGGACCCCGAAGGTGGTGAATCGCAGCTTCAGTAATATTTAATTTTATAGGCTGTACAAGCCAATTTGTTATTTTTGGATTTTAGCTTTATATTTAAAAAAAAAAAATGTATTTATTTAAATTTTACGTTTTCAAAATTTTTCACTACGTATTTCGAAAGAAAAAAAAATTCCTTTATTTAAATTCTTCACTATGTACCTATTTTTCAAAACTTTCTTTATTTAGATTTTCACTACTTATTTATATTTTCCAAAAAAAATTTATTATTAAATTTCAATTTTTCACTTTTCGGACGTGTATCTAAATTATTTCTCTAACTATTTTTATTTCACTAAACTTAGGAATTTGAAAATTGAACTTATAATCTATTTTTCTTACATAAGTAGCAGCTGCATTGTTGGTAGATATGCCGGTAAGTGTGCTGATATCCTTTTTTCTTTACGGTACTCGGGGGCACTTGCTTACTCCTTGCTGTTTTTTACTCCGGGTCGGCTGGTGTCATGCTGTCGTTGGGACGTCAAGGAAGTTCCACGTTCCTTTTCACGCCTCTTTATGCTGGTGTTATTATCTCACTTTTTGTGTGGAGCCGTTTTTTACTGTGGCACACTTTTTCAAAGTCTTTCTTCGGTGCTTTTTGTGGCACTTTTTTTTTAAGTCTTTATTGGTTTTTGGCACTTTATTGTGGCAAATTAATTTAACGTCTTTAGTTTGTGGCACTTTATTATTGCACGTTTTAGAAAGTCACTTTATTTATTTGTGGCACTTTAACGTTCTTAACACTTTCAACGACTAACACTAGACGCCGCCGAGCTTATTTGACTCGGGCGCCAGTTATCGGCGAGAATGATTTCAAGCCGAAAAAAAATTTAGTCTTTGGTCAGTAGACCTTTATTTCACAAAATCGATAATACAACTGAACTTAATTTTACTTTTCCCTACTTAATTATACCCTAATTCTACCTGTGTCAGCAATTGGTGTTGGGTCGGCGCATGCCGGATGTTGTTGCCAAAATATCTGGGCCGCTGCATTAGTTCGATCGGCGCATGGCGGATGTTATTGCCGATTTCGCTGAATGCGCGTCTGGGCTGTTTCTCAATAATTGTTGACTACCCTTATTGCTGACTTGGCGCTATAGTCTTGGTGTCAGCTTGAGCTACAACTTAGCTGGTGCTAACTTACATATGCATTCCATAGTAAAACAGCGAAACGTTATGTACAGTACTCCGTCCTTAACTAGACCGTAGACGGCGGTAACAGTACCACAACAGTTTTGTCTTCAATTTTTATACCCAGCGTACTAGTACTAGTACAAGGGTATATTAATTTTGTCCACATAACGGTACTATGTAACGGCGCAAAATAATCGAGTCAGATATGGGGTTCCATATATGAAAGTTCTTAGGTTGAAAAGAGGAATTGATTAAGGCATGTCCGTCCGTCTGTCCGTCCGTGTA